>OY856411.1:858777368-859242368 GCA_963693085.1 Alisma plantago-aquatica | reverse complement strand
CCCCTATCCACTATACATCCACGTCCATCCACTTTGGTTAGGAGTTAAAACGCTTGATATAGGATCAAAGCACTGTACTCAATTGGTAACATTGTTCTTTCTTCCAATCGTGTTCCTTATATTGTATTTTGTTCTCCTTTTCTACTCCTAGATTGGAGGCTGTGAAAAGGAGGTTGTTGGAGCTTCTTCGGTGGTGAAGGTAGCTCGGCGGACTTAGGATTACTTCAAGAAGGTTGTCTCAATGGGAAGCTACTTCAAGAGGAAGGCTACTTCAAGGGGGAGCTTGGAGTTACTTCAAGGAAGGCTGCTTCAAGGTTGGTGATACTACTTCTAGGTGAAGTCTATCCTAAGGGTGAAGGTATTTATATATTATGTAACATCCTTGTGAGGTAATAAAATACAAGTGCTTTCAAAATCCCAATTGGAAACAATTGGGTAGTGGACTGACTCCCTTAGTTTTTGCTAAGGGTGGAACCACTCTAAACGCCATGTCTTCTTCTCCAAATTTCAATTGTGGTTGCTTGGTTGAATTAATTTTAAAATCATTATAAAACCCTATTCACCCCCTCTAGTGTTTTTTCAACCCTAACAAGCCTAGGATGCTCTAGATTACCTAGAGCAACTGTCGATTCATCCCTTTTGCCCTCAGGGATGAACTTGTCTTATTTCCTTTGCTCATGGAGCTCCCACTAATCATCATCAATAGTATTCTATAAGTAAAGAATAAAGATCACAGTCAAGGTAAAACATAAGAATAATCAATAGTAATTGCTCTGAGAGTTGAATTTTACAATTTTTACAGCCACCTTAGTGGTTGCGGGGTTGAGTATTTCTCGAATATTGATATTCCTCCCAACTATCCACAGATCATGGTGAGGTAGAGAAGTAGTAGTAGTAGAGGACTCAGCAGTCCCACAAGTAGGCTGCTGAGAAGAATACAACTTCAAATGTTGGTGAAGCTTTGCATATCCACCTAGACTCATCTTGTAGTTGTGAAAATTCTTTGCATACATTTATTTATGAAAAATTGCTCAAAGTCTGGTTAATCTAAAACAAATGTTAAATACATAATACAAAATACATAAATATATAATATATAATGAGGAGGCTAATACCTTCAATTCATCATATTTTCTCTTAGAAACAAACACCTACCATCGCTTTGGGTATAGATATATCCATTTCTCAAGGGCTAATTTCTTCTTCTAGTTCTCGTTCATTATGTATTCTCTTGTCAGATTTGTCCTATAATTCCTTATACCCTCCCAAAATGTTGCAACACCTTCTTGTGATACAATTTCATCAAGATCAATTATGCTCAGCAAAAGTTTCATATACTTAGTGGAAAATTCTTTAAAATATAATTGTAAATATCTTTTAAAATAAAATTGTAAATAATAGTTTCTCATACATAGTTCCTTCTATATTAAGTATTTTGTGCCTTGAGAAATTTTCTGCAAAGATTCTACATTCATATCTAATTTTCTACGAGTAAGAGCCCCTAGATATTGCACAAAAGAACTGCGATTCTCTACAATTGGATTTTTTTGATCTCAAACTCAACAACCAAATTTGGTCCTTTACCTATTTTCTCTGCTAACTTGTTCATGATGGTGATGCCTCTTATTTTTTCATGGTTTACGATGCTTCTCAGCAAGCTCAACAATATCCTTAGGGTGCACATCCTCATGATGTTGATCATTAAGGTGTAGATCCTCATGCTATAATTGACAAGAAACACATATAAGTCATAGAAAATGTAAATTATAAATGTTATAGACACTATAAAATGCACATATATCTATATAAAAATATAACTTACACTAGTGTCATCGTCATGGTGCTCATCCTCTCGGTAATTATCCTCATGGTCATCATATCATGGTCAAACGCCATCTAAAAAATGTCATAATCGACATGATGTCTGATAGGAGGATCTCGAATGATAGTGGTGAGGAGGAGGACAAAGTCTAGGGAAAATGACTTTCTGATGACTACTTTGGCCCATTGATCATTAGACAAAAGACATGTGGAGAGGTTGTATATATACTGGAGGAAAGGCGATCAACATGGTGAGAGGAGGAGCTCTAGGGTGCAAAGGACTGAGGCTCATATCTGAGAAACAAAGGTCTCGACTCAACCTACACTTCAAGTTCTCATTGCCATTTTGAATCGAGGAGATGAACCTGGTGACATCAGGGTTTCTGACTTTATGTGATGAGAAGATGGGGTCATTGTCTCTTTCCCTTTAGCTACCTGTTCTGGTGCTTGAGGGAGAAGGAGGGCTGCCAGAATCAACTGAATCGAGAGAGATGGAAAAATGGAAGATAAGGTGGGGAAACTGATAGCTTCTCTCCTAGTAAGAATTATCAAGTGTGGTAAGAAGAAGGAGACCCTGCATTGCAAATGTGGGTTCGGGTCGGTCAAACCATGTTTGACCTAGTGTTATTATTAGATTTAATTAATTTGACATATAAATCTCATTAAATTTGAGAGGCTATATCTATTAAACCTTTAGTCCTTTTGACCTTAAATTTTAAACATTAAGTAGTATCAAACTATGTTTTAAAAAATACTAACTCCAATTTATGACTCCAAGGTGGTCAATAAATGCACTCTTCTTAATTACTTAAAATGTGATTATCTAATAATTAAAACTGTAATTATGTGTGATACCAATGCCATGAACTTACAAATGAGTTCAATTTCTTAGTTGTGAATCCCAAATGGGGTAATTTGATTCAAAAGAAGAAAACTTGTATTTTGGTGCTCAACATTCAAGATAATTCAATTGAAGTGCACATATGAGTGGAAATTTAGCAAAAGAGATTTTCAAAGTAAGTGGGTGATGCACCATAGCTCAAAATTAAATTTATTACCAAAATTTTGGTATGTTACAACTCTCGACCCTATAAAGAAGATTTCATCCCCAAAATTGCATATCTAGAATTCTAAATAGGTATACGAGCTACAATGGATCATCCTTCACCAACCCTAGGTTTCACCTCTAGGATTTTCTATATTTCCATGATTGTTTTCTAGTTCAAGAAATCATATATAAGATTTCATAACTTCAAAATTTTTGTACATATAATATTATAAGGAAAATATATTATCTATAGAAAACTTTTTGATGCAACACTAAAAATGGCCAAAACCAATATGAGAACTAAGTCATAGTCACTTCTTATAAACAATTACCATACTAGCTACTAGACTCCACTATTCACTTATGGCATAGGGATTAAGGATTCTACCAAAGGGAATTTGTAATTCAAACTTAGTTCTTCTAGTCTCACTATTCACATTTCAACTACTAGTTTGTTCAATAGTTGCAATCACATGTTTTATTTTCTTATATTCTAATTTGGGTTGACAATTTTGTCTAGGAGTTATGATTTTCCCCATGTAGTAAAAATTTCCTTGTCCAAGTCGGTATGAAAAGTGAGGAAACCCCACCACCACCAAAGTGAATTGGGAGTAATTATGCTAGAAAATTCACTAAACATCCTTCCTTAGACACTTCAACTCAATCCTCTTACATGGTGATGTTATTAAATGGTATATTAGACAACTAATTTCACCTATCTTTTCATTTCTATCTTAGGTGAGTAAAAGGCTAGAAAGACTAGGGTTGGTTGTAAATTATTTGTATAAATTCTAGGTGTACTAGTTATTCAAGCCTAACTTTCAAGAGACATGCATTAGTGTCGACTATTTATATCTTCGATACCATGTTGTAAATACCCAATCTTTATGTTCAGATATAAAAAATTGTATCAAAGGTATAAATAAGTCTTAATTACAATCATTCCATACATTTGAGTCACAGAAGCTTACAAATATGATTATAAATTTTCAATAGTCATGTATTCCTATGTAGTGTTCAATAGGGGATAGCTCCTACACATCTCTTCAAGTCCCTCTTTATATAATGTTTCCATGAGTTCCTAGAAGGAACGAAACCACACATTGATCCCATTAAGAGAAAATAAACATCAATGAGATTGGTACTAAATTCAATTATTGAGTTTTATAAATGAATAAAGAGTTATGAGATCAAATATAAGTAAGCTTGTCTGGTGGACTATGGTATTAACAAAAGGAAAGTCTAGCTACCATGCCACTTTAAAAAGGGAAAAATAGTTCAAATTGTAACTATAAAAAAAAGTGATTCTCAAAACCAATATCAAGATTTCAAAATAACATGATTTTTATTAATACTAGTATTAAGATATTAAATTATCCAAAATGAATTATTTATCTATTGATACAATCAATCTAATATTTTGTCTTCGCCAGTGGTTAGCTGCCTAGTGTTCTCCCCTCTATGAGAGAACAACAATTTCTCTTATGGGATAACTAGTAGTGGGGGACCTCCAATTGTCCATTATCAACTACGCATGGTTTGGGGATATGACGTTTCGAATCTAGGGGGCCAAAGCTATTAGACAATATTTTGAAATTTTTTGCCAATACCAAAATCAACCAAATTTTCAATTATTCAACATTATACAATATTTAATTTAGGTGCAGTGACCTTCAACAAGAGGGAATGGCTAATGAAAACATTTTATTCACCAATTCTACAAATTTTTTATAAATGAGATGTAAGAGGGAGATAAATAGTTCAATGATAAAATTAGAATTTAGTACCCATTGTGATTGTGAATATTTCAATCAAGATGTCCAAGAGGATTCGAGGATGTTGATGTATTATGAATTTGGCAAGAGAGAATGTAATAGGTTTCTTTAATGTTTCCTAGCTTGGAACTCACTTGTTGTTCATTTTGAGTAGTCTAAGATTAGATTTTCAATCTAGACTCAATGTTCCATGTTTTCTCATTGTCTTCCTTTCTAGGGTTTCTAATTGCTTTATGTATATAATCAATCTTACATATAAGTGTATATAATCATAGTATTAATCATATAGGTAGTGCTCACATTATCATATACTTATATCTCATATTATCAAGTATCATATTTTGATTCTAGATATTTCATAGATTCAATATTTTATCTTGAACCATCTTTATCAAAATAGACACATGTGCATCCAATTTACATGTATGTGTAGGAATTTATATTTTCACCTATCTCGGATTTAGTCTTATAGTCAAATATATTCATGTTACTTATTTAGATAGGTTTGAATGTAATCATAATATCCATTTGTGTATATAGGATATAATTTCTTGCTATGGATAAAATTAATTTACATGAGTATCGTACTAACATTTTGTGAACTAGTTTATTATAGAATTTAATTCGTTACTCATGCCACTCTATAGTATGCGAGTACAAAACTTATCACTGACTTATTTCTCTTATATAATATATGTTTTAGATATAAAACTCTTACTAATGAATTCATTTTAAAAATATAATCAGTATGCAGATAAAAGGTCATGTTTCTGTATATTATGAAAATATACAAATGTATTTATGGTTTAGAATCATATTTATGATTAGTTAGTTTTAGGATAGTATTATTACTATGCTTGTTTTATTGCTTGTCCTATTATTATCAACCTGGTTGTTTAAGATATCACTTTAACAAATGAGTTAGAATGAAATAAGATCATGACTTACCTATGCACATTTAGTTGTGGACACCATGGCTCATGATGGGAGGAGAATCTCCTCCTATTCTCTACACCTGACGTGGATGAGTGGGAACTGGACTACTCTTAAGGTTGGAGTTCTTTAGATCAGTTCACATAATTGTAGTCTTGTGGATAGGTATGTTGGTTCCTCCTCATCAGGATGCCTTATTCTAACCAAAGATGGATTCTAGACCAAGACTCTCCTCTGAGATGGTTGTAGGTCATCTAGACCTCCAGTGGGGTTGGGGCCAGCGTTGTGCAATGCACTTGGGAAAAGTAGGGTGGTTAGGGTCAACTTTGTCGTGTTGCAAGTCAAGGACACTGGTGATCGAGGCAGATGGTGGTGATGGGATTTGAAGGGTGTAGGTTTGTGTACAGGGCCTGTTGCAAGGTATAAAAGGAGGGCGACGATGGTGGTATTTATATGCCTATCAGTGTTTTATCGTGGCCAGGCTGAACAGTGCAAGGAGAGAGAGGTAGAGGTGTCGAAGCTGACAAAATTGTAGATTCAATCAACATGATGTCGGATAGAATGAGCCTGAACGATGATCATGAGGATGAGGAGAGAGTTTAAGGAGAATGGCTCTTAGATGATTGCTTTGCTCCTACATCATTGGTCTACAGACATGCGGAGGTGTTCTATATATATAGGAAGGGAAGCAATTGCCGAGGTGAGAGAGGAGATCTAGGGTTCAAAGGACGAAGGCTCGTAGCTGCATAATAGAGGTTCTGATCAATTCTACACTTCAAGTCCTCGTCGCCTTTTTCGGTCGAGGAGATGAACCTGGAGACGTCAGGGCCTGGCGGCGTTAGGGTTTCTGACATTACGTGATGAGAAGATGGGGTCGTTGTCTCTTTCCCTTTAACTTCTAGTGGTGGTGATTGAAGGATAAGGAGGGTTAGTGAGGTAAACCGGATCGAGAGAGAGAGAGAGATAAATGGAGGATAAGGTGGGAAATTGATCGAAAATGTCCCAATAACAGTCGTTTGGTGTGTGAAGAAGAAGGAGACTCCACATTGCAAATGCAGCGTTACTATTAGATGTAATTAATTTGACACATCAAGCTCATTATCTTTGAGAGCCTATATCTCTTACATTTTTAGTCCTTTTGGCCTTAAATTTTAAATATACTTCTAATCGATATTAAATAGTGTTTTAAAAATACTAACTCTAATTTATGACTCCAAGTTTGTCTATAAATGTACTCTTCCTAATTATTTCAAATGTAATTATCTAATAAATGAAATTGTAATTATGTGTGATTATAATGCCATGAATTTATAATTGAGTTGAATTTCTCAATTGTTGGTCCCAAATGGGGTAATTAAATCCAAAATAAGATAATTTGCATTTTGGTGCTCAACATTCAAGATAATTCAATTGAAGTGTAAATATGAGTGGAAATTCAGTAAAAGAAACTTCAAATTGAGAGGGTGAAGCATCATAGCTCAAGATTAATTTTCATGCCAAAATTTTGGTATATTACAGATGTAGACTACCTAATTAACATATGGTTAAAGTTTGAAGTCATTATGAATTTGTTTGACTCTCTAAACTAATCAAGAAAGTTTTGAGATAGTTTAATAAGGAAATTCAAACAAAATTTCATTTAATGCATGTTTAAACCTCTAGTCTCGTATTTTGCTCATTGTCACGTGACTGTTTCCCTCTTTTCTTATGTGTGATCCAAAGGCTACTACTACATCACCACAATCTAATGGTCTGAGTTTGACAAAGTGGATTTTAACTTAATTTTGAGGACAAAATTTATTTTAAGGTGTATAGGATGTGATGTAGTGGACTTTTGGAACCTTTAAATATCAAGGACATAAGTGATTTCATGTATGTTGAGTTATTTTGGGAGTTCTAAGTGTTTTGATAAAGATTGGATGATTAATAACTGAGTTTTGTTACCAAATTTAAATAGAATGTAGTTGGAGTTGTTATAAAGCTATGGTTAAAATTTGGTGGCAATTGGAGTATCCTAGAGAGAGTTATTAAGGTTTGATTTTTGAGAAATTATGTGTATATTTGATGATTTGTGGACCTAAGTTGCTAATCAATATCTAGTGTCACACTTCCCTAGATTGAGGAGCCGTGGAAATTGATGTGGCCCCATCATGACCTTTGGATGTTATCGAATGGATTGAGGATGTCACCTTCCTCGTAGTAGTTACGGTGAACATGATGCAAACCCTCGTTGATTCTCAAGTTACGGTCGTGGATCAGTGAAGTAAAGGAAGTGGGCAGTTTCCTCGTATCACTTATACCTACAAGTCAACATCTCATCTAAGGCAGTTGGAGTAGACAGGGAGGTCCACTTGGCTTTGGCGCTAGAACCTGACCGATGGCACACATAAGCATAGACTCGTGAGGAGGAAGTCTGTAGACGATTGTAACCAGCCGTCGACGCTGATCCGTGAAGCATGTAGGCACAACGCTGCGGCAACTGATTGTGAGAAGTGAGAGGAGAAGCAGTGGACGACTGGTCCTCACCGCTGACTTACTTCACGATGGCGGCAGAAGTGTTGGGAACTGGCACTAACGCATCAAGACAAGGATGTGAACGCACTGATCACTGAGAGAGAGATTAGTGTTAGATAAATGATTATTGTAGCTAGTTACTGTAGCAGCTTGTTACTGTAGCTCAGTTACTGTAGTAATCACTTATTTAGCATGGGTTAAGCCCAATGTAGTGCAACAAGTACATGTGAGAATGTAGTGTTGTCCCTAGTGCAACTGGAAAATAAGTTTTATCCCATATTGCTCACTCCTAGAACTTTTGTGGTCCTCATATGTAGGATCACATGGGGCACTAGTGTCCAAAGGAGTCCTAGGAGGGAGGTATGCTTACCTCCTTGGTGGGTGGGATTGCCACATCACAACGAACGTACACACACACGCACCGAGCGCCACACCTCACCTTGCCTGGCCGGGCTTGAGATTGGGCTTGGGCTTGTGGATTGTGGATTGTGGATCGGATTTCTTAATCCTAATTGGAAAGTGTTTCTCTTTTGTGGATTATTCTGTATTGTTTACAAGAGAAACTGAGTGTTTGTGTCTTACTGGGAATAGGATTAGGGACGTGCATGGCTATATAAATACTTCCAGTCATTAGGGTTAAACACACAACAAATAGTTTTCTGCTGCCGTTTCACATGTGTTTTGAGAGCCCTAATCCAGATAATAAGTGCCTTCGTTCCAAGCCGCTTCATGGAGTTGTTCTCCTATGCGAAGTGCGGTGTTCTTCTTCCCGTCACTGAGATGCAACTGTCAGGTAGTGGTTCATGCGGTTGTTGTGCTGCACTGGTAGAAGTACAATGAGGCTACGTCGAGAGAGTGCAAGACGTGCAAGTTCAAGGTTCATGCCGGATCGAGACTGGGAGAATGGTGCCTATCCACGAGGATTGTCGGGTACTGATTTCTTTAAGTATCATGTTCGTTTCTCAACGAACGATCTGGTTTGCGAATCTAACTCGTGTTACTTCTGTTCTCCTGCTTTGTTTGATCTTCATTTCTTATTTTGGATCTGCCTAAAACTATTCATTACATTGTACCTATCGTTGTTGCATGAACGACGTTAATAAATATTCACAACAGTCTTAAAGAAATCAGTTTCTGTCGATAATTAACTATGGTCGGTCAGGGTGTTTCGGGATGTAAAATTGATACCAACAATATGTCTGAAAAATTTACTGGTACCAACTCTGCACGTTGGTAGAGTCAGATGGAAATTTGGTTGAATATTGCGGGTTATGATCAGTACTTAGTTGAAACTAAACCTTTATCTGTTGAAACAATTCCTGATAATGCAAATATAATTGCTAATTTGAAGAAGGGTGATAAAACGTGCTGCAGTTTGATTCTGTTTGGTTTAAATAACAAACTGTATGATTCTTACTCAAAGCCGCTAGTCACTACGTCCAAAGTTTTAATGGAATTGTTAATTAAGAATTTTAGCACTGAAAATCAAGGTGTTGAAAAATACTATGTGTCTAAATTTCTTAAGTTTTAGATGGTTGAGGGTAAGCCAGTTTCCGATCAAACACATGATCTGCAACTCCTAGTTCATGAACTCTCAGATGCCAAGATGGTATTTCCTGAGAAGTTTGTTGTTATGTCTATCATAGAAAAATTTCCTAAGTCATGGGAATCGTTTGGTATGTCTCTGAAGCATCACAAAGGGACACACGAAATGGAAGAACTAATGATGGATATTAATATACAAGAAGAACACTTAAAGGAGAAAATGGTCAAGGTTCCTACTGATGCAAATCCAACTATTAATTTACTTCTGCGAGAAACACCAAAGATAAGAAATCTAAGAATGCACATAAACCTAAAGCAAAGATCCAAAAGAAACTGAAGAACAAACCTTGTTGGACTTGTGGACAGGTTGGCCACTGGAACAAGGATTGTCCTACTAAGAAGGCAGAGAAAGCTACCGCATCTGCAACTGAGGAGGTTGTGGTCAACATGATGACTACATCCTTGAACCTCAATGATGGGTACGTGTCTATTAAACCTGAAATCCTTTCTATTTTTGAACCACTTTATTGGATAACTGACACTGGGGCTAATGTACACGTGTGTGCTGATAAATCCATGTTTGGGTCTTATCAGACCTCTCGAGGTCAGTCTGTAACTTTGGGCGATTCCAACTCTACAGAAGTCAAAGGTGAAGGACTGGTGGACTTGAAGTTCCCTTTGGGGAAGGTTTTGACTCTTAACGGGGTCAGACATGTTCCAACCATTCGACGCAATATCCTTAGTGGTGTCATATTAGTTAGGGAAGGTTATAGAGTAGATTGTAAATGTAATAAGGCTATTATTACACGCTTTCATGATTCTTTGTTTTTTGGCAAGGGGTACTTATGTGATGTGGAGAACTTGTTTAAGATTCATGTTGAACCTGTTTCAAATTCCATTTTAAATTTGAATGATTATAGTTCTGTTTGCATGAATCTTGTTTCATCCGATGTATGGCATTCACGTTTGGGACATGTTAATGTTTCCTCAATGAAGTGTATGATGAATCTAAATTTGATCCCTAAATCTGAAACTAGCAACAATAAATGTGAAATCTCTGTACAAGCTAAATTGCCTAGGAAGCCTTTTCATTCTGTGAATAGGAATTCGGAAATTTTGGATTTAGTGCATACAAATATCTGTAAATTTAATGGTGTTGCAACGGGGGATCAAAAGTGTTATTTTATAACTTTTATTGATGACGTGAGTAGATACTATTATGTCTTTTTACTTAGAAGTAAAGATGAGGCATTGGATAAATTTCAAATTTATAAGAAAGAAGTTGAAACTCAAACCGGTAAAGTACTTAAGTTATTAAGGTCTGATAGGGGAGGAGAGTATACCTCGAACTTGTTTTTGGAATTTTGCCAATTACATGGTATAGTTCATGAGGTCACTACTCCTTATTCACCATAATCAAATGGGATAGTTGAACGTAAAAACCGAACCTTAATAGATATGGTAAATACCTTACTCCAAACATCTAGATTACCCAACTTTATGTGGGGGGAAGCTTTGAATACGGCTTGCCATATTCTGAATAGAGTTCACCATAAACATTTAGAGAGTAGTCCGTTTGAGTTATGGATAGGAAGGAAACTGAGTCTTAAATATCTTCAAGTGTGGGGGTGCCTTGCAAAGGTACTTGTCCCTGAACACAAAAGGAAGAAATTGGGACCGAAAACGGTTGATGCCATATTTTTGGGTTATGTAGAGACAAGTTATGCTTACAGATTTCTGATTGTAAAATCAAATATCTCTGGCATTGAGGTCAATACAATTGTGGAATTATGTGATGCAACATTCTTTGAGGATGTGTTTCCTATGAAAACTGGTGTGCCCAATGAAGTATCTCAAGAAGATTCATTTACCACAGGTTCCATTCCCGAGCACATGGAAAGGATGACAAATGTGGGGGGTGACTCAGAACAAGCTATTTCTGAATCTGATGATTCTGAAGAAATAGTTGAACCAAGGAGAAGTAAACGGCCTAGGACATCCGAAGACATTGGAAGTGAGTTTCTCACTTACAATGTTGAGGATGATCCTGTTACTTTCAAACAAACTATGGAATCTCCAGAAGCTAATTTTTGGAAAGAATTCGTTAATGATGAAATCCAATCAATTCTCTTGAATGGAACTTGGGAATTGGTGGATTTGCCTCCTGGTTGTTCTGTAGTTGGTTGCAAATGGATTTTTAAGAAGAAACTTAATGCAGACAGGACAATTAATAAGTATAAGGTGAGGTTAGTTGCTAAGGGTTACATTCAAAGGGAAGGAATAGATTATTTTGATACCTACTCACTTGTTTCCCATATGACCACAATCCAAGTGCTTATAGCATTGGCTTCTATTTATAATCTCTATATTCATCAGATGCATGTGAAGATCGCGTTCTTACACGATGATCTTGAAGAAGAGATATATATGGAACAACCTGAGGGATTTGTGGGTCGTGGGAATTAGTCCAAAGTGTGTAAACTTGTTAAGTCATTATATGGCTTAAAACAAGACCATAAGCAATGACATGAGAAGTATGATTCTGTGATATCATCATTTGGCTTTATTTCTAATGAATTTGATAAGTGTCTCTACTGCAAGATTGTCAATAATGGATTCATTTTGTTATGCGTATATGTCGATGATATCCAACTTTTTGGTTCCGATATGAAAGTAGTAAATGAGACAAAGTCATTCTTGTGTAGCAAGTTTGAGATGAAGGATATGGGAGTCGCTGATGTGATTTTAGGGCTTAAAATCATAAGGTCTACTGATGGTATAACTCTTTCTCAGTCTCACTATGTTGAGAAGATACTGGAGAGGTTTGAGTACACATCACGTAAACATGTTAGGACTCCATATGACTCATCCAAACCCTTATTCAAGAATGAAACTGGGGTTCCAGTGTCTCAATTATGATACTCTCAGATTATCGGAAGTTTGATGTATCTTATGAACTGTACACATCTAGACATTGCATTTTCTGTGGACAAGTTAAGTAGATACACCAGTTGTCCCGACAAGACCCATTGGGAAGCTCTTGATAGAGTTCTGAGGTATATTAAGGGAACATGTTCCATTGGGATGCATTATGGTAAACATCCTTCTGTAGTCCAAGGATATAGTGATGCAAGCTGGATTGTCGTGAATTCTGGGAGTAATGGTGTCTCAGGATATGCATTCCTGTTGGGAGGAGGAGTTGTTTCCTGGAGGTTTAAGAAACAGACCATATTGTCTCGGTCTACTTTTGAAGCAGAGTTGTGTGCTTTAGATGAAACTGGTTTGGAAGTTGAATGGCTACATGGACTTATATCTAGTTTACCTATGGTAATGAAGCCGCTTCCTGCAATTTCAGTTCACTGTGACAACACTACAACTATTGCTAAGATAAAGAGTTCCAAGTACAATAAAAAATAGCGTAGACACATCCAAGTCAGATTGAAATCTGTAAGGGAGTTAGTGTCTAATGGGGTCGTGGTTGTGGACTACGTCGGTACCAAAGATAATACAGCTGATCCTTTCACTAAAGGTCTTACCTTGGCTTTAGTAGAAAAATCTAGGTTGGGGATGGGACTGAAACCCCTATAGATTTGCAGGCAGTAGCAACCCAACCCAAAGGAGTGGAGATCTCACAAATTGGGTTCAATGTGGCAATAACAAGCTGTCGGGTAAATCGGATGACACTATGTATTCTTGTTTGATGCTTCCTGCATCTATGTGTTTATTCCCTGGGAAACATGTTAGTGTCAGGACTGCAAGTTAGTGAGAGAGTACTCTCTTAATGGTGTCAAGTCTTAGGACAGGATGTTAGCAGTACATCCTTGGAGACTCCAGCTAAGTGATTGATGTTGTGTAGGCCGCAACAGGAGAATTGGGTTGTTCTCTGTTATCAATCATGATATAAAATTTTGTATGCATGGCCTTAATGCATTGTTTTCTTTACTACCATGTCTTTATTGTGTTGTTACCAACCTATACTCTTGTACCCAAGGTTCAGGTTCAAGACTTTTGTTCACCTAGTTCCTACGGGGATCACAGTTGGATAACTCAGGTAGATTCAAACCAAAAGGTATCTGCTGAAAGCACAATATGGAGGACAGAATGGTAGAGCACTGTCACACCCCGATCTCACACTAACCACTAATCACGAGATTAGGGCGCGACAGAGGGATTATCACATAAAAAAATTACTGAGAACTTTTTCTTTTTAAAACCTCGTAATGATATCCAGATTATTGCTGTAAACTAAAACATAATAAACTATTGCGGAAGCATTTCAATTAAACTGGCTAGAGAACATAAACAGAGTTTACAACATGTAACATTGTTTAATAGAAAGTAAACATAACAGTTAATTTACATCTTTATACACATTCCACATACACACTCTCTCTCACCCACACCATGTCCCAAAGACTGAGGGGAAAGGACTAAGAGACCACTATCTAACTAAACTAACTACATATACCTTCTACAGATTAAGTGTTAGGATGAAAGGATCCTTCTGATTCCTGGAATTTGTCGCTAACCTGAAAATGTTTGAGTAGAGGAATGAGCCTACTCGCTCAGTGAATAATATTTCACTTAGCCATCATCGGATAACTCCATATTTTACATTTAACAGGAATATGTGAATAACATAACAAACTGAGCATTTCTAATTAAACAATGCAATTATCGCAGAAAAGTATAATGAACATTTAAAGAACAAGTATTATAAATTCTAAATTTGAACATACACAAGTTTCATATTAATCTAACTTAATTCTAAGTAATCATCTTTTAACTTATGCCCTGATCATATGCAGTGTACTCTGCATATAAAGTCTCGTAGCGAACTACGAACCCACCGTACAAGACTTAGCGACACACCCGGGAAATGTTAAGTCTGACTGCTATCCTGGTCTGCGTCAGGACTCTCAGGCGCTCAAGGGTCTCACTACACTCTCAAAGAGTGTACTTTAGACTCCTCCTCTAACCTGAGCACACAGGCGGAGAGTCTGGGTTACCACCGTGACACACGCACGGATTATTGTTGAATAACCCCTATTTACTCCAGTGCCACCGTGACACACGCACGGATTATTGTTGAACACTGCCTCTCTGTCCTCGTGCCATCATGACACACACACGGATTATTTTTGAACACGAGCCGCCGACCATCTAGACACACGCTAGGTAGGTCGTTTCACCCCTAAAGCACAGACCTCTCAAAGGGGTTCTACGATGTCAGGGCATCTAAGTCTAACACATTTTATTATAACAAGAAAACTCTTATAACATTTTGTCTCTCTCTCACATATTCGACTACTGGAATATACTGTAATTCTGCAATTCACTAGCTGAAACTAGAAGTTCAACTTTCATAACATTTCTATATATAGTGCAACAACTATTCTCTTATATCGCAATAACTCATAACTCAGCTATGCTTTCATGCAAACAGATTCGTTCACTGTAAATATATTTCATATCTATTCCACGTCTCTATACTGATTTCATATTACTGAACATTCAAATATACTGTATTGAAAGGAATACTCAACCTGAAATACTTTATCACATTTATTCGCATCTTACTGAAATTACTCGTAAAGCATACACATTTATTTTACTAATCATTTCATTTCGTTTGAACTATGCAAATTAATAGTCTAAGGATGCTAACTATGATCGGCATCCGGGTAATCTCTAATACCCACATATACACATAAACATCATTTGTCATCTATAAACATGACTCACTATCAACTTATCCAGTTTCGATGCTAAACATCCATTTTATGTTCAACGTATACATTGCAGTTGTAATACAGGAAATTCTATCATTTTCATCAATCATATTACGTATTTCAAGTTCCAATGAACCATATAAATTCATTAATTCAATCCACACTGATCAAATGCTAATCTAAATCATATAACGACATAAGGGAGCAGTTTATGAAATAAAATTCGAGTAACGCCAAATACTGTCCAAAAGCCAAGTATCAGCGAAAAAAAGCACAGTTTACCAAAAAATTCCAACTAAGGAGTTAAATGATGATAACTAAATGAACTCCTACTCACCGCGTTTCGAACTGTCTGGGCTCATCCGGAATTGCGTCTAGAGGCCTATTTCGAGGTGAATTTTGATTGTCTTCAACCTTTGGTAATATCCTGTTTTGAACGTGCAGCAAGCTGCTGCTTCTCCTCACACACAGATTGAACAAAAGGGGCTAGCTGAGTGCCCAATCACTGCCATTGGTCACGGATTCAGGTCTACGCCTCACGGTTGAACTCAAAGGCAGTGATTCAGAGTGCTATTCACGCCAGCTACAAATTGGTTCAGACCTGATACACAAACAACAACGTCACACACACAGATGGAGGAAGAAGCTCGACTATGAGCTGAATCAAAGCTAGGGCTATAGTTTCGGGCTAGGGCCTCATGGCCAAGGTCGAGGGCTTCTTGGCGCTACTCCTCGCGCCCAAACGGCTCCTGGCCGTGGCTGAAGCTGCTGACCACAACGGCAAAAAGGGGGCATCGCCCCTGCTACTTCAAGGTGCAGGTGGCACAATGGATGCGGAAATGCTGCGTTTTCTTGCCTTGGGCTCCTGGTCGGAGTCAAGCGCTTCATTTGGTGGTGCTGGCCGGGCTAAAACAGCCTCTGTCGAGGCCAAAGCAGCTAGCCACTGGCCACTGCTGCTGCAGGTCGGGCACCTGCTAGGGTGGGGAAAGAATAAGAGAAGGAAGAGAACGAGGAAGAAGAATAAGAAGAGAAGTAGGGCGTCGGGGATTTGAAGCTAAAGGGGCCCAAGCCATCGCCCTTCTTCCTCTCGCCCAAATCGCCACTCCAGCCCTAGGTGTGGCCTCCTGCTCCTGTTCTATCGGGGCGTTTCGTCGGTTCCTGTAACCGATCGCTGAAGAAGAAAGATAAGCGAGAAAGTAAATAAAGGAAAAAGGGAAAAGATTAATAACCTATTATTGGAGAAATTGCATACTAGGTCTAAGTTCTAGGAAATATTATAACTCTCGCCTCGAGTGTCCGATTGAGACGATTTCTCTTGCAAATTTTCAAGTGTAAGATCTTCTACACCCTCAGTGCAAGAAATCATGCTAATCAATTAGTAACACTTGACCAAATCACTAATCGCATCTGTGTACTTAATTTAACTTAATTAACTTAATAATCAACATTGCTATTATCATTAATTGCCTCAGGTGATTCAATCTCAGCTATTGATTCACATATTATCTTATCTTAATCAACCACATGCTATTTAATAATATACTCAACATTAATCATGGTGGTTCACGCTAATTGAGGTATTTACTTGTTAACCTCAACGTGGGTCATAACAATCTCCCACCCTTATAAGAATTTCGTCCCGAAATTCCTAAAAGAGAAAAGGAAACTTGTTACGCATATCTGACCCAAAACTCCCATGTGACTTCCTCTAGGTTGTGGTTTCTCCACAAAACCTTCACTAACGGTATCTCGATTCTTGAGTTCCTTGATTCACGGGTCAACTATATGTACTGGTTCTTCAACATAGGACACGTCAAGTCTGAGCCGGACAGGTTCTGAGTTCACTGTCTCCTCTATACTAGGGTAACACTTTTTCAACATCGATACATGAAACACATCAAGTAAATTGGCCAAATCAGATGGCAAATCCAACTTATAAGCTATAGGTTCAATCCTCTCAATGATAGGATATGGCCCATAAACCTAGGAGTCAGTTTACCTCACTTACCAAAACTCAGCACTCCCTTCCATGGTGAAACTTTCAGATACACTTCATTACCAATCGGAAACTCAAGATGTTAACGCCTCTTCTCGACATGACTCTTCTGTCTATTCTGAGCAGCTTTCTACTGCTCTCAGCATGTCCTCAAGAGTCTGAGTGGTCTTCTCAGACTGACCATCCGTTTGTGGGTGATAAGTTGTACTAAATCTTAATTTTTATGCCCAAAGCACAAAGCAACTGATTCCAAAACCTGGATGTGAACTTAGGACCTCTATCTGATATAATTGAAACTGGGATACCATACAATCTGACTATTTCATCCACGTATATCTTAGCCAGCTTCAAGACAACAAAGGTTGACTTAATATGAAGAAAGTGAGAAGACTAAATTAATCTATCCACAATCATTCATATAGAGTTACAACCTCTAGGTGTCCTGGGAAACCCTATCACAAAATCCATTGTGATATGTTCCCACTTCCACTCAGGTATAGGAAGCGATTGCAAGGTACCTGTAGGTTTCTGGTGCTCAGCCTTAACCTGCTGATACACACTGCACCTAGTCACATACTCAGCTACATCCTTTGTCATATCAGGTCACCAGTACAACTCCTTGAGATTCATGTACACCTTAGTGTTACGTGGATGCATAGCGTACATCGATTCATGTGCTTCCTCAAGAATCTTTTCTTTCAAATCACTGTCTCGAGGTACACAACATATCAGGCTAATACAACACACCATCATCTGAAAACCTAAACTTTGGTCTTTTCCCCCTGTCATGTCATGTACGATCTGCTGCAACCCACTGTCACCCTACTGTAGTTCCTAGATCTGATCATAAAAAGTAGGCTTGACTTGCATCTATGCAATCAAACCACTATGTTATGTCACCCTTAAGTCTAAGTTCAACTTTCACATTTCTACTAGCATGTCTCTCTCGAAACATGCCATAGAGAACGTATCAGTTGTTGAACTTAACTTCCTGCTGAGGGCATCAGCTACTACATTCACCTTTCCAGGATGATAATCTATCATCACATCATAAAGATAGTGAGAACTACAACAACTAACTTCAGATCATGTATCGCGTAGCACTCCTCATTCTATGCTACTACTTATTATTACTACTGTAAGAATTTATTTCAAAATTATATCTTACTCTTTTCTCCGAGTCATTTTCATATTGTGTATCTACCTTCCAGATTAGCTAACTTTAAACCGTGGATTTTATTAGTGCTAGGTTACCTTTCATAGTGCAAATCTCATGATCTTGTTTTATAGAGATGCTAGTATTCAAGGTCAAATCACTAGCGACATCCCTTGAACTACTTCAACTCTAAACATTCTAGGGTTTGGTCCTTATCAGCAACATAGCATTATTGTGGTGTGACTTTGCTTCCTTAGTTTGAAATCAAACTTTAGATCTCATAAGTTCATCCATCTACTTGTAATGGATACAACAGATATGAATAATCATCAATGAACTATAGATATATAACAGAAATGTAACATCAGTCAAGTTCTCTAGCATAACTCTTTAACACAAATGCTACAAATAAACATGATACTTGTTACCCAAGCATCACACATGGCTCACAAGGCCATTCATATCTTGTCACCTCTCACTAGGCAACAACTTATTCACATGGTTCATAAAATCCGTACACATTATTACTTTTATTAAGAAACAACAACATCAACACACAAAAAGCCAATCAACATTTATTATATAAATGTCACAGCCCAAACTTGGCTATATTCATCATCTCATCATACCTGCATGGTTATTAGGCATGATATCAGTCATACAAGATATTCATCACATCATGTGATACAATAGTAATACCATCATTTCTTGACCAGGAATTAGGGTTCACTATCAAACATGGATTATCATTCCCTTTTCCCCAAATTAGGGTTAGGGTTCCCCATTTCTCATTAATTCAGACCCTCTTGAGTTAACCAATTTTATCTTGTATTAAGGTATTTCCCCTATTAATGCATTCCATCACAGAATACTCACCTTTAGCATATAATGCATAGGCCACACATTAGAATTGTCCAGCTATCTCACATGATATGGACTTATCTTAGTTTAAGGCATAACTTATAAAGTTTCCTATAAACAATCGAAATGATACACCCTCAACTAGGGTTTACTAATCATGTATTGGATCCATGCATTGGTTATGCATTATTGATTAGTACCATTAAGGGTATTTCTTACCTAATCATTAAATTTAATCTGACCCTTATTGTGTTCCTTTATTTCTAATTAAGGATTGCTCATATGAGGTCCCAACATTGGGCCTCTGATATCATTTCCAGCTACTTCTTAGTTGTTCTAATCTTTCCCTTATATCTCAACATCTTAGTGTATGTACATTCTTACTATGACGTGAGTCTAAATTATCCAGAGTCTACTCTTATTATACTGTTAATAGAAGTCATTAGATCTCAGTAACGCATCCTGCCAGCCGGACCAGGCAGAACCTGTAGTCCTGAAGCCAAGAGCTACTCAGGATTAACCAACTCCTATTAATCTCAAACATGTGGAAAGAATATCCACTTAGGGCAAACTCATTTAAACATAACTTCTGGTATACTTAATACAAAGAATATAAACAATAAATAAATCACTTCATGACACACAACAATATTAAAGAATCATATTTATTCTATAAATTGAAAATCTAAATCCATACATATAAGAGCATTTCTAATGATTTCCAATCAAATAAGCAATATAAAGCAAGATTTGCATCACATCCTATGTTTAATCTCTTATTCCTGTATTAATTTCCGATTTCTTAACCCTAAGATTTCTAGGGTTTGTCTCTAGCCTATTATTCCTCTGCATACCTGGCCAGGGCATCCAGAGAAGAATAGACAGAGTAGCTTGATACTGGTCAATCTAAGTATTCAGACACCTTGCCAGGGTATCTAAACACACAGACCTTCCAGAGCTAAAGACATATCACTTCTTATTTTTCTCACTTATAACTCTATCTTTCGACCCTAATGATCCCTGACGATTCAACATAAACTCTTTACTTGGTTCTCGTGACCACATCCTCTTCCTGCCATCTGCAATAGTATAACAGAACACTTCCTGTTAGAAAATTGCATTTAGAAGGAAGACACTTAAGTCCTAATCCTATTGGTCTCTTGTCGTCCCCTGACCTTGACTTAGAGTAACCCTGTACTCAACCTATGCTCTGATACCAAGATGTCACACCCCGATCTCACACTAACCACTAATCACGAGATTAGGGCACGACGGAGGGATTATCACATAAACAAATTACTGAGAACTTTTTCTTTTTAAAACCTCGTAATGATATCCGGATTATTGTTGTAAACTAAAACATAATAAACTATTGCGGAAGCATTTCAATTAAACTGGCTAGAGAACATAAACAGATTTTACAACATGTAACATTGTTTAATAGAAAGTAAACATAACAGTTAATTTACATATTTATACACATTCCACATACACACTCTCTCTCACCCACACCGTGTCCCAAAGACCGAGGGGAAAGGACTAAGAGACCACTATCTAACTAAACTAACTACATATACCTTCTACAGATTAAGTGTTAGGATGAAAGGATCCTTCTGATTCCTGGAATTTGTCGCTGACCTGAAAATGTTTGAGTAGAGGAATGAGCCTACTCGCTCAGTGAATAATATTTCACTTAGCCATCATCGGATAACTCCATTTTTTACATTTAACTAGAATATGTGAATAACATAACAAACTGAGCAGTTCTAATTAAACAATGCAATTATCGTAGAAAAGTATAATGAACATTTAAAGAACAAGTATTATAAATTCTAAATCTGAACATACACAAGTTTCATATTAATCTAACTTAATTCTAAGTAATCATCTTTTAACTTATGCCCTGATCACATGCAGTGTACTCTGCATATAAAGTCTCGTAGCGAACTACGAACCCACCGTACAAGACTTAGCGACACACCCGGGAAATGCTAAGTCTGACTGTTGTCCTGGTCTGCGTCAGGACTCTCAGGCGCTCAAGGGCCTCACTGCACTCTCAAAGAGTGTACTCTAGACTCCTCCTCTAACCTGAGCACACAGGCGGAGAGTCTGGGTTACCACCGTGACACACACACGGATTATTGTTGAATAACCCCTATTTACTCCAGTGCCACCGTGACACACACACGGATTATTGTTGCACACTGCCTCTCTGTCCTTGTGCCACCGTGACACACGCACAGATTATTGTTGAACACGAGCCGTCGACCATCTAGACACACGCTAGGTAGGTCATTTCACCCCTAAGGCACAGACCTCTCAAAGGGGTTCTACGATGTCAGGGCATCTAAGTCTAACACATTTTATTATAACAAGAAAACTCTTATAACATTTTGTCTCTCTCTCTCACATATTCGACTACTGGAATATACTGTAATTCTGCAATTCACTAGCTGAAACTAGAAGTTCAACTTTCATAACATTTCTATATATAGTGCAACAACTATTCTCTTATATCGCAATAACTCATAACTCAGCTATGCTTTCATGCAAACAGATTCGTTCACTGTAAATAGATTTCATATCTATTCCACGTCTCTATACTGATTTCATATTACTGAACATTCAAATATACTGTATTGAAAGGAATACTCAACCTGAAATACTTTATCACATTTATTCACATCTTACTGAAATTACTCGTAAAGCATACACATTTATTTTACTAAGCATTTCATTTCGTTTGAACTATGCAAATTAACAATCTAAGGATGCTAACTATGCTCGGCATCCGGGTAATCTCTATTACCCACATATATACATAAACATCATTTGTCATCTATAAACATGACTCACTATCAACTTATCCAGTTTCGATGCTAAACATCCATTTTATGTTCAACGTATACATTGCAGTTGTAATACAGGAAATTCTATCATTTTCATCAATCATATTACGTATTTCAAGTTCCAATGAACCATATAAATTCATTAATTCAATCCACACTGATCAGATGCTAATCTAAATCATATAACGACATAAGGAAGCAGTTTATGAAATAAAATTCGAGTAACGCCAAATACTGTCCAAAAGCCAAGTATCAGCGAAAAAAAGCACAGTTTACCGAAAAATTCCAACTAAGGAGTTAAATGATGATAACTAAATGAACTCCTACTCACCGCATTTCGAACTGTCCGGGTTCGTCTGGAATTGCGTCTAGAGGCCTATTTCGAGGCGAATTTTGATTGTCTTCAACCTTTGGTAATATCCTGTTTTGAACGTGCAGCAAGCTGCTGCTTCTCCTCACGTACAGATTGAACAAAAGGGGCTAGCTGAGTGCCCAATCACTGCCATTGGTCACGGATTCAGGTCTACGCCTCACGGTTGAACTCAAAGGCAGTGATTCAGAGTGCTATTCACTCCAGCTACAAATTGGTTCAGACCTGATACACAAACAACAACTTCACACACACAGGTGGAGGAAGAAGCTCGACTAGGAGCTGAATCAAAGCTAGGGCTATAGTTTCGGGCTAGGGCCTCATGGCTGAGGTCGAGGGCTTCTTGGCGCTACTCCTCGCGCCCAAATGGCTCCTGGCCGTGGCTGAAGCTGCTGACCGCAACGGAAAAAAGGGGGCATCGCCCCTGCTACTTCAAGGTGCAGGTGGCGCAATGGATGTGGAAATGCTGCATTTTCTTGCCTTGGGCTCTTGGTCGGAGTCAAGCGCTTCATTTGGTGGTGCTGGCCGGGCTAAAACAGCCTCTGTCGAGGCCAAAGCAATTAGCCACCGGCCACTGCTGCTGCAGGTCGGGCACCTGCTAGGGTGGGGAAAGAATAAGAGAAGGAAGAGAACGAGGAAGAAGAAGAAGAAGAGAAGTAGGGCGCCGGGGATTTGAAGCTAAAGGGGCCCAAGCCATCGCCCTTCTTCCTCTCGCCCAAATCGCCACTCCAGCCCTAGGTGTGGCCTCCTGCTCCTGTTCTATTGGGGCGTTTAGTCGGTTCCTGTAACCGATCGCTGAAGAAGGAAGATAAGCGAGAAAGTAAATAAAGGAAAAAGGGAAAAGATTAATAACCTATTATTGGAGAAATTGCATACTAGGTCTAAGTTCTAGGAAATATTATAACTCTCGCCTCGAGTGTCCGATTGAGATGATTTCTCTTGCAAATTTTCAAGTGTAAGATCTTCTACACCCTCAGTGCAAGAAATCATGCTAATCAATTAGTAACACTTGACCAAAGCACTAATCGCATTTGTGTACTTAATTTAACTTAATTAACTTAATAATCAGCATTGCTATTATCATTAATTGCCTCAGGTGATTCAATCTCAGCTATTGATTCACATATTATCTTATCTTAATCAACCATGCTATTTAATAATATACTCAACATTAATCAAGGTGGTTCACGCTAATTGAGGTATTTACTGGTTAACCTCAACGTGGGTCATAACAAGCACACTACATATTGGACTTTGCGGGGGATTGTTAGATAAATTATTATTGTAGCTAGTTACTGTAGCAGCTCATTACAGTAGCTCTGTTACTATAGTAATCACTTATTTAGCATGGGTTAAGCCCAATGTAGTGCAGCAAGTACATGTGAGAATGTAGTGTTGTCCCTAGTGCAAATGGCAAAGAAGTTTTATCCCATATTGCTCACTCCTAGAAGTTTTGTGGTGCTCATATGTAGGATCACATGGGGAAATAGTGTCCAAAGGAGTCCTAGGAGGGAGGTATGCTTACCTCCTTGGTGGGTGGGATTGCCACATCACAATGCACGCACACACGTGCGCCACTCCACGCCTTGCCTCGCCTGGCCTAGCCTGGCCTGGCCAGGCCGGGCTTGTGGCTTGTGGATTGTGGCTTGTAGATTGTGGATTGTGCATTGTGGAGAATGTCTTCCGTCTTCGTTTTACACTAGGATACAACTAACTAATTAATTACTTGTTTCTTTCTTATTTAGAATTCTTAATCCTAATTGGAAAGTGTTTCTCTTTTGTAGA
Source organism: Alisma plantago-aquatica (assembly GCA_963693085.1). Taxonomy (NCBI): domain Eukaryota; kingdom Viridiplantae; phylum Streptophyta; class Magnoliopsida; order Alismatales; family Alismataceae; genus Alisma; species Alisma plantago-aquatica. The sequence goes on along the minus strand of OY856411.1, from coordinate 859,217,983 downwards.
TTATTATGTATTGTGTACAAGAGCAACCGAGTGTTTGTGTCTTACTGGGAATAGGATTAGGGACATGCATGGCTATATATACACCTCTGGTCATTAGGGTTAAACACACAACAAATAGTTTTCTGCCGCTGTTTCACATGTGTTTTGAGAGCCCTAATGCAGAGAGCAGGTCCTTCGTTCTAAGCTGCTTCGTGGAGTTGTTATCCTATGCGAAGTGTGGCGTTCTTCTTCCCATCACTGAGACGCAACTGTTAGCTGTACTGGTAGCAGTGCAACGAGGCTACGTTGAGTGAGTGAAAGACGTGCAAGTTCAAGGTTTTTGCCGGATCGAGACTGGGAGAACAATGCCTATCCGTGAGGATTGCCGAGCACTGATTTCTTTAAGTATCACAGTCGTTTCTTAATGAACGATCTAGTGTGTGAATCTAACTCCTGTTATTTCTGTTCTCCTGCTTTGCTTGATCTTCATTTTTTATTTTGGATCTGTCTGAAACTGTTAATTACATTGCACCTTTCGTTGTTGCATGAACGACGTTAATAAATATTTACAACAATCAGGCCAGTCACAAGCAGCAGTGGAGCATGACTAGTTCCTCACCGGATGAGAGTTGTGCGGTGGAATCTTCACTAGACGGAGGTAGATGTTCATCACATAGGATCCGAAGGTATTCCTAAATCACAAGATGGAGAGAAAGGATAGAGAGCCACGACAAGCTGTGGTGGAGAAACCTCGACCTGGAGGGCTCCCTTGTGAAGGTAGTGAGTTATTGGAGACAGGGAGGAGCCGCAAAGAGCTAGGTGCACAGACCGTGCTGATGGCAGAGATCACAACAAAGATGACGGTGGATGGTGGCAGCACTCTCAGAAGGTGAACCTCACGGCGACGCTAACCAACAACGGGGTTATCACGACCATGATGATGACCCTTCAATTGCGATCCACCTGAATGGCTGGCGGCGTGGAGCAGAGCCTGTGGCAGAGGCTTCGTAGACCTCACGCGAGTGTCGTGCAGATCACGTTCACATGTGGTGAAGAGGGAGAAGCTAATGGAGCTTTGTCTTGCATGCTGAAGATGCTCTTCACAGTGGCGGTAGGCGCACTCTCACATGAAGGGTGAGATCCGTGGAGCCCTTGGTTACAATGGTCGTTCCAAGAGACAACGCACGCAGGCATTGCGAGAACGAGAAAGAAAAGAAAGAAGAGAACCAGGTCCAAACTAGGTGGACCGATTCATACCAAGAACGGATCAGTTAATCTCTAAACCAAACCGGCCCACAACAAGCTAAGGGCAACACCAGCTTAGTGACATGTGGCAGGATACGATTGGCTGAAAAAGGTAAATTTCTCAATTAATACTCAGTTTTTGGATAAATCATAGAAATTAGCTCGCTTATCAGAAAAATACAAATAAGGTAGCATTTTTCTCAAAAATATGTGTAAAATAATATGAAAACATAATAACATACTTTTAAAGCACTAATATCAGTCATATCTTATTAGTTGTGAAACGCTTAATTGATAGATAATAAATATCAAACAGTGACCTAAAATTATGAGAAAATACCAATAAATAATAATTCATGTTTATAATGCATATGATATCATATATGGTCATGTTAATGAACCAAATGATGTAATTTGATTAATATGGCTAGTCAGGGCTAATAATCCTAAATAAAATGTAATAAATACATACATGTTCAATAAATGATGAAATTCACAGAACACCCTCATATCAGTAACTAGAAGATAATATGTAAATTTGAGATCAGTTTTATACATAAAATCTATGTTATATGAAGATGACCCTTAATGCATGGGTTGTAACCCTAATTTGAATAATGTATATATAAACTAGGGTTAATATGTGCACAAAGAGGATATGGAACCTATCACCCATATAATGAATTATAATCTAGAAAACCAAATCAGTAATATAATTCTAAGACAAGAATGTAAGTAATGATGCACACATCCCAATGAAATAAGATAAACCCTAATGAACACAATTAGGGTTAAGATGAGATGTAAGATGATGAGAACCTGATAGTGACATGTGATCTTGTCTTAATCAGGTTTGACCAAGGACATAGATGACATCAAGATTATGATGGTTAGGTTATCTTGATCAAGGTATGCCATTACCTCTTACTTGGCTTATTATACAATATGCTTGTGGTAAATGTGTAGTAAATTACATGGCATATGATATTGGATGAAATGATTGTTTTTGTATTATATCTTGCTTGATTTTCCATACTTATGGCTATGAACTCATGAAACATAAGATATCTGATCCATTATATGATAGCACTAAGTCTCTTTGGTAGAGTAGTGCATTGATGAAAGTACTAAATCTCTTTGGCATAATAGTACATGTGAGCACTAAATCTCTTTGACAGAATAGTGCATTTATGAAAGTACTAAATCTCTTTGGTAGAATAGTACATGTGAGTACTAAATCTCTTTGGTAGAATCGTGCATGTGGTTGATAAACTTTACATATAATGGAAATGCACTTAAAATATGTGTTCTCTTTTGTTAATGAACATCTTTGTGCAAGTATATGATTTTTCTTATATTTATTTATAACTGCTAAGTAATAGTATTATATTACTTCCAAGCTTAGTAATGAGAGGTATATAAAAGACATGAAGGCATACTCTGCAAAATATTCTTGAATATTGTGCTGACGTGTATCACATGTAATCTTTTGTTTAGGTTTGTGGACATGTGATCTTGAAGACCTGGATAGTTGTGATTTGGGTGGCGAAAATGATGTACAGGTGGACCTATTGTCTTAAGATCATGTAGTTTAGTGGTAGTACATGTATATGTATAGGTTTCTTATTCAATATGTTATATCAAATGTTGCAACAATTCATGTTGTAACTATATGTTGAATGGTGAACATATGTTGTATGGTTTTATTATGGTTCATGTGCATGTGCTACTGATTGTTTCCTTATGACTCCCTTGATTTTCTCTTTCTTAACCTAGTATGTGATGTTTAAATTGGGATTCTCAATTATGTGAGGGTTTCAATTTGGACATCACACATAAGACTAAGTTTTAGAAAATCTGGGGATGTCATAGGTGGTATCAGAGCATGAACAATAGAAAAGCATGAAATTTGCTCACTATGCAACTCAAAACTAAAAAACGTTGAATTATAAAAAATCTTTAGGGTTAGATTAGTCGTCTTTGAGAGACTAGATCTGACCTAGCCTCTAGGTTCGCACCTTGATGTCTGAGAACTAGGTCTAGACTAGTGCTTGTTGTATAGCAGGTCCCTAAATGTTGTAATTTCCTTATAGTGCAGCGGTATGGGATGTTGCATTATTTGGAAATGGCGTACATCACGGAAGAGAAACCTTTGGCATATGATGCATCTATGGTAGAATCGTGCATGTGGTTGATAAACTTTACATATAATGGAAATGCACTTAAAATATGTGTTCTCTTTTGTTAATGAACATCTTTGTGCAAGTATATGATTTTTCTTATATTTCTTTATAACTGCTAAGTAATAGTATTATCTTACTTCCAAGCTTAGTAATGAGAGGTATATAAAAGACATGAAGGCATACTCTGCAAAATATTCTTGAATATTGTGCTGACGTGTATCACATGTAATCTTTTGTTTAGGTTTGTGGACATGTGATCTTGAAGAGCTGGATAGTTGTGATTTGGGTGGCGAAAATGATGTACATGTGGACCTATTGTCTTAAGATCATGTAGTTTAGTGGTAGTACATGTATATGTATAGGTTTCTTATTCAATATGTTATATCAAATGTTGCAACAATTCATGTTGTAACTATATGTTGAATGGTGAACATGTGTTGTATGGTTTTATTATGGTTCATGTGCATGTGCTACTTATTGTTTCCTTATGACTCCCTTGATTTTCTCTTTCTTAACCTAGTATGTGATGTTTAAATTGGGATTCTCAATTATGTGAGGGTTTCAATTTGGACGTCACACATAAGACTAAGTTTTAGAAAATCTGGGGATGTCATAGGTGGTATCAGAGCATGAACAATAGAAAAGCATGACATTTGCTCACTATGCAACTCAAAACTAAAAAACCTTGAATTATAAAAAATCTTTAGGGTTAGATTAGTCGTCTTTGAGAGACTAGATCTGACCTAGCCTCTCGGTTCGCACCTTGATGTCTGAGAACTAGGTCTAGACTAGTGCTTGTTGTATAGCAGGTCCCTAAATGTTGTAATTTCCTTATAGTGCAGCGATATGGGATGTTGCATTATTTGGAAATGGCGTACATCACGGAAGAGAAACCTTTGGCATATGATGCATCTATGCTTTGGGTAGCTACACCAATCTACACCTTGTTCTCACCCTTTTCACTAGTTTTTATGGCATTGTACTCTCTACTATGTGTGGGACACTCATTTTGTGGATTTGGTTTTGGATTCCAATCGGATCGAACCTTGACAGTTTTCTCTAACGCATGTTTTATCAGAGAAAAACTATATAATATTTTATTATATATATATGTATTGCAAAAATATGTCCCCACACATGTATGATTAGGAGGTTGTCATGCAACCTAAATGAAAGTGAATGACATTAGTCTAGAAGAGAGAGTAGTTCTAGATTAGATGTCTAGAGCCTTGATGGAATATATGATAGATGGAATAGATGAAATAAGTTTTGATGATATGATGTAAGTCTTATATAGATGAAATAAGATGGTTATGATGATCTATGTTTGTCTTGGAGGACTTAAGTTTAGTTTTAAAGATTTGAGATAAGTTTTGATGATGCAAGTATGCATTCTTTTATGATACAAAATATGTTAAGTTAAGATAAGATGTGGATCAGCATGAGCCTCAAGCTTTTTTACAAAGGAGGACCTCTAGTGTTAGGACTAGTTTTAGGGTTAACTCCAGAGAGAGTGAGACCCATTGGGAGAAGGTTAGAGAAATTAAACTCAAAGATATGAGAATTATGAGAAATGTGTGTTATAATATGTCCTAAACTAGAATACTCCTAAGTGATTGAGTTGAGTCACTTTATGCATGATTCTTATAGTCTTGTTGAACCCTAGATGTCTGTGGGAGGACCAAACCCTAGGTTCAGAGAGAAGCTAGTTATATGTGCATATCTGAACAAGGAGATATGAGAACCGACCATCTGGGTGAGTGAGAGAGTCCCAAGACCCTGGAGGAGGTAACTATGTTAGTTTTATAAAGCCTCATTCTTAGGTTGGTGGTTTCCCATGTAGGACTTTAGTGGTGTATATATAAAGAGAGTTTTGATTAAGTATGACTCATGGGTAGAGACCTATAAAGAGAATGTCATAGCATGTTTTGGTTTGTTCTTATGTGGCTAGAGCTTGTAATGCTATCACTAGTGCCAATGAGGTAATCTGAGAACCCTAGATAAATGAGGGAGGATAAAGTATATGCATATGAGATACTCATAGAGTTAAGTTAGCTCAGAGAGACTGAGCATGGCACTACCCTCATGATATGGATCAGGAGAACCTCAGTTGGACTAGATGAAGTTTTGATATATGTTTCACAAGCCACTCACATAAGTTTGTTTAGCACAACCATGGTATAATATATGTAAGGATGTGATCTAATCTAAAGAAGTGACATATTGACATGATATGATGAAAACTTAGAGATGGTTTAATAGATATCAATGCATAAATGGTTAACCATATACATGGATAATGATGATAATGTGATATTGTTGGTTAATGTTGTGATGAAATCACTAATAAAGTTTGTAACCTAAATATGAGAAATGAGAAATGAGAAATGAAATCATACTAATGACATATGTTACCTAAGGTGTTAATCTTAGTTCTTAATAAAGATGAAAAACATAGTTTGATAGTTATCACAACATAATGTTGATGACACCTTGATATATGAGTTAACTTTAGCTAACTCCTTCAGAACATGGTAATAGGATGTGGGAACCCTAATGCATGAGCAAAGATAAGGATGAAACCTTAACATATGAGATATCTCATGACATAACCTGAGTTTTTAAACCCTTGTTTCAATCTTTTATGAAGGGGTGTTTCACCCAAGATGTTTTTGAAATATCCTAGGAAGACATATATATAGTTATGGAGCTTTGTTTTTGGATATGTTGCACATAGATTAGATCCGTACATGTGAATTGAGACCTTTTGGTTTTCCTTGAAGTAAGAGGATGGCTTAATTTCGAGGATGAAATTTCTTTTAAGATGTGTATGATGTGACAAAGTGGATTTTAACATAATTTTGAAGACAAAATTTCTTTTAAGGTGTATAGGATGTGATGGAGTGGACCTTTAGAACCTTTAAATATCAAGGACATAAGTGATTTCATGTATGTTGAGTTATTTTGGGAGTTCTAAGTGTTTTGGTAAAGATTGGATGATCCATAACTGATTTTTGTCTCCATATTTAAATATAATGTAGTTGGAGTTGTTATAAAGCTATGGTCAAAATTTGGTGGCAATTGGAGTATCCTAGAGAGAGTTATTAAGGCTTGATTTTTGAGAAATTATGTGTATATTCCATGATTTGTGGACCTAAGTTGCTAATCAATATCTAGTGTAACACTTCCTTGACTTGAGGAGTCATGGATATTGACGTGGCCCTTTCGTGACCTTTGGATGTTATCGAATGGATGAGGATGTTGCCTTCCTCATAGCAGTTATGGTGAACATGATTCAAACCGTGGTTGATTCCCACGTTATGGTCATGGATCAGTGAAGTAAAGTGGGCAGTTTCCTCATATTAATTATACCTACAAGTCGACCTCTCATATAGGGAAGTTGCAGTAGACAGGGAGGTCCGCTGGCTTTGGTGCTAGAACCTGACCGATGTTGCACAAAAGCACAGATTCGTGAGGAGGAAGTCCATAGACGATCGTACACCGGAGGATCAGCTAGCGATGCTAATCCATGAAGCATGGAGGAAGAACGATGTGTTCGTTGATTGTGAGAAGCAAGAGGAGAAGCAGCTGACCACTGATTCCTCACTACTGACTTGCTTCATGGTGGCAGCGGAAGCACTGGGAACTGGTGCTCATGCATAAGGACAAAGATGTGAACACATTGATCACTGAGAGAGAGATCAGGCCAGACGTGAGAAGCAGTGGAGCATGACTAGTTCCTCGCCGGATGAGAGTCGTGCCGTGGAATCTTTAGAAGATGGAGGCAGAGGTTCATCACGTAGGATCCAAAGCTATGTGCAAATCACAAGCCGAAGAGAAAGGATTGAGAGCCACAACAGGCTGCGGTGGAGCAACCTTGACCTAGAGGGCTCCCTTGTGAAGGCAGCGGGTTATTGGAGACACGGAGGAGCCGCTAAGAGCTAGGTGCACAGATTAGACTGTACCGATGGTGGAGATCACAACAAAGATGACGTTGTTGGCGGTGCTCTCAGAAAGTGAAACTCATGGTGACACTAACCAACAACGGGTTATCACGACCACAATGATGACCCTTCAATTGCGATCCACCTAAAAGTTTGGTGGCGTGGAGTAGAGCCAGTGGTGGCGGCTTCATAGACCTCACTACTACAGAAATAGCTTATAACGTCACATTTAGAGTCGGTTGTATCCAAAAAACCGATGCCTAAACCCTACAACGCCGGCTAAAAACACAATTCGACATCTATATGTGAAGACCGGCCATACATGGGTATCGCTTTTTATTTAGCGTCAGTTGCTCAATAAGTAATCAACGCCAAAAATCGCATGCCAAATCCAATTTGTCCAGTGCAAAAAAATTACCTCTAAAATGTCACATACGACATCGGCTGTCTACCAAATAACTGACGACTTAAGATTTTTCGTGAGACATAAATCAACCCCATTTTGGTCGTCAGTTTGCTTACAATAACCGATGCTGATGTGTGTTCGCGCGTTGTCCCTGCAAAAATTTTTACCCCCCAAATTGCCCAATTGGTGTCGGTTTCTTATGGAAAGTGATGAATATGGACGTAATTCAAGAATATTTTTTTTGTTGGCATATGTAGATAGACGTCAGCTTTTCTAGTTAAAACCAACGACTATGAGTGAACATTGGTGTCAGTGTTTTTTAGTAACCGACGCTTTTGTATCTTAGGTGTAGGTTTCAGAAACAACCGGCGATGATGGTTAACTTAATATCCCCCGCGAAATAGACTCTTCCCTATTCTCTATTTCATCGTGATTTCACTAGGTCTGATGATTGATCTAGCAATTCTAGTGACGCTGCTATCCCTATTGCCGACCGTCCCTGCTGCTCCTATCGCCATCTATTCCTACTCCTCCAGTCATTGACCGTCCGACCTACTCCTCCAGTCACCGCTGGCCATCCCTGCTCCTCCAGTCACCGACTGTCTGTCCTACTCCTTCAGTCGTCGGCCATCCCTGCTCCTCCTGTCGCCGGCTGTCCCTGCTCTCCCTGTTGCTAGCTGCTCCTCTGCCACCATCCCTGCTGCTAGCTACTCCTCCAGCCACCGCCGTCACTTCTAGCTGCTCCTCCAATCACCATCACTTAGCCGCCGTCGCTGCTAGCTGTTCCTCTAGCCAGAGCCACTGCCGCCTCTGCCTTCTTCCCTCCGACAAAGTTGGTCCTTCTCTACTTTTTTTTGCATTGATTATATTGTTGTGATAAAAATGCATGTAATGTATTTAATTAGAGTTGGAATTATGTATCAATTCTAATATGTTTTTGTCCTAAATCTAATTATATTGTGATGATTGTATGAAAATGCATATATGTAACTATGTATTTTATTGGAATTGAAAATTATTTGTAAACCATAATATGTTGTGATGAATTGTAATGAGAATGTGATGAATTGTAATGAAATTGTGATGAATTGTAAACCCTAAAATTATATTGTGATGAATGGTAATGAGATTGTGATGAATTGTAATTATATTGTGAAGAATGGGATAGGTGGTACACATTTATTATATATAAGACCTTAAACCCTAATCGTTTAACCGTAGACCCTAATCTTTTAACCATAGACCCTAACATACACTTATTTTTTCTTTGATCATAGAATAGAACATTCTAGGATTTACTGTTTAGTATTTACTGACAAGCATGATTAAATGATGTTATATAAAACTTAGGATATGAATGGTGAAACTAGGATTGTAGGTATAAGAATGACAACATACATGTATTTTTTGGCCTAGAAACTCATCTAAGATTTACTCATTAAGAGTAAATCTTAGATAGACCCCAATTTGGGACTATTCTTGAACACTTAATCTCACTTAGGATGTAAGTGTATAATGTGTATTGGTTTTTCAAGAAAATTTCAGTAGCATTTCCCCGTTTGTTCTCTAAGTACATATGTACTTGGAGAACGGTGGGTAAATGATGCCAAAATTTTCATGAAAACCCGATACACACTATACACTTACTAGTGAGATTAGGTGTTAAGAATGGGATAGGTGGTACACATTTATTATATATAAGACCTAATCTTTTAACCCTAAACCCTAATATATACTTGTTTTCTCTCTGATCATAGAATGGATAGATCATGGATGTCCATTACAAATCGCTGCACCCCAGAGTTTATTTTTGGTCTTGATCAGTTTATTAGATTTGCAGAGGAACATAGGAAACAACCTGGAGATAGGTTCTACTGTCCATGTAAGCATTGTGGTAACAACTTGAAAGTAAACATTGGTGACAAAATCAAAAGTCATGTCATGTGCAATGGGATTGTACAAGGCTATATAGAATGGCACTATTATGGAGATATTTCAAACCTGAAATTAGTGGATGTCGATAGCAGTGCTTGTGTGGAAGAAGAAATTGCCTCCAATGATACATATGTGAACGAACCAGTTCCAGTAGACATCATTGATGCGATGTTTGATAGTTGTGGGGTAGAGCACATCGATCCACCTCCCATGTTTAGAAACATTGTGCATGATGCTGAGATACCATTATACATAGGTTGTACAAAGTTTACGAAGCATAGCGTTGTGTTGAGATTGTATAAACTGAAAGCTAACAATAGATGGAGCGACAAAAGCTTCACTTCATTGTTGTTTTTGTTGAAAGAAATTCTTCCTGAAGGAAATTAGCTGCCAATCTAAACATACCAGTTAAAGAAATTGTTGTGCCTAATGGGAATGGAGGCCAAGAAGATACACGCATGCCTAAATGATTGTGTATTATTTTAAAAGGACTATGTGGATTTGAAAGATTGTCCAAAATGTGGTGCGTCAAGGTATAAATTGACAACTTTGGGGGAGTCTAAAATTGGTTCTCCTGCCAAGGTGATGTGGTATCTACCTATAATATCACAGTTTCAATGCTTGTTTGCCAATCTGATAGATGCGAAGAATTTGGGGTGGCATGCAGATGTTAAGAAAAATAATGATGTGATCCTACGACATGCGTCTGATTCCCCATAGTGGAAGAAGATTGATTTATTGTACCCTAAATTTGGTGAAGAAGTTAGGAATCTAAGACTTAGGCTTTGTATAGATGGGATGAATCTGTATGGGACATTGAGCATCCAACATAGCACTTAGCCAGTTATGCTTGTTATATACAATCTTTCTCCCTGGTTGTGTATGAAAAATAAGTACGTTATGTTGTTGTTGTTAATATTGGGCCCTAAACAACCTAGAAATCATATCGACATTTATCTTGAACCTCTAATTGATGACTTAAAGAAACTCTGGGGTGAAGGTGTGATGACCTATGATGCTTCACAAAGAGAGACATTTCGTTTGCACGCTATGTTGTTTTGCACGATTAATGACTTCCTAGCATATGGGAAATTGTCTGGATATAGTGTCAAAGGACCTAAAGAGTGTCCTATATGTGAAGAGAACATTGATTCAATATGACTAAAACTGGGCGGCAAGACTGTATATCTTGGTCATTGACGATTTCTTCCAAAATTCCATCTGTATCGTAGGTTGCACAAAGCATTCAATGGATGGAATGAGGAATGAAGTGTACCTAAACCTATACCAGGGGAGGTTGTTTATGAAAGAGTAAAAGACTTTGCCAATGAATTTGGTAAGAGATCACAATGTATCATGGCCACACAGAGTGACAAATCTTTATTCAAGAAGAAGTCAATATTTTGGGATCTTCCTTATTGGAGTTCTTTGGTAGTCAGGCATTGTATCGATGTCATGCACGTTGAGAAAAATGTCTGTGATAGCATCATTGGTACTCTATTGAATATACCAAGTAAGACTAAAGATGGGATAAAATCCAGAATGGACCTACGTGAAATGGGAATAAGGACAAAATTAACAGAAGTAGTTTGTAGCGATCAGAGAACATACTTACCTCCCACTTGTTGCACGTTGTCTAGAAAGGAGAAGAAAGCTTTTTCTGAATGCTTGGTAAATGTTAAGGTGCCACAGGGTTACTCATCCAACATCCGTAGATTGGTATCAATGAAAGATCTGAAGTTGATAGGTCTTAAATCTCATGATTGTCACACTCTAATGCAACAAATATTTCCCATGGCAATTCGATCTATATTGCCAAAGCATGTAAGGTTTGCAATCACCAGACTTTATTTCTTTTTCAACAGTATGTGCAACAAAGTTATTGACCCTGATACTCTCGATAAGTTGCAAAGAGAAGTGGTTGTTACCCTATGTCATCTTGAGATGTATTTTCCTCCTTCGTTCTTTGATATCATGGTACATCTTGTTGTCCACTTGACTAGGGAAGTGAAAATTTTGGGACCAGTTTTCTTGCATTGGATGTATCCCTTTGAGCGATACATGAGATTTTTTAAAGGTTATGTTCAAAACCATTATCGGCCTGAAGGGAGTATTATTGAGGGTTATGTGGCGAGAGAGGTTATGGATTTTTTCAATGACTTTCTGAGTGGCAATGACGCTCCTGTTAATGACAAGAATATTGAGGAGAACTTTGGCAAAGGAATTTTGGGATCACAGATGAAAGTAATCAGTCGGGAGTAGTTGGAACAAGGTCACGTGTATATTTTACACAACATTGACAAAGTGAGTGTTTATATCGAGGAACATACCAATTTCATCAAGAGACAATATCCTTGAGCCAATTCAATGTGGCTTGCTAGAGAGCATAACAAGACATTTATTAGGTGGTTTGAAGATAAAGTCTTACATCAACTATCTCAAACACCATATAATCTTACTGAAACTATCAAATGCCTCACCTTTAAACCAAAATTGAATATTATGTCTTATGAAGGGTTTGACATAAATTGATTCTCATATTACATAAAGCATCAAGATGATAAGAGTGTCGTCCAAAATAGTGGGGTCACCCTTCAAGTGTCTTCATTGTTTTTTGCAAGTGCAAAGGATAAGAGTCCATGTGAATATAAAATGTCATATTACGGTGTCATTGAAGACATATGGGAGTTTGACTACGTAGATTTTAGAATTCCACTCTTTAAATGTAATTGGGTTGATAACACCAAAGGAGTTATAGTGGATTAATTGGGTTTCACATTAGTGAACTTTGAAAAGATTGACGAGAAGGGTGAACCATTCATATTGACATCACAGGCGAAACAAGTATTTTACATCGATGATCCTACAAATGATTAATGGTTAGTTGTTCTTCATGGTAAAAGATAGTTCATTAAAGATCCTATAGATGCAGAAGAGTACTATGATAAGTATGATGACTCTAGTCCATTCTGAGTTGGGTTGCCAACACTACCAAATATTGAAGATGTTGACTTGTATGTGTGCGGAGATCACAATGAAGGATTGTTAATTGATAAAAGATCACAATATTAAAGGCATGCATGTTTATATTTTTTTAAGTGTTTTATTTTTCTAAATGTGAACTTTACAATGTTTTATTATCTTCTGGTTATGTCAAATGCTAAATGTTTGATTTTTTAATGGCACTTTCAGATGGATGAACATGAGCATGATGACTGTGATGATGATTACCGTGAGGGTGAGGATATCAATGTGCAGCCTCACAATGTAAGTTTGAAAAATATATTCTATATTTCTATCTATATGTCCATTTATAGTTATATCCTGTAAGTGTGTTTATTTTGTCAAATTTTAGGTTGATGATGTACCCCCTGAAGAACTTGGGGCACTTGATGAGTAGAAAAAAAATTTGAAAAAGTGAGGGGCATCACTATGATGAACTTGTTACTACAACAAAGGGGATATGGACCCAAACTGGCTGTAGATTTTGAATATGCAGGAAATCCAGTTGGATTGAACCACAAATCATTTATTTCATATCTTGGGGTTCTTACTCGTAGCCATTGTAGTCCTAATTTTGAATCTTGGCATAAAGTTCCTCGAAGAAAGACTTAGTATGGAAGGAACTATGCATGAGTTATTATTATTTGCAATTCGAATTTTGTAGATTACTAATTTTTAGGATACTAGTTAATAGCAATTCTATTTTGTAGAGTATAATTGATCTGGATGAAAAGCTGCATCGTAAATGTGTGATGCAACACTGTGGGAGGGTCCTAAGGAACTATAGGACAAATCTCACCCGAGATTACATACGCGATGCTGAGAAGAGGTTCTTGATTGATTTCCAATTGTAGACATTGATCACTTTTTAACTAACTCTACACTAATAATTTTTGTTTGTATTCTCTTTAAAAAAAAATTAGGAAGAAGGCAACCACTGAGAAATGGAATTACCTGAACCCCAAAGACTGGGAGGATTTTGTTACCCAAAGAAAAATGGATGAATTCAAGGTATTAAGTGCCACTCCCAATTTAATTAATATACGTTCTTATGTATTCACCTATTCAAGATTAACCTTAAGTGTTACTAACCAAATCAATGTACTTACTAACAAGGCTATCAATGATGCTCAAAGAGAAAGGCGTGCACTGAATGTGCATGACCACACAATGGGTCCAACAGGCTATGCAGGTGTTCGCCAAAGACTACAGGCTGAGTCTACTTCTTAGTCTGCTGCTACTCAGGAGACTACAGAGTCCTCTACTATTAGTCACGCACCTCTACCTCGCCATTCTATGTGGATAGCTGGGAGGCAAAACAAGAAGGGAGATATAACCAAGCCCGCAACTGCTGAGGCGGCTGCAAAAATGGTAAAATTCAACTCTTAGAGCAATCGATATTGATTATTGTTATGTTTACTTACCAATTTCTATTGATGGCGATTAGCGGGAGCTTCACGAGCAGAGGAAGGAAGGAAAGTTCATCCCTGAGGGCACAAGGGATGAATTGACAGTTGATCTTGGTAACCCAGAGCATCCTAGACGTGTTAGGGGTGCAGACACTAGTGTAGGCATAAAAGCATTCTTTGGGCCATCACAACACAAATCTATCCCAAAAGAGGGACTATCAAATGTTGAGGTAACCTGTTCTTTTTTAGAATGTTATTGCAAAAGAGAATTCCATAATAAAAAGCTAGAGTTTCTTTTGTCCATGTATTGGTAGATGAGTTAATTAATAGGAGAGTCAAGGAAGAACTTGATAGGAGAGTCGAGGAAGCACTTGATAAGAGACTCAATGAAGCAATTAGCAAGAGCCAGGCATCTCAGCCTGCCACTCAGACAGTACATATGGCGTGTCACTCTTCTCCTACTGTAGAGGTGGTTGGGAGTTATCTTGTAGACCCACCACCTAGCATGTCCATTGTAAGTATTTTCTTGACATTTATAGTAGCTAGTCTTTTCAAGATGATATGTTTATGTATATATGTAAATAACATTCTTTACGTAAATTTGTAGGGGTTGAAGCCATATTGTCTAAAAAGTCAAGAATATATCGTTGTAGAGGCACAAGCTTACCCAACACTTGCAAGGGACATGTTTCATGGGACTCCAGTACCAGCGGGTGCAGTTTGTGTGAGCCTGATACATGTACTCCCCAATTGGAGGGATCTTTCATTGCCATATGCCCACCCAGATTCTGAAACGCTTGGTGAGGTAGAAGGTGGAGTGATAATATGGCCCAAAGAGGATGTTTTCTATACAAATACTGTATGGTAAATTTACATTACGTTAATTTGTTAGTGTGTATATATGAGTCAATTGATCTAAAATTATATATACAAGTCAAAATGAAGACACCCGCTACATCTTAGCCTCTACCTCCACCTCCTAAAGTACCAAGTTGGCTTCCAAGGGACCTACACACCTCGTTAGGTCCTAATTCTAGGGGTATGGAAGTATGGATAGACGAACATGATCCAAATTGCCCTATAAATGTTTCTATTCCCGAGGATGCTGCATGTCAATCATACGATAACAAGCTATTTATACAATATATTTTGGAGTTGTTTCATTATGATTGGTTGAATACATCTATAATAGAGCTATGGATATGGTGAGATGTTATTTATACATCCATATACCTTGTTTTATATATGGTGATCTAGTTTCTTATATATTAATGCATACGTAATACATGTTTTGCAGCCACTTACACATGATATGTATAGATTTTTCATTTTCCCATGTGGGATTTTTGGTTCCATCTTTGATTAGTCTTGTAGATAAAGACCCTTCTTCAGCTACTTCATAATGTTGTGCTTCATTTAAATATTTTGGTGAAAAAAGAATATGGTGATAATAGCTCCATTCAATGTCAAGTAAGTTTACTTTGCTTATAATTTGGACTTAAGAAAATTACATTTCTATTGTGGAGTTTGAGTTATTAATTTTTAACTTTATTACCTATAGTGGTAGGCATTGGGAGCTACTAGCTATTGTCCCCAAGACGTTCACTATCTATTATCTAGATCCCGTGGTGAAGGAATTGAATATATTATATAGACACACAATGAAAAAGCCATTATTCTCGTGAGAAATATTTCATATTTTTATACCTATTAACATATCTTATTACATTACTATTTAATTATGCAATTTAATGTGTTACATTAATATGTAGGGCTTTACATGAGTTCAAAAGAGATGGAGGAAAGGTCCCCAAGAAAAAGAATCAACCACTAATTTGAGAGAATGTGAAAGTAATTTCCCGACTCCAATGTATATATTATTTATGTGAACTGTGTTTATTTGTATTTTTGAATATTTTGTATGTTTCAATGTATAGTGTGCTACACAAGACAACAGTTGGGCATGTGCATACTATGTGATGCGATTTATGGACCTAATCATCAAATATGTCGCAATGGAAATTGATACTATACATAAGGTATTATATATAGTCTCATTAGATAATGTTAAATATATAAATCTTATTATATATTATTAATTATATATGTATGTTATTCTCTTTGTAGGTGTTTAAAACTGACTTGACTACAGGTGGAAAGTTATTAGATGTACATACTCCCTATACGAGGGAAGAATTAGATGATGTAAGAGAAGAATGGGAAAAATCCCTACAAGTAGTGGGAATTTTTAAATATTATTGGGATAGTGATGGAAATAATGACGATGACGAATAAAGAATGATATTTCTAAACTTTTTTCTCATAATTATTTTTGTGTGAATGTGAATGAATTTTTCTGAATTGTCATATGTGTGAATGTGAAGATGATCAATACATGAATGTTTCTACATGTGTCTGAATGTGAAAAGAGATGAAATGAATGGAACTGTAGGTTGCTAAATGTGTGTGAAAATGGAGGAAATTTGAAATTGAACTACTGGTTTCTACATGTGTGTGATGAAAAATAATATGAATTAAATGTGCTTATACATGTGTGTGATAATAAATTATTGTCCATCTTGTTAATTTTGCAGGTTTGTGGCTTGTTGTTGGCTGATATCAATGGATGTTGTAAACCTATAGTTCAGAACTGAACTGCATGTTCTGCATCCTGCCGACCAGCCATACAGAAGGCCTGCAAACTGATACAAAAAAAATCAAAATATAGGCATCGGTTATTAGTATAAAACCGACGACAAAGGTATACAACGTCAATTATTAGAAAAAAAACCGACGTCTATGTAGCTTTGGGTGTCGGTTATATATGAAAACTGACACTGATGTGCCCTTGCTGGCACATTTTATTGGTGGTGGGAAGGGATATATAGTGTTAGTTTTTGTAAAATGTCGACATATTTGACAAGGATATAGTGTTGGTTTTATTAAATAACTAACGCCTATAGTGCCATTGCTGGCGCGTTTTTGGTGGCGGGAAGGGTTATGGCGTCGGTGTTAAAACTGACATTGAAGGTTTCGACTTTTAGCGACACCCACATGGGTGTCGCTTTGAAACCGATGCCAAAGGCCTTAAATAACTGACACTAAAGGTCGGTTATGTACTAGTACCTCACACAGGTGTCGTGCAGATCGTGTTCACGTGAGGTGAAGAGGGAGAAGCTAATGGAGTTATATCTTGCTTGCTAAATATGCTCTTCACAGTGGCAGCGGGTGCACTCTCATCTGAATGGTGAGATCCCTGGAGCCCTTGGCGATAACATCCGTTCCAGGAGACGACGCACGCAGGCATCGTGAGAATAAGAAAGAAGAGAACCAGGTCCAAACCTGGTGGACCGGTTCATACCTAGAATGGAGAGGTTAATCTCTAAACCAAACTGGCTCACAACAAGCAAAGGGCAACACCAACTTAGTGACACGTGGTAAGATAAGATTGGCTAAAAAAGTTAAATATCTAAGTTAATACCCAGTTCTTAGATAAATCATAGAAATTTTCCCACTTATTAGAAAAAATACAAATACGGTACTATTTTTCTCAGAAAAATGTATAGAACAATATAAAATCATAATAAAAGGCTTTTGATGCACTAATCTCAATGATATCTTATTAGTTGTGAAACTCTTAATTGATAGATAATAAATATCAAACAACGACCTAAAATTATGAGAAAATACCAGTAAATCATAATTCATGTTTATAATGCATATGATGTCAAATATAGTCATGTTAATGAACAAAATCATATAATTTGATTAATATGGCTAGTTAGTGATAATAACCCTAAATAAAATGTAATAAATACATACATGCTCAATAAATGATGAAATTCACAGAACACCCTCATATCAGTAATTAGAAGATAATATGTAAATCTGAGATCAGTTTTATACATAAAATCCATGTTATATGAAGAGGACCCTTAATGCATGGGTTGTAACCCTAATTTGAATAATGTATATATAAATTAGGGTTAATATGTCCACAAAAAGGATATGGAACCGAACGTCCATATAATGAATTATAATATGGAAAACATCATCAGTAAGATAATTCTAAGATAAGAATGCAAGTAATGATGCACACATCCTAATGAGATATGATAAACCATAATGAACATGATTAGGGTTAAGATGAGATGTAAGATGATGAGAACCTAATGGTAACATGTTATCTTGTCTTAATCAGGTTTGACCAAGGACATAGATGACATCAAGAATATGATGGTTAGGTTATCTTGATCAAGGTACACCATTACCTCTTAATTGGCTTATTGTACAATATGCTTGTGGTATATGCGTAGTAAAATACTTGGTATATAATATTGGATGAAATGATTATTTTTATATGATATCTGATGGCTATGAACACATGAAACATAATATATCTGATCCATTAAATGATAGCACTAAATCGCTTTGGAAAAATAGTGCATTGATGAAAGTATTAAATCTCTTTGGCAGAATAGTACATGTGAGCACTAAATATCTTTGGAAGAATAGTGCATTTATGAAAGTACAAAATCTCTTTGGCATAATAGTACATGTGAGCATTAAATCTCTTTGGTATAATAATGCATGTGGTTGATCAACTTTACATATAAAGGAAATGAGCCTAAAATATGTGTTCTCTTTTGTTAATGAACATCTTTATGAAAGTATATGCTTTTTCTTATATTTCTTTATAACTGCCAAGTATTAGTTTTATCTTATTGCCAAGCTTAGTAATGAGACGTATATAAAAGACACATAGGCGTACTCAATACAATATTCTTGAATATTGTGCTGACGTGTACCACATGTAATTTTTTGTTTAGGTATGTGGACATGTAATCTTGAATATCTAGATAGTTGTGAGTTGTGTGGCGAGATGATGTATAGGTGGACATGTTGTCTTAAGTTCATGTAGTTTAGTGGTGGTACATGTATATGTTTAAGTTTTTTGTTCAATATGTAATATCAAATGTTGTAACAATTCATGTTGTAATTATATGGTTAATGCAGAACATGTGTTGTATGGTTTTATTATGGTTCATGTGCATGTTCTACTGATTGTTTCCTTTTGACTCCCTTGATTTTCTCTTTCTTAACCTAGTGTGTGATGTTTAAATTGGGATTCTTGCTGATTTGAGGGTTTCAATTTGGACGTCACACATCAGACTAAGTTTTAGAAAATTTGGGGATGTCACACTGAGCATCATCTTGGTCCTTGTTTACTTCTCATAGTTCTTAGCCTATTGTCAACAAATTCTTCATTGATTCATCTCTCCTTCATCTCACCACTTCTTCTTGAGACTCATTTGCCTCTGTGTTTTCCTTTCATTCCCATTTCGATTGAGCCATCACTCACCCTTCCTCATGCTTTGTTTGCAAAATGGCCAAACTAGGGCTTCCCCTCTCCCATGATTCCATGTTGCAGAGGCCACCATCACCCTCCTCAAACTTGTATAATGGATTGAAATACATGCTCAGACACCACCTATAATGACCCCACCCCTCGACAACCCATAAATAAGGAAGTCCAAGAAGATTGAGCCGTTATACCAAACATGATCATATGGTTTCGTAAATAATCAAAAATAATAAATGAATTCTACAACAACTAAGTTTAAAGCTGGACAATTTTTTTCCACATACCTTTCCAAAATAGAATTTCAGAACTTTACCGAAGGAAGAACTAACTTAATTGTAATCCTCCAAACATTATTTATTCTTATTCCTTTTTCAATGTCACCTTCTATTGAGCATCCACTTTCCATTAAGCTAGTAGACATAATTGCATGTTACTCTAAAATGCTGACAAACAAATTGTCGACCAATATAACAAATTATATTGGTATGTGGAGGAAACCAAAAGTTTTCATAACTCTGTAACAACACAACCACAACAATTATTTGTTATAGAAACAAAATTTACATTTTCTTGATAACCTCTCAACCATTTTTACTCAACCTCTAGTACAACCTTCCAGGGTCTTGTCCCTGTAGTGGACAAAAAATGCAACCTTCTCAATCTGGAGCCCAAGTGACAAGTTGGTCTTTCCAATCTTCGTGCTAACCTAGATGACCTTACCAATCTAGGGCATGTTATGATCTCATGGGACGTTCCCAATATGGGGCTTGGTCTGACCTCATATGACCTTTCGAATCTGGGGCTTGGTCTGACCTTCCCAATCAAGCGCCTGGTCTTTGGTCTTAGTAATGACTTTTCATTTCCTTGTGTACAAACATCCAGAGTTGGTATGTCGGGTTTGAGATAGTTATATGCATATTTTCATAATCATAGTCACTTTATAGATTCCAAGAATAAAATTCATACAAGCATTTAATTTCAAGAAATCGATGAAACCTTAGAAATCGTCGAGAAACTAGAGTGATTAGTCATAGGCATAACCACATACCTAATTTGGTAGTCTCCAAACCAAGCTATATAGCTAATCCAATCAAGAAGTCCAATCAACCATGCCAAGCAATAAATCATGCAACTTGATCATGAAAAGTATAACACCTAATTGTTATAATCACATCCAAACATCTTTTATTGACTTGGGATTCCATTCTAGGATTTCTAAGACTTATTAGGGTTTCCTTAGGGTTTCTTGGTTTTACTTTCCAATATTATCCATGTTAGGTCAACAAACCCTAAAAGCACTTTTCTACTAATAAAAACCCTAATTACTCAAATTATTCAAATTAAGGGTCTTTACCCCCAAATTAGTGCAAGAACATCACTTCCATGCCTTCTTGATTGATTTTTGCATTTCAATCCATTAAACCTCATAATCATCAAAATTAAGGTTTCTAAATCAATTAATGCACTTTTATAATCATGGAACCCTAATTAATTAAATTATGAACAAATATCATCCTTTTAGATCAAATCCATCCATTTTATGGCAAAAGGCTAAACTTTGATCATAATAGTCAGGGAACATTATTAGATCTGTTAATCTTCAAAACATAGGTTTTTAAATTAATTAACACCATTAAAGATAGCATATTTATGCACTTTTAAAATTGGAAGCATATTTTGATCATGATCATCTTTTTATTAGATTCCATGCATTTTTTGATCCATGTCTCAATTCGAGTTACCAATTGGTTACTACACTATTTATAATTTAATTGCATTTTTAGCCAATCACAGGGAGACTCGTCAACGAGAACCATATATATCGAATTATTGTTGGGATGACCCTTTAAAAAGTGCAAAAAGACAGTGGTGCCCTTCGTGCTTTACATATCAGATCAAGGCATCCAGATCTTTTAACCCTGACTCGTCTCCTACCTTGCGGAATTCCCGACATCCATCGTTGCCTATGCGTCTGTGAGTTACCCCCACTAGACCTTGGTCAGCGAGGCCCTGGGTAAAGTTGGAGGAGCTCCGCCTCTCCTTCCAAAATTGGGAGGGTGCTTGCGTACGGCCGGAGATGAGCAAGGAAATGCTGAGGAGGGGGTTCCACTCTGCTAGTGATTTTAGAAGATCAAAACATTGTACAATGAGTAGGAGCCCTTACATTGATGTCTTACATGTCGACTCGAAAGAGGGGGCCATCACAGAAGTCTTCCTCCCTTGGCCCTCAATCTGGAGCTAATCCATGGCATACTCTCGCTTTCTCCTCCATGAGGAAGAAGAAAC
This sequence comes from Alisma plantago-aquatica, assembly GCA_963693085.1. Lineage (NCBI taxonomy): Eukaryota > Viridiplantae > Streptophyta > Magnoliopsida > Alismatales > Alismataceae > Alisma > Alisma plantago-aquatica. The sequence goes on along the minus strand of OY856411.1, from coordinate 859,196,228 downwards.
CACATTTGGGGGTCTCTGGGTCATATTCTATGGTGTGGGCCATGTTGTAGGGCTCGATTGACTCAATTCTTCATAGCCTCCATCCTTATATAAGTCGTGGGTAGAAGGGAAGAGAGGAGGGTCGGTAGGGTTTAGGGCTGCCAGTGCATTGGAGAAAAAGGAAAGGTTCATCCTAAAAAGGTTTTTGTTTTTAATTTAAAACCCAAATTCGAAAATATATTTATATCTCTCACACAAGAACTCACTTCCTTGTCAAAAATGAGGAAAACTTCATCCACATTATTATCTTTTTTGAGGAAAAGGATTATTCCTTTATTAATCCCTTACATACTCAAAACTTGATTATTAAGATAAAACAAAATATTTATCAAATAAATTACTTAGGCCACAAGATATCTTAGAAACCTCTAGATTTTAAGGGAAAGTCCATAATTACTTTATCCATTTTTGTGCAAAGATTGGAACAAAAAATAGAAAATAAAAGGGACTTTTCTTTACATGCAAGTCTCCATCTATTTTATGCATTTAAGGCATGTATATTAACCCTTTTCTCTTTCTTCCTTTTGTATTTACTTTAATTTGGCTATTATTTCTATTAGAAAATGCATGCAAATGAAAACTGGCAACAGTGGTCATCCATGTCACTTTCTAGAGAATTCTACACAATTCTCATATATGAAAACAATATATCTTGTTTCTTTTTCCTTTTACTCATTATGGGATTTCTTTTATCCTTTTTCCCCTTTTGTCATTATTGCATTTATAAAAATAGAATAAATCACAAAATCATGCATGCAAGGGAAATTTTGGAAATGAATCAATACTTTGAAAACAAAGCATACCATTTTCCATTCAAATTTCATTTATTTGCAAAATTGCATTTCAATCAATACAAGAAAAATTGAGGTTATAACATCCTTCCCCCCATATAGGTATTTTCCCCCCAAAATTCAACCAATGAAACAAACAATTCAAGGTATGCTTTTTCCTTGTTTGTCTTCACCCCCCATGTGGCTTCATCCTCTCCACGGTGCTTCCAAAGAACCTTTACCATCTCTATCTTTTTACTCCTGAACTCTTTCACCTTGGCATCTAGTACCCTCAAATGTGACTCTGGGAAAGTCGACCTCCATTGGAGTTCAATAGGTTCAAAGCTCAACACATGGCTTGGGTCCTTCACATAGCTCTTTAGATTGGACACATGAAACACATCATGCATCATTCAAAACTGGGGGGGGTAAGGCTAAACGATAAGTAAATTCACCAATTTGTTCTAAAATCTTAAATGGACCCATGTATTGGGTAAGCAATTTTCATCTTGTCCTTAGCTATAGCTTAGAGGGGTTGGATTTTTAGAAACAAATGTTCACCCACATTGAAGTGCAAGTTAGTCTTCTTCGCATCAACATACGACTATTTTTGATCCTGGGCTCTCTTCAGCCTTTTCTTGATCAAAATGACTTTATCAGCATGCAACTGTGGTTCCTCTAACCTCAATGAGGTCCTCTCACTGACATCATCCTAGTGAAGCGGTGACCGACATAGCCTCCCATAATGAGATTTCTACTAAGGCATCCCAATACTAGTTTGGTAACTATTATCTAAGGGCAAGTATTTCTCCCATTAGCACACATGCTCTCAATAGATCCTCTAATGTATGGATTGTTCTCTCTGAATGTCCATTAGTCTGCCAGTGATAAGTTGTGGTAAAAAAATTCTAGTTCCAAGTTCTTCTTGCACTTTCTTCCACAACTTGGAAGTGAACTTAGGTTCACGACCAAAAATAATCAAACTCGGAATACCATACAGACAAACTATTTTTCTAACATATAGTTTGGCTAGGTCTATCACCTTGGAAGTGATCCCCAAGGTGAGGAAATGTAATGACTTGGTAAGTTGATCTACTACAACCCATATTGCATTATGACCTTTCTTTGCTTTGTGGAGACCCATCACAAAGTCCATGGTGATCTATTCCCACTTCCACTCAGGAATCTCAATTGATTGCTATAATTTGTCGAGTTGCTGGTGTTCAACCATCCCCATTCTGCAATAAGAATGAGATGAAGCTCCTCATGTGCAACATTCTTTACGCTCTTTGGATGGAAAGGAATAATAGAATTTTCCACAATCATAGAAAGAAGATTAATTGGCTATGGGAACATTCTTTGGCAGATTCTTTACTGTAGATCTAGTTTTTGTCTGTCTTTCTTTTTCTTTTCTAGATCTATCCCTTTTTTGGCCTGTACAGTTCTTTCTTTGTATAGTTCTTTTTTCCTTTCCTTGTATAGTTCTTTTCCCTATACACTCTTATACAAAAATCAATATATAGAGAGCGGCACGCTGGGTTCACCAAAAAAAAACCATACCCATTTGGCACGTGAGACAACTGGACACATATGCTATTATGTCTCTCTTCCTTCTAGGCCACCAAAATATTTATGAAAGTCTTTAAACATCTTCATGGTGCCAAAGTGTATTGTTTACTCAAAAGCACGAGTCTCTTAGTCCTTAATGGTGAATCCTCAAGAACTCAATATGATTTTCCTATCGGGTTCCACTATTCACATTTACCAAGATATGTGTCTGAGGTTTCTTCATCAAGTCCTTCATCTCAACTAAGTCTAGTTCATCTAACATATGCTATTACAAGTTTGTACAACAAGTGGGGCTTGGTTTACCTTTATTTGGTAGCTCAACTCTTGCATCCATGATTTTAATCACCATATTTGAACATAACCTATAGAATTCAAACTACACTTGATTAGTATACCATCATCTTAAATTTCAATTTGGCAATTATCTTTTCTCATTTATTCAAAATATGCTCATAGGGGTGTGGTAATTCCTCTAATTCTCAATTATCATGTAATATTTCAACCAAAGTATTTATTTTGCATATCACTTCTACTCCTAGTATGGCATGTGTCATCTCATCTCTCACACTCATAAAAAGATGAAATAAGCATTTGGTTGTAGTCCAGATACATAGTTCATGCCATTCCAAGAGTAGTGACGACACATTTATACATTTCCATTTTTTTTCAAATCTATGTTGAATCATTCTCCTCATGACTCTAAACCTTACATATAGGAAACCTTTTCTCATAACCTTTGAGTCTTATCATAACTCCTGTTTATGAATCTTAGTAATTTCCTCAAGGTCTCTAGGTGTTGATACTTTTAGGGTTATCTTACCCTCATGCATGTAGGGAGTGCCTCTCACATTTATCCCTTGGGCCCCATGAACACATGAAGGTGGCCAACCTCGAAACCCATAGGCCTTAGGCAAACAAAACCATTACCTCTCGACCCTATGGTCTTGTGCATTCAGGGAAAAATCAACTCCTACTCCCATCAGTCTCATCCCTACTTGACCTTAGGATTGACTTAGGGCTCTAACGTAACTTTATTTTATTTCACCACACCTTTTTCTTGCGGTTTCTTTGATGAAATCCAAGGACATTGTATCCTTTCAAATTCTCAACCTAATGTTCTTCATCTCTCTGGGCAATCATAGTTTTCCTTATGGCCCTTCATGGGAAACATGGTGACCGACCCATCTGGCCTGGTCCCATTCTACCGGTCACTTGCATAGTGACTTATCTTCATGTCCCTTAGAGATGGTCATTCCTGGGTGTAAAGAATCATACTCAACCTATGTTCTTTTGTTCTTCATGCACTTAATCTGTCAAGCTCTTTTAAGTGACCCTTAAAGTTACATCCATTCTTAAACAAATTTTGGAAGCCACTCCTTTAGGAAGGGTCCTTTCCTAGGATAGGAGAGAACTATCACTTGACAGTACCATGGGTCACAAAACTTTCTTGAATCCATAGTATATATCATTACATAAGGCACATGTCATTTAGGCATATTTCCAATCATTCCATCCATGAAGTTTCTACACATGAGTTACATCATTATATTCTTTGATCTACCACTCAAGAGTTGGATCACTAGTGGTACCTTACTACCACAGATCAAAACATTTGGATATAATAGGACCAATGATTTATATCTTACATGTTTGAGGCTATAGGAACAAATATTGTATTTGATGTCATATACCAAGTATGTTATCCCATACACACCATATGGTAGGATGGAGGAGGCAGAGCATACCTTGAAGAAGACAACCTTGTTTACCAATTAGTCCTCATGTCAATTGTAACCACATTCTATATTTATCATAAGCGTTATTCCATTTCCAAAATTTCCATTATACCGTACTTATTCATCATCTCTCAAGGTTGGACCAATTTCATACATACACATGATAGCATGGTAGTGTTATACCAACTGGTGTGAGTGGTTCATCAACCACATATCATAGTCCAAGTGGGGTTTCCTTTATCCCAAAACTTGACGGGGGTACCATGCTTAATCCTTATGAGCTCACTCAACGTTGTGAGCATTATATTCACCAGATTCTGCTACTTCCCCTCTTTGGTCTAGGAATCTCATGTTTACCTCCTTTACGTTAGTCATGATAAAGCATGTACCAAACTAAAACATGGTATAGCATTTTCTTCACAACTTTCTCTTCCACGTAAACAACCCTTGGAGTCCTACACAAGGGCTACCAATCTAAGTTTGAGGCCTTACAACAAATTACCATTCCTTACCTCTCTAGGATCTTGGGACTCTCTTTCCCTCACCTAGATGGTAGGAACTCATATTATCTACATACATGCATAAGAAGCCTCTTTCTCTTTTCTAGGGTTTGGTCCTTCCAAAGACATCTAGGGTACGACAAGCCTCTAGGGATCATGTGTGAAGCAACTCAACTAATCCACTCAGGGTAGTCTAGTATAGGACATATCATAGAAATATTTCTCATAATTCCTCATGTCTTGGAGTCTAGGTTCCCAACCATCTCCTTTTGGGTCTCACTCTCTCCTGAGTTAACCCTATAGTCGGTTCTAGAACTAGAAGTTCCGTCTTTGTAAATGAGGTTGAAGCTCCTACAGATGCACCTCTTGTTCTCAACTAGACTACCTTATATGATGAATTGTACATATTTGTATTACCAAATCTTATGTCCAATGTCAAAACTATAGTCAAATTCACAAATCCAACTGAGGCCATCATATACCATATTATATCATTACATAACATGGACTCCTTATTCATTTCCTTCAGTATGCCTATTTCATAAACCAACATGCATTACCCCTCTGGCTTAGAACTAAATCTCATTCCCAGCTTTGATATCACTCACTTCCACATAGTTACATGCCTATATCCTACTCATATCAAATTTGGAACACACTCGTTAGGGTTCCTTCCTGGAGGAGTTTAATTTTTTTTATCACCACTAACCTTTCAATTTAGGGTGTTATCTCTCTCTTAGATGTTTTCTCCTTTTTAGGGATGACATTCCCTAGGTCGGTTCATCATAACCAAAAGTTTCACTAGGGGTCATGCAACCACTTATTGTCTATGTTTCCCATGCATACTCCACTCCTCCACGTATATCATGCATGCCTAACCTACATACTTGCATGCATGGACAAACTAAATTATTCAACATAATGGTTTTCTCTTTTCCTATTCTCTTCTCACACCCTAAGATTAAGGTCTTGGGTTGAGGTTAGTGTTTATGACTTGTACCTTAGGTTTTTGAATTACCTTGTCTTACTAAGGTTGTTACCCAAACCGGACCTAGTTTCATATAGGGTTTATCCTTATAGAGGTGAAACCCATCAAACATTTTCTCTTTATCATTATGTCCACTTTTATTATTTGGAGGAAGATGCCTTAATCCTTAACAATCTTATCCCCAAAACTCGGGAGGAGGTGGAGTGAGAGTTAAACTTATGAACTTAAAGTTTGTTTAGTGAAAGAGGGTAAAAAAGGGATGAGAGTAGATAAGAAAATCTAGAGGTATCATATTTTGAGTCAAATCATCAAATTTTGTCTAGGTAGTCACACAGATTCTAGGAGTCCTCATAAACCAACTAGTGGGGCAGAGGAAAATCTTGTCAACCCCCGGATGGTGATCCTTTTCTAGACACCTCCATATTTGGAAAATTCTTGAATAACTCCCTTTGGGATCTAAAGAATTTGTAAACTTTAATAATTATTAGAGGTTATATGGAAAAGTAGGCTCTGATACCAAATATAATGACCCCACCCCTCGACAACCCCAAATTAAGGAAGACCAAGAAGTTAGAGACATTATCCCAAATAGGATCATATGGTTTTGCAAATAATAAAAAATAATTAATAAATTTTATTACAACTATGCTTAAAGTTGGATATTTTTTCATCATTTCACATACCATTCAAAAATAGGATTTCAAAACTTTACCCAAGGAGAGAACTAGCTTAACTATAATACTCCAAACATTATTTAGCCTTGTTCCTTTTTCAATGTTTGAACATCCACTTTCCATTAAACTGGTAGACATAACTGCATGTTACCCTACAAGTTCGACAAACAAAATGTTGGTTAGTATAATAGATTATATTGGTATGTGGAGGAAACCAAAAGTTTGCATATAATTGCAACAACATAACCACAACAATTACTTGTTACAGAAACAAAATTTACATTTTCTGGATAACCTTTCAACCATTTTTACTCAACCTTTGGTATGCCCTTCCAGGGTCTTATCCTAAAGGCCACCTTCTCAATCTAGAGCCTAGGTAACAAGTTAGTCTTCCCAATCTCGGGCCTGACCTAGATGACCTTACCGATCTGGCGCCTGGTATGATCTCATGGGACCTTCCCAATCTGAGGCCTAGCCTGACCTCATATGACCTTCCCAATATGGGGCCTGGTCTGACCTTCCCAATATGGGGCCTGGTCTTTGGTCATGGCCATGACTTTTCATTTCCTTCCATTCAAACATCCATAGTTGGTATGCCGAGTTCGAGCATGTTATATGCATACTTTGTCATAGTCATGGTCACTTTATAGATTGCAGGAAATAAAATTCATCCAAGCATTTAATTTCAAGCAATTGGTAAAACCACAGAAATTGTCAGGAAACTAGAGTGACTTGTCATAGGCATAACCGCATACCTGATTTGGCAGTCTCAAAACCAAGTAAGATAGATAATCCAATCAAGAAGTTCAATCAACCAAGCCAACCAATAAATCAGGAAACTTGATCCTAAAAAGTATTTGTAACACCTAATGGTTATAATCGCATCCAAACATCTTTTATTGACGTGGGATTCCATTATAGGGTTTCTAAGCCTTACTAGGATTTCCTTAGGGTTTCTTGGTTTTACTTTCCAATTTTACCCTTATTAGGTCAACAAACCCTAAAAGCACTTTTCAACTCATATAAACCCTAATTACTCAAATTAAGGTTCTTTATCCACAAATTAGTGCAAGGATATCATATTCATGCCTTCTTGATTGATTTCCACATTTAAATCCATTAAATCTCATAAATATCAAAATTAGGGTTTCTAAGTCCATTAATGCACTTTTATAATCATGCAACCCTAATTAAGAAAATTATGAACAAATATCATCTAATTAGATCTAATCCATCATTTTTATTCCAAAAGGCTGAACTTTGCTCATAATAGTCAGGGAACATCATTACATCCATTAAACTTCAAAACATAGGTTTTTAAATTAATTAAAAATATCAAAGATAGCATCTTTATGAAATTTTCAAACCAGGAGCATATTTTGATCATGATCATATATTTATTGGATTCCACACATGTTTCTGATCAAATTCATATATAACATGTCTTAATCTGAGTTACTAATTGGTTATTATATTATTTACAATTTAATTGCATTTCTAACCAATCACAGGGCGACTCATCACTGAGAACCTTATATATCTAATTATTATTGGGACAGCCCCTTAAATAGTGCAAAAAGACATTAGTGCCCTCTATGCTTTATGTACAAAATTGGGGCATCCAGGTCTTTTGACCCTAACTCACCTCCTACCTTGTGAAACGCCCGATGTCTGTCATTGGTGAGGCGTCTGAGAGCTACCCCTGCTAGACCTTGGGTAGCGAGGCCCTGAGGAAAGCTGGAGGAGCTCTACCTCCCCTTCTGAACTTGGGAGGGCGCTCAAGTACGGTCAGAGATGAGTAGGGAAAGGGTGAGTAAGGGGTTTCTATCTTCTAGGGTTTTCAAATGATCAACACATAGAACAATGAGTAGGATCCCTGACCTTGATGTCTTGCATGTTGGTTCGGTAGAGGGGAACCTCACGGAAGTCTTCCTCCCTTGGCCCTAGATCTGGAGCCAATCCATGGCATGCTCTCACTTGCTATGTTGTGAGGAATAAGAAACGACATTTGGGGTCTCTGGGTCATATTCTATGGTATTGCCCATGTTGCAGGGCTCGATTGACTCAGTTCTTCATAGCCTTCCATCCTTATATAAGTCATGGATAGTAGGGAAGAGAGGAGGGGTCGGTAGGGTTTAGGGCTCTCGATATGTTGGAGAAAAATGGAAAATTCTTCCCAAAAAGGTTTCTATTATTAATTTAAAACCCAAATTCAAAAAGATATTTGTATCTCTCTCCCAAGAACTCACTTCCTTATTAAAAATGAGGAAAGCTCGATCCACATTATTGTCTTTTATTGGGAAAGGATTATTCCTTAATTAATCCCTTACATACTCAAAACTTGATTAATAAGGCAAAATCAAATATTTATCAAATAAATTACTTAGTCCATAAGATACTTTGGAAACCTCTAGATTTTAAGGGAAAGTCTATAATTCCTTAATCCATTAGTGTGCAAAGATTTGAACCAAAAACTGGAAAGAGAATGGATTTTTCTTCACATGCAAGTCTCCTATTTTATGCATGTAAGGCATCAAAAGTAACCCTTTTCTCTTTCTTCCTTTTCTATTTACTCTATTTTGGCTATTCTTTCTATTATAAAACAAATGCAAATGAAAACTAACAATAGTTGTTGTCCATGCCACTTTCTAGAGAATTCTTCACAATTCTCATATAGGCACACAATTATATCCTATTTCTTTTTCCTTTTACTCATTATGGGATTTCTTATACCCTTTTTCCCCTTTTATCATTGTTGGATTTATCAAAATAAAATAAACCAAGAAATATGCATCCAAGGGAAATTTTGCAAATGAATCTATACTTTGAAAAAAAAGCATACGATTTTCCATTCAAATTTGTTTTATTTGCAAAATTGCATTTCAATTGATGCAAGAAAATTGAGGTTATAACAACACCCTTTTCCCCTCGCCCTCCAATTGCACCTCCTATTCCTGGAGCCAACATAGCCTACTTGACTTTCATCTCTGGATACCTTCACCGCATTTTTGCCAACACTGCTTCTTCCAGTGCAAATAAGCATTCTACAAGCATCGACGAACCATCTTTGTGCATTCTCAACCGCCACTTTGTTGTGCATGTGTCCAAAACTTTCTACCCTATAACTCGACTTCTAAGTCTCACCTACGTTAGAAATCATGGTTGTCCTTTGGTCCCTTGACCTGGGTAAGACCTTCAACAAGTCCACATGACACCGAAGGATCTTTTTATGTTTTTTGTTGTTTTTTTTAATCCATGACTCATCACATTGAACTCTATGCTTTGTTACCTTGTTTCCACCTATTTTTGACAAGTACCAATGACTATTTGGCCTTTTCCTTCTCTCTATAATTACTTCATATTAGATTTTATCTCTTCAGGCTTTTCAACCTAACCTGGTGACATGTTCATTTAGTTTGTCATGTTTTTTCTTTCTTGAGCCCCCTTCTCTGTCCAGCCAAGGCGGCAATGAGAGCTTTAGTTCTAAAAATCCAAGTAACCTCACCAATGGCTTTCCAAGTTTGGCACAACCTTATGGATTTACAAAGTAGTTTCTGGCATCAAAAGGGAGAAGTAGTCATCCTGAGTCTCATCCTAAGATTGGGGATACAAGATAAGTTCCTTGCCATGCGGCAAAGGAGAAGCTCCTTGCTATGCAGCAAAGGAGAAGAAGCAAACATGTGGTGATTTCTCATTATTGTCCATGATCACATGATTAGATAAATAAATATGCAAGGGCCTATCAGTCCACTCACCCAAGATTTTGTTTATTAGCCCCACTACGTCTGAATGACATATTTTCCATCACTTATATAATTACATGTAACACACTTCCAAGGTTTGCCGATCTTTGTTCCCTTTGTTTACATCGGTTGATTTTTAGATTGAAATGAATATCACACCATAGTTTCCTATTTTTTGATTGATCCATAATGCAAAATTCTTAGAAATTGTGTATGACCTTAGACAAATATGGAGAAATGTGCATTCCAAACATTTTTCAATATCTATCGATCTAGCATGTTTTCAAACCATCATTTCCACATACAAACCCTTACGTATACTAATAACAAAAATCTAGGTTTAATTATTCTAAACTAATGTACATATTATATGATCCATCTCCAATACAAGTGATTAAGATCTCTATCAGGTCAAAGGATTGACATAAGGTGGTTTGCTCAAGGTAAGCGGGCCATGCTTTGTGATAAAATTAATCTTTGATTATTTGGATGTTTACTTTTATGATTATGTATTATAGGCAATCTCATGAAATTTATAAATGGCTTCTTAATTAACATCATGTATATATATTGTTGCATGAATGTTTGCCTACTTATGGTGTACTGTCTAATCCTAACTATGACTATGTCTTATGATTAATGCATTATGATCAAAGAGGGAGAAATTCCATTATGCCTTAAGTGGAGAAATGATATTATTACATTATGAGGGAACGATCCCATTGTGGTCAAGATTAAAGACATTAATGATTAATTTTTGTTGTAAAATAATGATCAAAGTTAAGAAATTGGCTAAGGTTTTATATGCACCTCGGTCATGGACCTTTATAGGTTGTTATGGACTTTCCTAAAAATCATGGGCTACTATGGGACCATTAAGAGAGGCATCATATACATTATTTTATCCAATTCATCATGTTTAAATATTCAAAGAATGTTTAACTTAATCCATAGTCAAGTTTGTTTCATGTCAAATTCAAATTATTTTTGTTTTGTAATGTGCAGAGTACCACTAACTTTTGTTTATGTTTGTTTTGCATGGTTGGGGGTTGTGATGTCCCTAGTATTTTGAGCAAGTGAAGAATAGGACAAGCAAATGCTAGAAGAATCTAAAGCTTAACTTGGTGGCATTCCATCTACCAAGCCAATCCAATCTTTTATACATCTTTCACATCATGCCATAGTTATGTTAGCCAAGTTTAACTGAGTATTCTTATATTTCAAGATGACCAATTTGTAGTTTTCATGTCCCTAAACTATGAATGAATCATTTTCAAACCAATGAGTAGTGAATATTTATTTGTTTTTTATGTTTGTCGTACGTGTGATGTTTCTCCAACTCTAAGTACCCCATCTTATGGAAAACAATTATGAAATGCTTCCACTTCGCTATGTAAAATTTGTAGGGACATCACAATATGATATCAGACAAAATAGGTAGATGGACACTAGGCAAATGTGATTCATGAAGTCCACCTACAATGAAGATATGAAATTAAGGTATAGGAATGAACACCTAATAAACGTTATCAATTCCCAAAATAATGAAAGTACCCATTCATAGAAGTAATAGATGGAATAAGGATAGAGATTTACATAGTTAGATCTCAAGTATCAACTTAATCCTTGCTAATGAGATGTCCTCTATATTTTTATTGGTCATGGATATCCAATTGATAGTTAAAGAGTGATTGCATAAGAGTAAGACTTTTAGTGAATTTTCTACCTTCTTAATAATACATGTGGTATGGGGCACATGTACTGGTAGATTGGTTAGAGGAAGCATTACAAGATCCCACATATTTGGGTATGTTCCTAATCACCACATATTGAGAAATGTAGGAAATACCAAAGGAGCTATGATTAGATAACCATCTAAACCTAATGGTAGAAAGTCATGACAAGGTCAAAGGTACATTACCTAAGTGTAGTGATAAGTTTGGTTTCATAAACACTAAATATAATTTGAGAAGGAGACCAAAGTAATAGTTAATTTGTGTGCAAATAAATATTTTTATGTCATATAATAAATATTCTTTTTATGCAAAAAAATATGAACCTATGTACACTTTAATAATCTAACAATCATTAACTAAAGAGGTAAGTGAAACCCTAAGGTGGGTAGACAACCTAAAGGACAATTTGAGGATGAAATTTATTATATGGTGTGTAGAATTGTAACATCCCAAATTTCATAACTAATTTGAAATTTTAAATATGTTTTTTCTTAATAAAATATAATTGAGGCATTTAATGTAAAAGATCAAGAAAATAATATTCCTTTTAGAATAATGCTATAAAAGGAACCCAAAACCCCTTTTATATTATGCAGTAATGTGTTTCAACTAATTAAATAGATGATAGTAGTTAGTTTCCCATATTCTTTCTAATGCTTAAAGGAGATAAAAGAGAAACATAAAAGACATTGGAATTCAAAAATATAAAATAAGTAACTTGAACAAGAAACATTCTTTTTTTTAAATAGCTTTTAAGATAAATAAAATTTATTTTTCTCTCTCTCTTTTCCAAGATAGTTTTCTTCAAAAGGAATAAAAAGTATGTATAACATAAAGATTGAGTGGATAATCATTACTCATATCAGATTTAGGCTCAACCAAATAACTATAGGACATTATTTCACTTTGTTTCATATTTATTACATACAAATTTATATAATTACATATAATAAATTAATAATTAATATTGTTAAAAATAGAACTCCTATTGTATAGGAAGGATCTCAACTACCTAATTAACTTGTAGTCAAAGATTGACATCATTATTACTTTGTTTGACCCTCTAAAAAATTAGGAAAGTTTCTATATAGTTTAATCAACAATTAAACAAAAAATCATTTAAATGCATGTTTAAACCTATAGTCTAGTATTTCCTTGTTGTCATGCACCTATTTCCCCATTTCATACGTGTGATCCAATGAAAGGTACTATATCATCATGATCTAATGGTTTGAGAATCATCTTCTTCCCCACTTCTTTCTCACAGGTCTAAACCTATTCTCAACAAATTCTTTGTCAATGACCCTCTCCTTCATATCGCCACCTCTTTGCCAGATTCTTTTGCCTCTGTGTTTTCCTTTCTTTCCCATTTAAATTGAGCCATCACTCACCCACTGTCTTGTTCAATGGGAAAAACACCCAAAATAGGGCTTCCCCTCTCTCACAACCCCAAGGTGTATATACCACCAGAAACCTCCTCACAATTATGTAATGGATTGTAATCAATCCTTAGACAACACACTTTGTTCCCAACCCACCCATAGCACCTCATGTGCCTCAAGACATCACTGCCTACTTTGTGGACCCTCAACTTGCTTTCTTAACTACCACTTTTCCATGTGTGATTCCCAAACTCTCCACCCTATGAATTGACTTCTGAACCTCACCTATGTCCAACACCATGGTTGTCCTTTGGTACCCTGACCTGGGTTGGACCTTTCAGCAAGTCCATATGACCCAAACGAATCTTATTATGTCTTTGGGTGATTTTTTTAGTCATGGATCATTGCATTGAAATCTAAGGTTTCTTCCCTTGTTTCCACCTATTTTTTACAAGAACAAACTGTTGGTAATATATGCCCATAGATCCAATCTATGATGATTGGCATGACATAATTATCTAAAAGGATTTGATTGATAATAATCACATATATAAAGACAAGCTTCCAATTCATCTGTTTCACTCAGTTATTAGATAATGAGGATACAAAGTGAATATCTAGAGAATTATATTACTCAATGATGTATCTATCCAAGTTACTAGCCTTGTGAATGAGATCATATGAATGTTAAGAGTACATATACATATTCTCATGATGTCCTTGATCGGTTGTTATTGTGGAGGGTGGATAGATAACAATAACACATAAGATCATAGTGTGAGTTGGTTGATGACTAAATCTCATTAGTCATGATATGGCAATATCAAACCAAGCACACAGATACATGTTAGGGAACAATGTATCAGACAGACCCACCTTGATAGTGACACATGGTTGTTGTGGTCACAGTCATCTCTCATAGTTAAGGTGGTGATTGTGATTCTTAGACCGAAAATCACTACACTTATCGCATGTTGTTGGGTATGCTTTGACATCATCAAAGTCAATCCTAAAGCATGGTTTATTATAATGGCGATGATCGGGTGACTTTAACACATTGGGATAGACTGTGAGTGATAGATATGAGATTTGTCCCTGCTAGTGGAGTATGATATCCTGGCCACTTGATAAGTGAGTCGGAGAGACCCATGTGCATGCACATGTGAATCAATATATGATATTGATGTCACATTATCTCAGGAAGTCTACTCTTAGTTCAAGGAACATGGATTGAAAGTTGAGAGGATGACCTTCAATGTCTCGAGTTCATTCTGGATATTAGAGATAAAGGAATTATACAATCGCTAAAACACCTTACACAGATTGCAGATTGAAGTTCTTCTCCAACTTTCCATTCACTTGGGTAGCATTGATGTGTGACTAAGCACCACTCTCTGCTTGTGATGTCATAAGCTAGTTATGGAGACTCACTGCCAACGTGATATGTGACCTATAGGTTACACACAAAGGAACTCATTTAGAGTAGGAGTTTGATCTTAAATGACAATTGGATTTATTACTAAAGTGTTTCGGTATTCAATTCACGTAATAGAAAATTGATTGGCTGACTGGACTGCCAAACGACCATCTCACTGAGTGAGTCGGCCGTTTGGGCATCCAGACAAGCATCTCAAGTATTGAGATGTCGTCTAGGTTTTCAGGCTAATCGAGGATCGAATTGTCTATGTTCTCCCCTTGAACACCCCAGTTCAATATGATTGAACTGATCATCTCATCTCAAACTAACTAGATGACCATATGGGTGAGTGAGATGGGAATCTCTCTTCGGTGAGACGGACCGGTTGGAGACGAACAATGGTTTGGGATGTTTCCTGAATAGTTTTGATTGCACTTACTAGAGGTGCAAGTAAATCCATATATGATATTAATTAGAATAAAAAATTACAAAATTTGTATCCAATTGGAAAACTGTCAAATGGTCATTTGGTAGTGCGAGATGACTATCTCACACTCCAGACGATCGTCTGGGTGTGCTAGACGACCGTTTAGCTTATTGCACGTTGTGAAAGTTCAAGTTCTTCCAGTCATTTCCACTCCCACGCAATCTCATACAAATTGAGAACCCTATCTCAAACTCCTATAAAAAGAGGGGTACTGGGGGCATCCCAAGACACAACAACACAAACAACTAAGAATCAGTTCCTCTGACAACTGATGTCCTCTCTGGTTGTGGTAACTAGGAGAGACCAAGCAAGTTATACCCGATAGAGAGGGATAGCCAACGGGAGAGAACAACTGAGAAATTTTCGTTGTAGAGAGTAGGTTGGTAACTAGTATACCATAGGGAGGGACAACTCCTTCCTAGCCGTTCTTGGTGAATGAAAGGAGTTTGTTGGTTCTTGTGGACTACTATAGAGGTAGGAGTCTGTTGGTTGTTGCTAGGAGGACAAGTGTAGCCAGAAGTCCATGGCCCAACCACAAGGGCATTGTATAAGTTGTCTTATCCATTATTCGTAGTGAAGACCAGGAGCTACACAACCATAGACAAGAGCAACTAGTCAGTAGTTGCAAATAAGCAAGTTTTATCACTGGACTTGCTCTAGGACCAAGTATAACTCACTAAAACATCCTTCCTATTTCATAGTAGTTGACATGATCTTGTTGTTATGGGAATACAGATAGATAATTTTTTTTGTTTCCACTACTATATTATGTGCCCGTATTTGCCTATAGTGGTATCAGAGCCATGTCAACTTACTATATTTTAGGATAATCGATATGATCAGCTTTTTAGTTCTATCGGTTATTTATTGCATACAACGTGAATATTTAAACTGCTCTCATAAGCGTATCTGGTCAAAGACCACATAAATCCCAAACAAATATATATATATATATATGTGTGTGTGTGTGTGTATATATATATATATATATATTATATATATGCAATTTACATGTGTCGCCCTAAAAGAAGTTTTGATGGTGGATGTGTAGTGTGTCTATGACCAATACCCTTTATATGTGTGTGGTTGGATGGTTTGGTTTCTATTTATCTCAATCTACATACTGAGCCTCTACCTCTCTCTTTCCAATGTAAAGTTGATGTTTTCCTACCTTTGCTCTTCTCAAATGTAACTTGAGGTTTATCTTATTCAATGTAATAAAATAGCAATTGGATAGTTTCTTTTCTTGCAACAATGTTGAAGATGTTCATCACCAGTTGAGACAACCAGTTCATGAGACGAGTTGATCGTCTGGACGATCAAGGAGGATAGAGAAATGGAATAAGACGACCATCTAATGGACCCAACCAAGCATCTAGAAGGAGTCCAAACATCAGTTGGATAGGAGGCCATACGATCATCCTTGGAGATCCATCTAATCATTTAGGAGTCCAAACATCAATTGGATAGGAGGACCAACCAACCAGCCAAGGGGCAAGACGACTGGTTCAAGTGTTGAACTGATCTACCCAGATTGGCAAGCACATATCTACATCAAAGATAGGTTCATACATGTGATGTGATGATTGACCGAGGTTGTAGTAATTCCTTGTGGCTCCAACTAATTATAAGTAGACATGGACATAACCGTTTCCTTTTATTTTATATATATTGCATGTTTACAATGTGGGATATAGCATGTATATGATATGTAATATATATGTCATGATAGAATACAATATATGTAAATATGATATAGATAAAACCCCTCGATCAAACATATTAAGTCTAAGATGCCTTCCAATACCAATACACAAGAAAATCTTGCTCGACTAAGAATAGGTTATGCATCTACGTGGTGCGTCATCTATGTTGTGGAAGTATGATGGTAATGATGTAGGTTCTGCCTCCGCGGGGTGCATTGTTATTGCATTGGTTATTGGGTTGGGCATAACTAGTGATTCTTAGAATCTCTGGGCCTAGAAGCATAATGATGTTTATGTCAAAGAGTTGTGCATATCGTCTATCCATAATTACATATGATGCAATTGGAAAAAGTGTCCTACCTTGATGAATAACTTTGGTTTGCGGTGTTGATCGAGCCATAGTTGAATTATCTTGGATTTGACTAATTGGAAAATTATATGCTACAATTTTATGAATTCATACTTGAGGGTTATCAATTTGAACTAAATAATGAGAACTCTAATTAATTAAATACCAATGATAATTTCCTAAATTTTAATCAAAATGAGATTTTGACAAAATTGCAAATTCTTTTATAGAACCAAATGGCAAAAACAAACAATCAATTCTCTCTGTGATCGATCCTTGAGCAGGACAAACTTATTGGGAACAACTTCTATGACTGTTTCTGGACACGAAGAATCATTCTCACATAGGAGCACAAAATCTATGTCCTAGAAACAACAGAACCAGAGGAACCAATTCAAAATGCTCCAAGGGCTGACAAGGATGCTTATAAGCAGCATACTAAAGATGTTGTGGATGTCAAGTGTATGATGCTATGCTCCATGAACTATGAGTTGCAGAGGTAGCATGAGAATATGGGTGTGATTGAGATGGTCACACATCTCAAGAACATGTACCAAGATCAGGCAAGACATGATAGATATAATGTATCCAAGGTGATGTTGAAGTGCAACATGGTAGAAGGAGATCTAGTAGGTCCTCATGTTCTCAAGCTCATTGGGTATGTGGAGAACCTATCTAGACTGGGATTCCCCTTAGGCCAATAGTTTCCCACTGACATGATTATGCAGTCCCTGCCAGAGTCATATAGTTAGTTTATCATGAACTACAACATGAATGACTTTGATTAGCCATTGATAGAGTTGTTGTGCATGTTGAGGATAGCTGAGACATAAATGAAGAAAGACAAGCCCAAGTATGTGATGGTGATCAGAAAGACAAAGGGGAAGTCGAAAGGAAAAGGTAAAACTAAGAAGAGTTCTAAAGCTATCCATAAGCCCAAGACTTCAGATCACAAGGCAAAAGATGGAGTAAAGAAACAAAGACGTGATTGTCACCATTATCACCAGCCTAGACATTGGAAGAGAAATTGCCCACTCTAATTAGAGGAAATAAAGAAGAAGAAGGATGGAACTAAGGCCTCCACTTTAGTTATAAACAACATGGGAAAATTTTAATTACTTCTTAAATTTTGGTATATGATACCAGATAAGAGATCTGACATACTAATGTGTAGGATCTAACAAGAAGTAAAAGCCCTCATAGAAGGACAAACATAGACAAGGCGAACCAAGTGTTGCAGAAGCCATAGTCTACATTTAAATTTATCTTGGCCCAAATGGGCATGTAATAGAGTTATTAGAGTAGATATTTCATTATGCCATTAGAATAGAAACATTTTCTTTATGCATCTCGTATGGACAGGGATGATTATCAATAAAGATTTGTTGGTGCTTCTATTTCAAAAGATATGATCTTGTATGGAATTGTCTCAAAACATCTTACAATATTTATGTGAAATGATCCAAAGATGAATGTTTATACCAAAGGATTATAATTGATAACTCAAGACTATCATTAGCATTAGTCATCTTTTATGAATAGGAGAATTGCATGCCTAGAATACTTATTGATTGATCGAGATTCCCTTGGTTATTGTACCTAAGGAAACATGAAAGTCTTATTCACACACAATATGACATGATTCCCTTCACCAAACGTAGTGGGAGGATAAAACTTTCATTAGAACTCATTCATATGATGCATAAGGATCTTATGGAAGAATGTGATACATGATTACTTATACCTCATTTCATTTACTGGTAATATAATGATTTATACTCAATAAAGAGGAAACATGAATCTCTTGAAGTTTTCAAGGAGATTATATATGAAGTGTAACTTTGATAAAAGTATTCAGAGACTTTGATGAGATCAAATGTTAAAATACTTTATATCGATACCTTGAGTACCTTGAGGAAAAAACAATGATAGTATATCATAAGACAAATCCATATGAACATGGTGATGTGTAAGAATGAAGGAATTATACCATGATGAGTCATGATATAATTATCAATTAATCTAATCTTCTTATCCTCATATAATATAAATCTATCACTAAATAATGTACCATCTAAATGGTTATAAGGAATCATATATGATATGTCTTGGGAATGTCCCAATATGTCTAGAGGATTGAAACCTACATTGAGAAAGTTGTTTCATGAAAAGGTTTATCCACAAACCATAATTCATGGATGATACTATTACTCACAATCCAATAATAAAAGTGTTTTGTTGATAGGATAAATGAGTTCCTAAAGGATCAGTGGGAGTAAAAGTAGAACTCAAAATGTTTGAGATAAACAAAGAGGTACAATGAGAACTAAGAGAATCACAAGTTGTTGTGGATTCTCAAGGTCGTCATGTGACACAGAACAAAATATTTGTAGTAGAACACACTTGAGATTGGAGGATTATGAATCGAACAATTCATATGGGCTGGGCATACAGGATGAGCCAACTAGTCAACTAGAAGCTATTTTAGAGCTATATGGAATAAATGTGAGCTAAAAAGGTAGGACCTTGATAGTGCCACCCAAAGGGGTAATACCTAAAGGGTGAAACATGGTATTATGATCAAGACCTACATGGATAACATGAAAGGAAGAATTGGTTGAGTGGTCTTTCAAGTCAAGTTTAAGTTGTTGAACATCATAGAAATGCCTTTACCAATTGTCATGCTTGTTGTTATAGACCAAGAGATTTAGCATATGAAGATAGAAACAGGATTCCTTAAAGGGAATATATTAGAGGATCTGTCGTGACATAGCCTAAAGAGTTTCATAACTTCAAGAATGCAAATAAAGTCTATAAACTGCAAGATTCAATCTAGGATTGTAACAAGCATCTCAGAAATGGGATCTTATGACTTAGTAAGACAACCAAAGCGTTTGACTTGAATCAAGACAAAAGATGAAACATGTATTTACAAAAGATTTGGTGTGAACATATATGAATATTACACATATGATGAGGAATAGCATCTCAATATTGTGAATGTTGAGAACTGGAATGAAAACACCTTCAACAATGAAGAATAAGGTGAAACATCTTAAGATAAGGATCATGACTTTCACAAATGGAATTTTGAGCACATACAATAGAAAAATGTTGACAGAGTTCAACATGGATGGATACAATGAGAAGCAAATCTAGATTTGTCTCTCATTAACCATGTGTTCCAATTCACGTGAAGAACGGAAATATCATGAGTAAGATTCCATAGGCCAACCTCAACATGGAATCTATCATGAATGCAATAAATGTGCTTCTCTCATATAATCTTGTATGTATTTGACATGACAAGATAAGTCAAACTTCAATAAGGGTTATTGAAGTGTCATTAAAAGATATCCATTAGTACTTATGATGTACTGAAGGATAAGATTGCTAATCAATGATGATAGTTATAAAAGGAAGAATTGGATGTAAAGAGTTACATCGATGCAAGCTTCAATAATGACAAAAATGATCACAAATTAAAATATGTTTGATTTAAAAGTGAAGTGTTGAATATTTGGAAAGGGTTCTGAACTAATAGACATTAATTATTCTATAATAGAAGCTAAGTATACTTGTGTTATGAAAATATAAGAAACATGCAATATACTGACCATAAGAAAAATGTTGCTAACCCATTGAATAAGCACTAGCGCAACAGAAGCATGTTGGACATGTTTAGATCACTAAGAATAAGATCATTGGGTGATTGATTCTAAGTGAAAGTGGGAGTCTATTGGTACAATATGCTTGTAGAGACAATCGTGATGATTGACATGATATAATTACCTAAAAGGATTTGATTGATAATAATAACATATATAAAGTCTAGCTTCAAATTCATCTATTTCACTCTGTTATGAGATAATGAGGATACATTGTGAATGTCTAGAGAATTATATAACTCAATGACGTATGTATTCAAGTTACTAATCTTGTGAATGAGATCATATGGATGTTATGAGTACATATACATATTCTCATGTTGTCACCAGTCGGTTGCTATTGTGGAGGGTTGATAGACAACAATAGCACATAAGATCACATTATGAGTTGGTTGATGACTAAATATCATTAGTCATGATATGGAAATATCAAACCAAGCACACATATACATGTTACGAAATAGTGTATCAGATAGACCCACCTGGAGAGTGACACCTGGTTGTGGTGGTCATAGTCATCTATCATAGTGAAGTTGGTGATTGTGATTCTTAGACCTGACATCACTACGCTCATCACATGTCGTTGGGAACACTTTCACATCATTAAATGCAACCTTGAAACATGGGTTCTTATAATAGTGATGATTGGGTGACTTTGACACTTGGGGATAGATTGTGAGTGATATATATGGGATTTGTCCCACCAACTGGAGTATGATATCCTAGCCACTTGATAAGAGAGACTGAGAAACGCATGCACATGTACATGTGAATAAATGGATGATATTGATGTCACATTATCTCAAATAGTCTGCTCTTGGTTCAAGGAACATGGAATGAACATTGAGAGGATGAAATTCCATGCCTCGAGTTCATCTTGGATATGAGATACAAAGGAATTCTACAATAGCTGCAACACCTTACATAGATTGTAGGTTGACTTTGTTCTCCAACTTTCCATTCACTTGGGTAGCACTAATATGTGACTAGGCACCACTATCAGCTTGTAAGGTCATAATCTAGTTATGGACACTCACTACCAACGTGATATGGGACCTATAGGGTCACACACATAGGAACTAATATAGAAGAGGAGTTTGATCTTGAAAGAAATTTGGATTAATTACGAAAGTGTTTAGGTACTCAATTCATGCAACAGATCAAATGATTGACTGACTCGACAACCAAACAACCATCTCACTAAGAGAGACAGTTGTTTTGGTAGCCATACGGGCATCTCAACTATTGAGATGGCCGTATAGGTTGTCAAGATGATCGAGGATTGGATTATATAAATTCTACACTTGAACTAATAGGTTCAATATGATTGAATCCATCGACTCATCTCAAACTCACTAGATAACCATCTGGGTGAGTGAGATGGGTGTCTCGGTTGGGTGAGATGGCCCGGTTGGAGCTGAATTAAGGTTCGAGATGTTTTCAGAATAGTTTCGATTGTACTTACTTGAGGTGCAAGTAAATTAGCATATGACATTAATTAGAATCGAAAATTGCCAAATTCATATCCAATTGAGAAAATGCCAAACAATCATTTGGTAGTGTCAGATGACCGTCTCCCACCCTATATGACTGTATGGGGTGTGCCAGATGACCATTTGGAATCTCGCAGGTTGTGAAAGTTCAAGTTCATCTGGTCCTTTCCACTCCCATGCAATCTCGTACAAATTGGGAACCCTGGACCAAACTTTGCCTTATAAAGGAAGGGTACTGGGGGCTTCTGGAGACACAACAACACAAAAAACTGAGAAGTAGTTCCTCTAACAAATGTTTGTCCTCTCTGGTTGTGGTAACCAAGAGAGCCCAGGAAAATCCTACCGACTGAGAGGGATAGCCAACGGGAGAGAACAATTGAGAAGTTGTTGTTGTGGGAGGGCAGGTTGGTGACTAGTACACCAATGGGGGGGACAACTCCTTCCTGCCCACTCTTGGTCAATGATAGGAGTTGTAGTTGGTCTGTGTGGACTACTCTAAAGGCATGAGTTCATTGGATGCTTCTAGGAGGACAACTACTACCTACAATTCATGACCTGACCACATGAGTGTTGTAGAAGTTGTCTTAGTCATTGTTCGCAGTGAAGACCAGGAGTTGTACAACCACTATCTAAGAGAAACTAGTTAGCATTTGCAAAGAAACAAGTTTGTCGGTAGACTTTCTCCAGGACCAAGTGTAACTCGCTAAAACCATCCTTCCTATTTCATAGTAGTTGACACGATCTTGTTGTTATGGGAATACATATAAATAATTTTTTTTTTTTGCTGCTATACTCTATGCCCATATTTTCCCTACACCAACGACTATTTGTCCTTTTGCATCTCTCTATAATGTCTTTGTCTTTGGTTTGATCTCTTGAGGCTTTTCAACCTATTCTCACGATATGTTCATTTAGTTTGTCATGCTTTTACATTCTTGACTCTCCCTTCTCTGTGCAGCCATGGTGGCAATGAGAGCTTCAATTTCAAAACTCCAAGGGACCTCACCAATGGCTTATCAAGTTTGGCACTAACTCATGGACCTACATGGTAGTTTGTCGCTTTGAATGAGAGCAAAAATCTTCCCGAGTCTCATCTTGAGATTGGGGCAACAAGAGAAGCTCCTTCTCATGGTGCAAAGGAGAAGAATAAAAAATGTGATGATTTCTCATTTTTGCTCATGATCACTTTGTTAGGGTATTAAAATTATAAGGGCATATCAGTCCACTCACCCAAGGTTTTGTTTATCATCCATCATATGTCTAAATGACATATTTTCCCTCCTTTATCTAATTAAATGTAACACGCTCCCATTGTTTGTTGATCTTTGTGCCCTGCATTTACATCATTTGATTTTTGTATTTAAATGAATTTCACACCATAGTTTCCTATTTTCTAATTGGTTCATAATGAAAAATTCATAAAAAATACATATGACCTTAGAAAAATATGGAAAAATATGCATTGGAAAGAATTTTCAATTATCTATTGATCTAGCCTATTTTCAAATCATGTTTTCCACATACAACCTCTTTAATAATCCAATAATAAAAATTAGGGTTTAATGATCCTAGACTAATGTACTCTTTATATGATCTATATCTATTATATGTGATTAAGCGCTCTACAAGTCAAAGGACTGGACATAAGGTGGTTTACTCAAGGTAAGAAGGCCAAGCTTCTTAGAATAATTAAACTTTGATTGTTTGGATGTTTACACTTAAAATTACACACAATAGATAGTCTCATGAAATTTATGAATGGCATTCCAATTTATTTCATGTGTAGATATCATTTAATTATTATTTTCCTACTTACTGTCTATTGTATAACTAATTATGACTATGCTTAGTCTTAATGCAATATTCTCAAGGAGGGAGAAATACCATTATGGCTTAAGGGGAGAAAACCCATTATGACATTATGAGGGAGGAATGTTGTTATCATCAAGATTAAAGACATTAATGATTAAGTCAAGTTCTAAAATAATGATCAAAGTTAGGGAATTCAACAAATTTTTATATGCACCTCGATCATGGACCTTTATAGGTTGTTATGGGGTTTCCTATCATTATGGGATTTCCTAGAAATCATGGGCCCCTATGGGGCATTAAGAGAGGTAACATATATATTACCTTATCCATTCATCATAAAATGTTCAAAGAATGTTACGTTAATCCATATCAACCTTTATTTCATGTCAAGTTATATTTAATTTTTGTTTTGTAATGTGGCATGTACCGCCTACTTATGTCAATTTTTTTTTGCATGGCTAGGGACACTACTACAGAACAATCCTTTCACGTTGATTAATTAAGGTCTTTAGTGTCGGTTTCCAAGTGACACCCAAGTGGGCGCCGCTAAAAATTGACCCCTTCGGCGCCGGTTCCATAACCGATGCCAAAATGCTTCTTGCCACTGAAAACACGCCAGCAATGGAACTATAGGTGTCGGTTATTTAAGAAAACCGACACTATAGCATGATTACATACGTTGATTATTAAACAAAAACCGACGCCCATATCCCTGTCAGCACGACCGTGGTACCTGGCCACAATAGGCATCAATTCTTGCCGACAACCGATGCCAGGAAGGGATAAAGACATCAGTCTTTGGCTAACAACTGATGCCATATGTCTTTGTTGTCAATTTTATTCAAATAAATGACACCTATGTTCTGATTTTTTTTCTTATCAGTTTACATGCCTATTGTATGGCTGATCAATAGGATGCAGAACCTGCAGTTCAGTTCTGAATTGCAGGTTAACAACATCCATTGATATCAGCCAACAACAGGCCACAAACCTGCAAAATTAACAAGATCGATGGATAATATTATATATATATGATTCACACACATGTATAAGAACATTTAATTCATATTATTTTTCATCACACACATGTAGAAACCAGTAGTTCCATTTCAAATTTCCTCCATTTTCACATTCAGACACATGTAGAAACATTCATGTATTCGTCTTCACATTCACACATTCAGAAACATGTAGAAAATTCATTCAGACATGTATACAGAAAAGTTTCACATGTCATCAAATACAAAAATAATTATGAGAACAAAGTTTAGATTACATCATCAGAATCCCAATCATAATAAAAAATTCCCACTACTTGTAGGGCTTTTTCCCATTGTTCTCTTACATAATCTAATTGTTCTATCGTATAGGATTATGTACATCTAATAACTTTTCACCTGTAGTGAAGTCAGTTTTAAACACCTGTAAAGAGAATGATGTATATATATAAGTAATAATATATAATAAGATTGATATATTTCATATTATCTAAAATAATGTAATAACATATGTTAATGGATATAAAAATATAAAATATTTCTCACGTGAATAATGGCCTTTTCATTAGGTGTCCATATAATGTGTCCAATTCCTTCCCCACAAGATCTCACCATATCCATAGCTCTATCAATGAAAAAGGCTCTTCATTATCAGAAACCTAGCATATGGTCTCGAGATTTAGAGGTACAAATGCATACTCCATACATCCTACAAACTTTATTGTCAGGAGATTAGACATATAATATTTCAATATACAGTCAATGATGAAACACTTTATCAAGATTGTAGGTGTCCTCATGTCAAACTTTATATATGGTATTTAATGACAGATAAGGACATAGAATAGGTGGAGGGACTGTCAAAAATGAAAAGAAAGCACAAACCTAGTAGCTTTGAATTTTCAATTGGGAGCTTGATCATGTCTAGTACATGAATTGTAACAAATCTAGATTTGTCTAGTGAAAAATAAAAGAAAGGTTGTAGAATTACAAACCATTACAAAATAGAATGTCAGTTGATGAATTAAGTAGTATATACCCATCATATGTAGCTTCCATAAGAAACTAAGAAGCAAATTTAGAAAAATGAACAACATGCATCTATTAATACAGACAAGTCTAGATAGACAGACAACAAAATACTACACCAACATGGTCTCACATCAGTAACTTTGAGGCCTTTTCATTGTGGCAATCTTCTCCTAAAGTTCAGAATTGAAAATAGCTATGAGGATTGATTACTTTAAGACAAAAAGTGTAAACACAAAACAAGACAGGACAATTATATTTGTTAATTGGACCTACCGTGGTCATTTTTATGATTGTGCTATGTCACAGAGCTCCTCACTGTATTTAGGCTAATCTGAAATGATAGGGGCCTCATCATCAGATTCATTTAAGGTGATATTGTCCATCGTGCGCTCATACCGCCGTAGATGATCGGGGGTCTCATTTTTGACATTGGTTATCCAAACTTTGATGGTATTATGGCCAACAGGATGCAGAAAAAGCTTGTCGCTATGGCCCACTAGCATCTTTCTAATCCAATCACGCCAACCAGATTTTGATACAAGATTTCCCGCCAAATCATACTCAACCTCGATAACATGTGAAGAATTACCAAAATTTAGGGTCACTTCACCAGGCCTGTAGTGTCTTCCATTTAGAAAATGCCAATGTTTGGGTATGGTTAGTTGGTTTAAGGAACGATCATCTAGGATGATGTTCAATTGTTCTTCATTAGGGAACGTTAACATTGACATAGAGTCCCAGTTCATAGTGACTGTTGTGGGTGGACAGAGAGTGATAAAATATAAGTACTAATAATTGTAAGTATATATAATGATGTTATATATTTTCAAAAAAAGTAGTAGACAGAGACTAAAAAATATAAGTACTAATGGTTTATCTTAAAAAGAAAATGATAAGTACGTCAAAAATGATAAGCACGTCATACAACTTTGCATAATCTTCAAATATACAGTGAAATTGAAGGAATGGTTTATCTTTTATTTGACAAATTGTGTCTTGAAATAAGACACATAATCAAACTTATGATACTAATGTGAAACTTTGTTCACACTAATACATTGAAATGAAGATGGTTCGACACTGAGAACAAAAAAAACGTTTGGCATGATGAGTATGCCCTCTCCTTTCATTATTTTCAATTCATGATCCCACCTATCCCACCCCTACCCTCCTCACACCACCCTCCCTCCTCACCCTCCCCCTCCCCTGGCCCTCCACCCTACCCCACCCTAATTATTCAAAAGTAAACAACTATATGGTGGCATCATTAATCCTAAGTTCAAATCTAGTAATGATTAATTAACCACTCACCACACTGGTGGATCGAGCAGGCTGTGGTGGCGGCGGCCGGAGGTGGAGATGGTTGGGCTGGAAGTGAAGGTGGTCGACGATGGAGGTGCAAGCAGTGGCCAGTGGCGGTGACTAGATCATCATCATCATTGTCGTCTTCGGCATCGTCATCATGGTCATTGTCATCATCATCATCGTCATCATCGTCGTTGTCATCATCATCATCATCGTCATCATCATCATCATCATCATCATCATCATCATCATCGGAAAGAAAGAAATAAAGAAAGAAAGCACTATCAATTAATTAAATTCATTCATGCATCATTAACCCTAATTAATCAATATTAATGAACTACACAATCTTAGAGAAACTAAGTAGAAATCTAATTAATTAAGTTCATTAATACATCATTAACTAATATTAATCGTCAATTCTTTGCATCATTAACACAATATTACTCATCAGTTCTTTGCATCATAATACAATCTTAGAGAAACTAAGTACAAATCTAATTAATTAAGTTCATTAATGCATAATTAACCCTAATTATTCAATAGTAATCAACTATATGGTGGCATCATTAATCCTAAGTTCAAATCTAGTACTGATTAATTAACCACTCAGCGCACTGGTGGACTGAGCAGGTTGTGGTGGCGGCGGTCAGAGGTGGTGAAGGTGGCCGATGCTCGAGGTGTAGGCAGTGGCCAGTGGAAGTGACTGGAGCATCATCATCATCAATCATCATCATCATCATCATCATTGTCATCGTCATCATCATCATCGTTGTCATCATCATCATCATCATCATCATCATCATCATCATCGTTGTTGTCATCGTCGTCGTCATCATCATCATCATCATCATCATTGGAAAGAAAGAAAGAAATAAAGAAAGAAAGAAAGGACTATCAATTAATTAAATTCATTCATGCATCATTAACCCTAATTAATAAATATTATACAACTACACAATCTTAGAGAAACTAAGTAGAAATCTAATTAATTAAGTTCATTAATGCATCATTAACCAATATTAATCGTCAGTTCTTTGCATCATTAACGCAATATTAGTCATCAGTTCATTGCATCATTAACACAATCATAGACAAACTAAGTACAAATCTAATTAATTAACTAAGTACACAATCTAATTAATTAAGTACAATTCTAATTAATTAAGTTTATATCCTAAGTTTTATGTAACTTTATTTAATTTAATTCATTCTTCTATTTGAGTTAGTTCATTCATGCATCATTAACCGATATTAATCAACTAAACAATCTTGAAACATATACATTAGTGATTAACCTCAATGGAAATATATATATATATATATATATATATATATATATATATATATCACCAAGTAACCACAAATTAGTAGAAATCAATAAAACTCACCAAGTAAATGACCTGATCAATTGACTGAAGAAAAAATTCATACAATACATTGGATCACATAATGCATTTATTGTATTCAAGACAAAGATATATGGACAAAATATACCTGGGGAACAGCGGTGACGAGTAGCTGGAGAATGGCGGTGGCGAGTAGAGGAGGCGGTGAGCAGCTGGAGAATGGAAGTGGCGAGTAGCTGGAGAACGACAGTGGTGAGCAGAGACGGTGGCGGCTAAAGAATGACAGTGGCGAGCAGAGGCGGCGGCGAGCAGCTAGAGAACGGAGGTGGTGAGCAGAGGCAGCGGCGAGCAGCTGTAGAATGGTGATGGCAAGAAAAGGCAGTAGCAAGTAGCTGGAGAACGGTGGTGGAGAGTAGAGGTGGAGACGAGCAGATGGAGAACAGCGGCAAGCTAGAGATAATGCAGAGGTGATGGTGAGCTTTGACGCACTGGAGGCAGCAAGCAGTTGCGGCGAGCAGTGGGGAAGAGGAAAATCTCCAAAGCCCTAAGTGGGGGGGGAGGAAATCACAGTGAAATAGAGACTGGTAGAGTCTATTTTTGTAATTAAGTTAGATACTTGACATCGGTTATAAAAAAAACTGACACCTATAGAAAACTACTCGTCGGTTGCTACTTAAAACCAACGCCAATTGGGCAATTTAGGGGGAAATTGTTTTTGTGGGGACAGCTCGCTAAAACACATCGGTGTCGATTTGTCTACTAAACCGACGACAAAATTTGACCCGATTGCTATCTCTCAAAAAACCTTTAGTCGTCGGTTCTTTGGTAAAAAAACCGACGCCGTATGTGAAATTTTGGAGGAATTTTTTTGCACTGGAAAAATTGGATTTGGGGGGCGATTTTAGGCGTCGGTTGCTTAATGAGGAACTGAGACTAAATAAAAGGTGATACCTGTGTTTGGCCATTCTTCACAGATAGATGTCATTTTGTGTATTAAACTGATGTTGTAGGGTTTAGGCTTCGGTTTCTTGTATACAACTGATGCCTTTAAATGTGACGTTATAAGCCATTTCTATAGTAGTGGGACATGATGTCCCTTGGATTTGGAGCAAGTGAAGAATAGAAGGACAAGCAAGGGTTAAAAGACTCTATAGCTTTACCTGGTGGAGTGGCATCTTCCATCCTGATCTAATCTTTTAGATATCTTTCACATCATGTCTTAGTTATGTTAGCCAAGTTTGAGTTATAGATTTATATTTCAAAATATACAACTTGTAATTTTGTATGCCTAAACTATGTATGAATCTATTTCAAATAAATGAATAGTGAATATTTATATATTTGCTATGTTTATTGTGTATGTGATGTTCCTCCAACTCTAAGTACCCATGTTATAGAAAATAATGTGGAAATGCTTCCACTACCATGTGTAAAACTTGGAGGGGCCTCACAATATGGTGTCACAACAAATAGGTAGATGGCTACTAGGTAAGTGATATTCACATAGTTACCCTAGAATGATGATATGAAATTAAGGTATAGGAATGAACTCCATAGAAAAGACATTAAGTCATAGAATGACTAAAGTCTTCATCCATAGAAGTAGTAGAAAGGATAATGATAGAGATTTACCTAGTTAGATCTCAAGTATCAACCTAATCCTAGCTAACGACATGCCCTCTATATTCTTAATGGTCTTGGCCAACCAATTGAGAGTTAAATATGGATGGCATAAGCTAAGACTTTTGTCCATATTCTCCCTTCTTACTAACATGTGCTATAGGACACGTGTAGTGGTAAATTTTTATGAAGAATCATTACATGATCCCACATCCCTAGGTATGTCCTAGATCACCAAATATAGAGAAATGTAGGAAATACCTAAATAGATACAATTAAATGGCCATCTAAACCTAACGGTAGAAACTCTGACAAGGTCAAAGGTAGATGCCCTATGTGTAGTGATTAGTTTGGTTTCATGAACCCTAAGTATAGGTTGAGAAGGAGACCAAAATAAAAGTTAATCTAGGTTCAAATACATCTTTTATGTCATATAATACATTTCCTTTTCACACAAAAAATATGAACTTAAGTGCACTTTAATAATAAAACAATCATTAACAAAAGCATTAAGTGGAACCCTATGGTGGGTATCAACTTAAAGGAAAATTAGATTTATTTTAAGGTGGGTATAATTGTAACATCACAAATTTCATAGCTAATTTGAAATTTCAAATATTATTTTTCTTAATAAAATATAAAAATAGAGCTTCATATTAAACATCATGAAAATAATATTATTTTTGGAATAATGGAATAAGAAGATAATTAGAGAAACCCAATACACCTTTTTCTAATATGCAATAATGTGTTTGAACAAATTCAAAATATGACAGTAGTTAGTTTTTTATATTCTTTTGAATGTTTTAAAGAGATAAACGAGTAGGATAAAAGACATTGGAATTTGAAAATATCAAATAGATAAACTGAACAAGAAGCGTTCTTTTCTTTTAAAATAGCTTTATAGATAAATAACATTAATCTTAGTTTTTCTCTCTCTTCTAAGACAATTTTCTCCAAAAGGAAAAAAATTGATGTATAACATAAATCTAGAATGGATAATCATTACTCGTCTAAGATTTAGACTCAACCAAATAACTATGGAAAATTTTTTCACTTTATATCATCTTCAATACATACAAATTAAGATAATGACATATAACAAATTAATGGGTATAATATTTTTATAATGGAAATCCTATTTGATAGGAAGGATGTAGACTACCTAATTAACCTACTATCAAAGTTTGAAGTCATTATGCCATTTTTTGATTCTCTAAACAAATTAGGAAAGTTTCTATAAAGTTTACTAAAGAATATAATAAAAGAGTCATTTAATGCAAGTTTGTATCTAAATTCCCATATTTTCTCATTCTCATGTGCTTGTTTCCCCTTTTCTTATGCGCGATCCAACAACTACTACTGCACCTCCATGATCAAATGATTAGATCATCATCTTATTCCTCATTTTTTTCTTGCAGGTTTGAACCTATTTTTAGAAAATTCTTCATCAACTCCTCTCTCCCTCATCTTGCCACCTAGTTGCAAGATTCTTCTGCCTTTGTGTTTGCCTTTCATTCGTGCTTCAATCTAGCCATCACTCACCCTCCATCTTGCTCTGTGTTTGTAAATACCAAACTAGTACTTCCCCACTTTGGTGACCCTGAGTTGTAAAGACCATTGTAACCCTCTTCAAATATATGTAATGGATCGTAATCCATCCTTAAAAGGAACACTTTTCTCCTCACCCTCTGATTGCACCTCCTATGCCCCAAGCTATCACCACCTACTCAACATTCCTCTCTGACGAGATTCATCACATTTCCACCCTAAGTACTTCTTCTAGTGCAATTAAGCACTCTGTAAAAATCTATGAACCCTTGGCTTGATTTCTCAACTACCTCTTTGTCGTGCGTGTTTTCCAAACTCTCTACCCTATAACTAGACTTCTAAACCTCATTGACATCTAATGTCATGGTTGTCTTTGGTCCCCTTTTTGTGCTTGATTGTGACAAAAACCAAAGACTCTTCTATCTTTTGCTTCTCATAATAATGCCTTCATCTATGGTTTGATCTCTGGAGGATTTTCAACCTATCCTCATGACATGTTCATTTAGTTTGTCATGATTTTTCTCCTTTTTGACCGTCCTTTTTCTATCCAGTCATGGTAAAATAGGAGATTTGGTTTCAAGACTCCAGGGGACCTCACCAATGGCTCACTAAGTTTGGCACAACCTCATGGACCTGCATGGCAGATTCTTGTTTCAAAATGGAGCTATTTTCCTGACTCTCAGCCTGTTATTGGGGCTACAGAAGTTCCTTGCCATTGAGAAATGGAGATTAATTGGACATCTAATTATTTCTCATCATTTCCCAATATCACTTAATTATGGTATTAGTTCTGCAAGGGCATATTGGTCCACTTGCCTGAGATTTAGTTTATTAGCCATGATGTGTCAGGATGACCTATTTGACCTCACTTATCTAATTAAATGTAATGTGTGCCCATGGTTTATCAGTATTTATGCCCTTTATTTACATTGGTTTATATTTGGATTTAAATGAATTTCACGCTATAGTTTCCTATTTTCTAATTGGTCCATAATGCAAAACTCATAAAAACTGCATATGACCTCAAAAAAATATGGACAAATATGTGTTGGAAAGGGTTTTCAATTATCTATCAATCTAGATTGTTTTCAAACCATGTTTTACACATCAAACTCTTCAATTATTCAATAATTGAAATTAGGGTTTATTGGTCCTAAACTAATGTACATAATATATGATACATCTCCATCACAAGTGATTAAGGTCTCTATCGAGTAACAGGACTTAACATAAGGTGTTTTCTCAAGGTAAATGGGTGATTCTTCTTGGAACACTTAAAATTGGATTGTTTAGATGTTTACTTTTATGATTATGCATAATAGATAGTCTCATGAAATTTATGAATGCCTTCCCAATTGACTTGATGTATAAATATCATTGCATGATTGTTTGCTTACATAGGGCCTATTGTACAATCCTAACTATGAGTATGGCTTATGACTAATGCATTATGCTCTAATAGAGAGAAATCCCATTATGGAATTATGAGGTAGGAATCCCATTGTGGTTAAGATTAAACACATTAATGACTGAGTCAAGTTCTAAAATAATGATCAAAGTTAAGGAATTGACTAAGTCATAATATGAACCTCAATCATGGATCTTTATAGGTCATTATGGTTTTTCATAGAAATCATGGGATCCTATGGGGCCTTAAGGGAAGAAATATATATATTAGCTTATCTAATTCATCTCGTTCATAATGTTCAGTGAATGTTTTAGTTAATCCATAGTCAAGTTTATTTCATGCTAAGTTATACTTTTTTTATCACCTGAGATTTTGTTTATCAGCCACGATAATCCAAATTTTCCTATGATAAATCCTAGGTATTTCACCTCTAGTAAAGTTTACAGATATCACCCCTAGTAAAATTTCCTTGCTAGATCAATGACAGTAACAATTTGAATGTTCTCTAGACTTCAGCTTTGATCTCGGTGAAAATATTTCATCTTGTTCGTCTCCAAATTTTGAAATGCCTTGAAGTGATGCCCTTAGAGCCTATTTATAGGGTCAGTGCTTGTGGGTCCCTCCCATCAATGTCGCAACTGTCGAGCATTGATTGTCTACTTATGGTGTCGGTCCTTAGGATTCCTCCCATCGACTGGGTTGTCGATGGGGCTTTGGCTGGATTAAATCTGCATCAACCTTGCTAATCAATGGTTGTTGATCAGTGGCATATGCATGCTTTTAGTCGATGGTGCCTATTGATTTGGTAACTATCGACATGGAAGGTCAACCGGTCTGGAGCTTGATCTTGGTCATAGGTCTTGAAATTGATGGGATGATGGATCATTATGTTCCATGGATAGAAGGTCGATGGACATTTCTATAGGTCAATCAGTAGAACAACTAGGGAGGTCGGAGACTTTGAAAATCATGGCCTTAAACAAAATTTATTGATCGATCCCCTTGGCATTCTTGCTATAGAGTGATATGACTTTGAACCTGCAAGTGAAGTCAAGAAGAGTACCAAATTTATAAAGTAGTAGCATAAAAACCTCAATGGATTGAAAGAAAACTATTTCTAATGCAGAAAAAGAAATTTGAATGCTACAATGGACATAAGATGCCAATAAAACTAGGATGAATATATATTCATCACATTGCTGGGGACACAATGTCCCTAGGATTAGGAGCAAATGAAGAATAGAAGAAAAATCAAGGGATTGAAAACTCTGAAGATTAACCTAGTGAGGTGCCATCCACCACGCAGATCTAATCTTTTAAATATATTTCACATCATGCTTTAGTTATATTAGCCAAGTTTGTCTTAGTATATTTAGATCTCAAGATGAAGAAGTTGTATTTTTCCTATCCCTGAACTATGTACAAATCTATTTCAAATCAATGAACAGTGAATACTTATTTGTTTCTATGTTTACCATATGTGTGATGTTCCTCCAACTCTATGTACGCCATGTTATGGAAAATAATGGGGGAATGCTTCCATTGCCATGTGTAAAACTTGGAGGGGTGTCACAAATCTCCAATTGAATTTATACATATTTTCCACTCCTATGGTGAAAAGATGAATTGATGGGTTGAAATGAAACTGAACCAAGCCACACATGCTTAGGGTTGTTCAATTGTTCTAGAATGCATGTCGTTAACTATGTTTTCTCATTCATGGTCGACAAAGGATCTGTCCATTGATGGCAGTTTTGGGCATGCAATTGGTCGACAAGACTTCAAACTGATGGAGAACCAATCCATTTTGAACTTCGAGTTTCCCCTAAAATGCAACGAATATATATTCGGGAAAGAATTTATAACTATGGTATAAAAATAACAAAAATATTAGGAAAATACTAATTTATATGAGAAAATGAGGAAAAATAGGAAGATTATATCCACAAAATTAGATGATAAATCATCTTGCCTTTGTAATCTGTTGAAATACAAAGTTGAAATCTAACTAATTTATGGGATAACAAATATAAATTTATTTCAAACTAATGAGAAATGAGATATATATAAATCTTAATGAACATGTTTACTAGGGTTGTAAATGGATAGGGTATTACCAACTTACCCACCAGGCATTCCCTATAGGTAAGGATAAGGGTAAGTATATTTCCCACTGCCAATTCACCCTTTACCCTCTATGCCTCCCTGTGCATAGGTTGTAATGGTTTAGTCAACCCCCAGTCGACTAGTTAACAAAGTAACTAGGCCCAATTTTGTTCTTTCATAGATGATTGAACATAAGGCATTGTTGTCCTTGAAGGAGATGATATGATAGTGCTCACTCTTAATATTCAAAAGTTGATCATTGTAAGTATTTTTATAATTTGATATCTTGAACTATTTTGAATAGCCTTGTGGAAATTTGATCTTCAATTACAAATATTGAAATATTGTTATCCTTACTTCGACAAATTTAGTCCACCAAATAGTCCTTGCCTAACTTTGATATTACCTTGGATTGCAGTTAGCACCTATATTTACAAACAGCTCAATATTTGAATTTAGTACGTAGCATCTTTTGTTGACCTTTATTTTTCCCTTCAATGGGGTCCATGTGTGGTTTTGTTACCTCTGGGAACTCATGGACATGTGGTAGATGGAAGAGCTTAAAGAGACATGCATGGGTAGTCCTCCGTTGAAGACTAGATAGATGAATTTTATTTCTTAAACTTGTAATCATATTTTTATAAGCTTTCGTGACTCTGATGTACAAGTATGATTGTAATAAAGATTGTTTATGTGTTTGATATTATTTTGTAAATATTCGAATGTAAAGATCGAGTCTTTACAACATCGTATCAAAGACATAAATGGACTGCACTCATGCACGTCTCATGGATATTAGATTAGTTAGGAACATAAATTGAGTAGTGAGGACTTAAATAGTTGATGACAAATCCCAATTTTACTAGCCCTAACTACCAAGGATAGACATCACAACATAAGTGCCCATATATGTACCTTGTCCTAGGAGTACTTAGAATATAATTCCATCATCAAATAGATTTTGAACTCTCCATCTAGGCATGGACTTATTTTGATTTATGGATGAAAAAAAGGTTTGAGGTATATGTGTCAACTTTTGCGATGAGGTCTAGTAGAACATCTCTTTGACCCTTAGGTATACAAATGTGGTAGAGTGTCCGAGATTATTCACTTATTTTGGGACATCCAAAAATTATTATAAATATGTATGATAGAATGAATAAATAACATAAGTCCAAAAATCCTTTGAATTTATGTCAATATTATCAGAATTATATTTCAAATATTGAAGAAAAAATGTTGACAATCTGAAAAAAATGATTAGTATGATCGTCTTTATAATTGTGTAGTCACACTTTGAGGAAAAAAAGTATCTCGAGAAGCTATGCCACTTAAAATAAATTCAACACTTGATCCACATACGTAGGAAATTGAGGTAAACAAATGCAATGGGATAAGATGTAGTTAATAATATGCTGAATTAGGATAAAAAATGATGACTCAATATTTTTTTGAACTTGGAATACTCATGTACATATAATAGATAATTAATACAACTTAGGCATCATAGAGAAATAAAACCCTACTTAAAATTGAAAATAGTAGTATATAAAATCTTCTTGACCCAATAAATTATTTGCACAAATATATGTAACAATAATATTATTAAGAAATCATTCAAATATAGTAAATAATATTTTGTAGTTATGACATGAAAAATAAAGAATTAATAATTAGAGATAAAAGTGTTTGGAACACAATATTAGATATATACAAATAGGAAATAGAAAGCAAATACAAAGTCAATTTTTTAAAATCTGATTGGGGGTTACGTTGTAATTAAAAATTGTTGGAAAGAAAGAAAAAAATTAGGAATGATATATTATTAGACCCTCAACTATATATACAATTTTGGGGGAATAATATGGTAATGAGACACTAACCAAAAAAAAGTTTTAGTTATGACACAAAATAAACATCACTCAAACATTACTGTAAGTATATTGGATTAAAGTTGATGGAGTATTGATAATTGTCGCTTGACCAATAAGCTTGTGGTGTAATTCAAACCTTTGATAATGATGGTCAAGAACCACAAATTGAACATGTAATCCCTCATATTTGAATATGATGTTAGAAGTCTTGTGGACTAGTCATCATTAAGTGCTAAAATTCACTAATAGAATTTTATTTAAGTAGCAGTTTCGCCTAAATCAGATTAGAAATTCCATGGTAGTATGAAATGAATTAGTTGGTCACCCTGACCTATGTTAATGGAAGGAGAATTATAATAAGGTATTTGAATTTTGAATTGAAGTGATGTGAGAAATCCAAAGTAGTATGTCGGTGAATTGTAAGATTATACCCTAGTAGGATAAAGATCATTAAGAGAGATTTGATTTCGGGGACAAAATCTTTGAAGGGTGGAAGAGTTGTAACATACTGAAAATTGGTACTAATGTATTCTTGAATTATATTGACGGATCCAACTTTTTGAAAATCTTATTTGTTACATAGTGTTTGATCCACTTGAATACCCTTGATTGTTGTACACACAATTCAATTATTGATGATATAATTTGACCCTATCAAACTGGGATCCATCTTGAGTTAGCCTAAAATAGTTATGAATCATTGGCTATGGAGTCGAATTAAAATTTTGATATTTGATTATAATGGAGGCAAAGTAGTCCATCATATTATAATCTTCTATTTTGGGGTTATTATTTTCAAAATAGTTAATTTAGTGAGTGTTACATGCCGTTAAATTTGTATCCCAATTTGAGTGTGTAATGCATGATCTATTAACCTTAGGAACTTATAATAGGAGAGAGAGAAAAAAAGTAGACATATTGATAAAACAAATTAAGTTGATATGCGGAGATGGATTTGGTGTACAATGATAACCTAATAGGTTCAATGTCTTTTATCCCGACGAATCTACCAACCCTATCATCAACACCCATGTTTTGTTATTATTAACTTTAACTTTCTCACACCGCTCAGTTCCTTCTGTTTTCCTTGTTATACCGATCATCTTGCTTATATATAACTGCCCGACTCCTCATTTTCTTTATGTCGCCGTCGACTTCCGTTTCATCATTACGGAAAAGGGTCTCGGCATTAACAGTCCATTCTCTTATACCAGTCTGTAAGTCCTCACACTCATCACCGCCACCACAACTAGGACCTGCAACTTGATAGCCTCTGGTGCTTCCCCTATAGCCATCTCGATGTCTACCAAGCCTTCAGCTCGTCCTATAAACGTTTCCTTCACCAACCAGCAAAGACCAGAAAATGTGTAGATAGATCTTCATCACCCCGGAACACCTGCAACACAGTAGCAGTCTGAAAATTCTGTAAAATGCAACAGCCGACTTACAATTGGATTTTGTTGCCCAACCGCCAGAGAACCCAAGGTCATTCTTGATATAAACCAGAGGTTTGAAACTCATCTGATCGCCCTCCTTCCACCTTCCTAAACCCATACAAGGCTTCCTCGATCCCAAAATTACCTGGAGGAGCAATTCCCCAACCTCCTTGCCATATCCGGCGTCTTGCCCGGCAAAGAGCTACGCTTTACTTGTTTCGGGCGGTTTGTAGCTGATCCCAAAGATGCTTGACGGCCGCGTTTCTACTGACCTAGAGCCTTAGAGCACTGATGGATCTCCGCTCCAGACAACTATCCTACTTCCGTGAAGATAGCTGCCTCCTCGAGCCTTCTTCTTCCTCCACCGGCAAGACTGACCTGAAAACTACTGACTCCTCATATTGTTGTTAATATTTATTAACTTTGTTCTTGCAATCGCGACAGCTGCAAATTAATTAACAATTGCAAGCAGATCCAAATAAGAAACCAAGATCAAACATAGCATAAGAACAAAAATAAAAGTTAAAATTCGTAAACCAGATTGTTCATTGAGAAACGAACGTGATACTTAAAGAAAATCAGTGTCCGGCAATCCTAGCAGATAGGCACCGTTCTCCCAGTCTAGATCTGGCGCCAACCTGAAACATACTCTTCTCGCTCGCGCTTGACGTAGTCTCGTTGCACTTCTACCAGTGCAGCACAACGTCCGCAGGAACCTCCGCCTGACAGACGCGTCTCGGTGACGGGAAGAAGGAAACAATCACGCTCCGCACAGGAGACGAACTCCATGAAACAGTTCTGGAACGAAGGCTCTCGCTCTCTGGATTAGGGCTCACAAAAACATACGTGAAAATGGCGGCTGAAGTTCATTGTTGTGTGTTTAACCCTAAGGACCAGAGGTGTATATATAGCCACGCACGTCCCTTATTTCTATTTCCAGTAAGACGCAAACACTCGGTCGCTCTTGTACACATTACGGAATAAAAATTGCAAAGAGAAACACTTTCGAGTTGGGATTAAGAAATCCGAATAGGAAAGAAACAATTAAGTACACGAGTAATTAATTACTTAGTTGTATCCTAGTGCAAAAAGAAGCCGGAAGACGGAAGACATTCTCCACAAGCCCGTGCCCGGCGAGGCGAGGCGTGGTGTGGCACGCGTGCGTGCATTGTGATGTGGTAACCCCACCCACCAAGGAGGTGAGCATACCTCCCTCCTAGGACTCCTTGGACACTAGTACCCCATGTGATCCTACATATGAGGACCACAAAAGTTCTAGGAGTGAGTAATATTGGATAAAACTTCTTTGCCATTTGCACTAGAGACAAAATTACTTTTCTCACATGTACTTGTTGTACTACATTGGGCTTAACTCATGCTAAATACATGGTTGCTACAACAACAACCATATATCTAACAATCCCACACAAAGTGCAATGTGTAGTGTGCTCTACTGACCGGCCTAAATCGCGCGTCCTAAATTTGGAGGCGGATTTGAGGTAGTCGAGCTTTTACATTTATAAACTCGAATCCTTCTAGGCCCCCGCAACTTTGTTTACGGGGTCGAACACAGGGACAAGGGGGGTAGTGTTGAGAACCCAGAATCGACATGCTACACTCCGGCAGGTAAAAAGAGATTATAAATTCCCCAGAAGGGAAGCGTAAAGATGTCACAAACAAAACAAGAAAACTATCTCCAAGTGGAGTTACTAGAAAGATTTAAGGTTTTAAGCATTTAGCAGTTTTTAGGGGTTTTCATGCAACAGAAACTGAAAGATAACACTAGAGCTAGAGCAAGGTACGAAGGATACAACTACTACAAAACAAGCAGCACCAATAACACCATGCACCCCTCCTCTCAGAGCGGCCACCTCTAACGAAGCCTCGGCACCCCTCTCGAGGTTGCTGGGCTCAAAGTTAGAATGGAATGTTACTGAAACAACTTCGTTCCAGGCACTCTCTTACTCCAGAATCGGACCAAACACTAGAGCCACAACACAATTCTCGAAGTTGTTGCGACGGGAAAACACGATTCGGTAGCTAAGCGAAACGCGATCCAAAACATGCAAGCTAGAGTTCGGATATCAAACATAGCAGTCATCCAACATATTGCACCAAGCATAGAGAAGCAAGTAATTAAGCATTTCCATTTCTATAAACACAAAAGTCTTAATTACAATACAAAAGTAAAGAAATTTAAATAACATAATTAAAGATATGTGTCGCCTTCTAGATGTAGAAGGACGACAAGCTGTAGTAACCATCCCACCCGATATCGGACAGGGGCCTAGCCCGATACAGCCGTGTCGGGCAGAACGCTCTCTCAAACGGCACACCGCGACGGGCGACTGCATCGCTCAAGGACCTGGCCGATACGCTCAAGTCGGGCGGTACACCCTCTCGGGCGACACGCCTGACGGGCGGAGCGTATCGGGTTCGTTATCGTGTCGGGCATGGAGCTGCGTATCCTATTGCCGGGAACTGGTG
This sequence comes from Alisma plantago-aquatica, assembly GCA_963693085.1. Lineage (NCBI taxonomy): Eukaryota > Viridiplantae > Streptophyta > Magnoliopsida > Alismatales > Alismataceae > Alisma > Alisma plantago-aquatica. Next base: position 859,154,993 of record OY856411.1, on the reverse strand, counting down.
TCGGACACTCGTGTCGCGTATCTACATCGGCCGATATCGGCTCCCAGTGTCGCCCGGTACAGTCCTAGGTGAACCAGTCCCCTCCCTCTCGGGATGAGGAAGAGCTCACCTAGTGTCGCCTGGTACGAACACTGTAGCACGATATGCCTGCTCTCGCAGTCTCCTCCGAAGATCACTCGACTATCCGAAACCTGAAGTGACCAAGCTTGTCTGAACTCTCTAAAACTGTCTTTTCGGCTCCCTGTAGCTGCTATTTATAGGCAGCTGGTCGTGAGAAGATATGGTGCTCGAAGCGCCACGCGTCCTCCTTTCCGCCGTTCAGTTGGCGGTCGGCTGACGCGGGTATCGCCCGGTACAAGGAGGTCGGCTGTCGGGCGTCGTGGCGAGAGGCGTCTGCCGGTGGGTGGCCGATATCGCTCGGCACATGGAGTAGTTGCAGCGTGCTCGGCTCCCTGTCGGGTAAAGAGGCGTGTCGTCCATCGGTACCTTCTCGCGCGGCATCCTTGCGTCGCGCTTCGTCGTATCGCGCAGCCCTGCCGGGCAGCGTGCGAATCGGGCGTCAGGGGGGCCGAAACAGACTTGGACTTATTTGCGGGCCGGAACGGCCTTATTGGTGCTAAATGAGCCAAAATGGGAGGAAACTCTGCAAAAGATAGAAATATTGGACTGAGAGCATTGCTTGGCTAATTATTGCAAAAAATGCATATAAAAGAAAGGAAGATGTCAGAAAAGGGCAGTTTTGATAACAGAAAAATAGTCTAAAACATCACAAAAATTGGTGTTATCAACTCCCCCAAACTTAGCTTTTTGATTGTCCTCAATCAATATTTAAACTTTATTTGGCGATGCTTCTTCTTGCGTAGTATGCTTCTCAGGCCAAGATGTAAAACAAGTATCGTAATGCCTTTAGAGATAATGCTGCCTCATTACGAACAAAAGACTTCGTCTTTCTTGCCTTATTGTTTAAGTAAGATTATTCTCTATAGCTTCGGTGAGACGTTGTTGTATAATTCGGAAGTTAGCTTCCACACCAAACAACTTTATTTTCGGGGCAGAAAGTTGCATATAGGGTAGCTAAGGCTTTTTGGGTTTTCTTCTTATTTCCCATCGGTCCATCCAGGTAAGGGTCCGTTAACGGGCAAGTGGTCCCTGCAGTCCAAGCCAGTTGGCTTTAGAGCAGTGATTTCACATCCTACGTACCACTGCCCCGGATCTACCATGCCTAAAGATGGGTACTTTTGGAAAACAAGTGTGTGTGTATATATATATTTTTTTCTTTTCCTTTTATTGGGCACAACTCTCATGCTTTTATTCACTCTCATAAGGTTTCTCTCTCTTTTTAGGATTTTTGTCGGGTAAGGGAAACAAAGAGATACTTGTTGTTTGGGCAGCTTTTTCCTTCTCCATACTCTGTCTCTTAGCTATTTGCGAGATTATTATATTTTTCAAAAATTTTGTCGTGGAAAAACATAATCTTTTGTTTGTTTGAAGCAGCATTATCAAAAAGATATAACAAAACTTGCATCACATTAAACATACAGAAAACAAACTTTGCAAGCAGTTGCATCAGGTTTTTACTACTATAACTACTTTGTACATATGCATGGGAACAGGATAAGCAAAATTTTTCAGAATTTCAAAATTTTATATGAACATGTATATGTATCCAAGAGTTTTATATGAACAAGTATATGTATACATGATGAACAAAAGAATCAAAAGATTAAGTTAGAAAATTTGACAGAATTTTGTACCTCCCTCACTGGTACCATGGTACCCCCCCCCAAACTTACTCCACACTCTGTCCCAGAGTTGTGAAGTAGATTAGGCAAGGTAATGCTAATCCATCGAGGGTTAGCCGATGAGCGCGCCTTTGTCAGATAGAAGCTCCCACACATATTCTCCTCTTTTGCTGTGGTAATCGATGTGATGGAGCTGGTCAGGCGTCTATTTATTTGCTATCCATTCCAGGACGTGGATGCCGCAGTCGTTGGATAATGGGATCTGTTGTGGGCTGCGGTGGCAGAACTGAAGCTCGTGCCATTTGTTTGCTTGTGTGTCCAGGAATGGTTGTATCATCTTTGTCACCCCATCGTAGTATTTCCGAGTTAAGCGTTCGACGGATGACAGCGGTTCTGATGTACACCACACTGGATGGTTCTTGTTGTCGTCCGAGCTGTTGTAAAAGATTCCTGCTCGTTGCCAGGTGTACACCGTCAGGAGCGTCCAGTGGTGATAATGAAGAATTGGCAGAAATATTTGTCTAGGGACTCCGCTTTCCAACTCTTCCAGAAAAAGCTTCTGTACTCCTATTTCGTCGGCTAGGCAAACGTCGTTAAACAGCATAGGATGGGCTATATATGCGTGGTCGAACTTTGGTTGTAATATTTGGACGCAAGCGGTTAATACCGATACCGACAAACATCCTACTTCTTTAACCACGTCCCTTAGCTCATCAAATGGGACTACGACATTGCTCGCCTTGTAAATGACATCCCTCGGGGTAGCATCTGCTAACTTCAGAAGGATTACATCTACCTGCTCCTGCGTGAGCGTAGCGCACGAGAAATAGTCAAAGTTTTTTATCATCCCTTCGGTGGCTTTAGGCGACGCAGTTTCTTCCATCCTGTGTACTTTCTTAAGGACCATCTGCTCCTTGCCTGCCCCATGTTTGACGGTCGCCACTTCTTCTTGTTTTTCTGAGGGGCTGCTGGACTGAGAAGAGTCTTCATCTAGGCCACTGTCCAGCAGCTACTCCGGTACCCCTGCATCTCGGAAATAGCGCTTGTCCTTGATCAGCAACATGGCGTAGGTACCCCTGCGTTGATAAAAACAATGGCCCCTAAGGGCCCTGAAGTTGCCAAATGTATTGAGCACCTCAATGGCACTTAAGACGACTAAGGCGCTGTTTCCGCTTCCCTCTTCAGCCTGGACGGGGAAGTTGCGAATAGAAAAGAAGTTCCAAACGCCTCCGTAGTGTTTGGCTCCTCGCTTGATAACTCTTTGAAGACGCACCGGTAGAAGCCTCATGTTTTTGTCTTCAGGGCGGCTGAAGGCGATCCCGGAGTGTGGCACCTCATTGTGGCTGCAGTTCACGAGCCGGACTTCGTGGTTCCTTAGGTCTGCTACACAGAGGAACCATATGTTGCGGTGTTTTTATGGTGCTAACACGAGGTTAGGGTTGTGCTCGTCAATGTGCTGCAGCATGTTGGACACCACAGAGGAGTCTAGTTCTCTGCACATCAACCTTCTCGCCAAGGTCGGGGTGGCGTAGTATATTTTCTATTATAGCATTCTCGAGGACCCTGAATAGCCTTTTTCCGGTGACGGCCGTCGAGCGAAACATGTTGCGGAGTGTTCCCCATCGTACGAAGAAGTAGTCGTCTCTCCAGACGACATCTTCTTCATCTGCCTGCGATCTTAGGACCCTGTCTAGCAGTTTCTGGTCTCTGATCGAAAGGTAGCCGATGGCCCTTATGTCGAAGTCGACCATCAAGAAGGAAGGTATCTCTGATGGCTCACGGAACATGTCTGCCATCGAGCGTCTACCTCGGGGGAAGTGTCTTTCATTGGCTTCGTACACGTCCCCCTTTTCTCCCTCCGACTCGTCAGAAGAGTCTGTCCCGATGCTGACATCTCCGTTATCATTTTCAATATCATCCAGGAGGATTGAGGGATTTTCTTCCTCATGACCTACGGAGCTCACCTGTCCTGCTGGAGCTCCGTAGGTGGACTTCGGTTGCGTCCCCTCCTTGGGCGTTGAGGATCGCCCGCTGGAGGAGGAGGGTGACGCTGATGTCGAGGGAGACGCTGGTGAAGATGATGGAGAGCCACGGCTCGGAGGTGACGACGACCGTCTCGGCTGCCTTCGGCGCGGATGGTCGTCCCCTCTATCCAGCCTCTCCTCGATCTTGTCGAGGCATTGGAGAACTTGCTGCATTATTGAATTTACAGCCTCTAGTCCGCTCAGCAGCTCTCACTCTTGGCTGCTCAGCCTGTCTTGAACAGACGCATATTTGCGGGTTAGGGAAATACAAATGTCAGAGTTGGTATTTGTTACCTCCCGCAACCTATCGAGCTCGTGCCCGAGTGTCATTCCGAGCGACGGGGAAGCTCCGTTAGATCTTCCTTCCATCCTCGTGACCTCTTTCTCATGCGATGGTTTACCAGGCGTGGTAGACTTTACATAAATAGTTTGCATTGCCAATGCCGCCAGGAGGGGCGATGGCGCTACTTCAACAGCTATCACCTTGCCTTTTCATCATCGAGGGGACGGCTGTGGTGCGGGCGAACTTCGGTTCACCTCCGCACTATCGGCGACCTCCTCTCCTGCTATAAAAGGCGACACAGGATGCGGCGTAGGTGTCAGCTGAGCTCCCTCGAGCTCCATCCTCAGGGTCTCGGCAAACACCGCATTGCTGGTGTTCGGCTCAGGTTCTTCTTCTGCCTCTACAAGCATTTCAAGAATGACAGGGGCTGCGGCCGTCTCTTCTGCGGCAGCTCCCGAAGTCTCTGTCTCGGTGACCCCAACGATCACCGATTCTTTGTCGGCTACCACCCTTCTTGTTGAGGCGGCGACTGATATAGCTGGAGCGACTACAACCCTACTGGTAGTTGTAGCCGGTAGCTCTGGAACTACCCCTTCTCGGGCCTTGGTGGCTGTGGTGGGGGCTGCGCCTTTAGCTACAGCTTCAATCTCGGTTGTAGTGAACACCAACTTGTCTACGTCGTAGTTGGTGCATCGAGGGAGCGGGAGGAGTGTATTTGTCCTTGCGAACTTATAGAAATAGTCTCCCCCCTCCTTCCTAATGATGTTGGTCCTCATCAGGTACTTGGTGTCAAACACCTCATCGCCTTGCGTCCTTGAAAGGCTACGTGGCTCCTTTGGGTACCCGAGTCCTACTGCGATTAGGTTGACGATGTCACCCATGCAGTATTCCTTGGTAGCTTCTTTCATCGGATGTAGTCTGTTCAGCAGAAATCATCCGAGGTTGATCACTCGGCCCTCCATTATGTGCCACATGACCTGGAGCTCTTCCGTGTATATGTTGCTGGATTCGTACTTGCTGAACAGGAGGCATGCCACCAGTTTATGTACTATCCTCCATAAGCATGAGCGCATAGCAGCTACCTTCTTTCCCGGCTTGAACGAAGATTCACCGGTTAACTTGTTCCAGAGCTTCACGGGATCGAACCCGTCTCCTTCGGTGATTCTCTCACCATTGTCCATCAGGTTCCTCTCCTCCTCGCTTGAAGAGAAGATCTGGTTCAGGAACTTTTCAGAGATTGTGCACTCCGAGTTGTAGAGTCAGGCTTGGAGTCTGTCTGGCCCTCTGAATTCTTTTCTCTCCGCCGGTGAATTTCTCACCTGGTGGAGGGAAGACATGAACTCCATTGTCAGCCTAGTGTATGAGGAAGACCTGCTGAAGCAGATTTTCTTCAGTCCCTCCGCGGCGAGGACGGCCTTCAGCCTCTTCTCCATTCCCAGATCAGCAAATGAGGCTTCATGGCAGAACCTGCAGGGGCGGTAGATTTTGGGCACCAGCTTAGCGTACCGGCGAGTATGCTCATTGTTCCTTGGCTCGAAACTCACCACCAAGGCTTCCGGGATTGTTGCTGCTTCCGGGGGCGTTGGAGTTAAAATTGGAGTTGGAGTTGCCGCTTCTCCAACCCTGGCCCTCTTTTCTGTTGTAGAGGCCTCGACTGGTCTTGGGTTCGGGTGCTTCCGCCCGACGTTGGAGGGTTCAGCCGCAGTCTCGGGGTGGATCCTCCTACCCTGAGAGTCAACGGGGACAACAGTTATCTTGGTGTGGCCCATCTCTATAGGACATCAAAAGAAATACTTTGATTAAATATGTTGGCCTTTGAAAGAAGTATATAATAAAGAATAAATGTGTGGCCTGGTGTTTTTCTGTACAAAGATTCCCTGGCCTCCCCCCCCCAGTATTGGGCGACACACAAGGTTCTGAGGTGAAGTCATGCGGCCGATACTAGGGACGGGTATCGCCTGATACAACAAAGTGATAGGGCCACAAACGCGCAGCCGTGTCGGGCGATAAAAGATGCCCGATACGGCTCGTATATAAAAAGGAAGCAGCGTGTCGCCCGGCACAAAACCTTCAGGACGATACAAAAATGGATGACATGACTATCGCCTGACATGGCATATCGGGCAATAGTTACTAAAAGATACGTTGCACGATATGAATGTCGGGCGATACGAAACCGTTCAATTAACAAGGCCGATAATCTATACATGTTAACAGAGAACGTGTTGGGCAGCATAGACTGCCGCGCGATAGATCTACCGGGCGATAGGTCTGTCGGGTTGTACCTCATAGAGTTCGGGACTTCCGCACGTTACGAAGGCAAGGGGGTGTCGCGCGACACGGGAGCAAAAAGCACAAAGTCCTTTGCACGATATGGGAGTATGAACACAATAATTCAGGTAGCCCGACACGGTAAAACTTGTTCGTATATATATAGCAAACTCAAGCTCAGTTTTTTTTTTCGATACGGTGAAAACACGGCAAGCAATCTCGGGCATGCATCGGCCGATAGGGAAATTCATTCACGAGATGGGCAGTCCATCTGTCGGCCTAAGGGTGATCAGTCCTTTGGCATGATCGTCACAGGTTCATGCCGTCTAGGAGCGTCTATTGTCATGGCTTTAGCGATGCCCAAAACACTATTTGCATGATGTTGTGCATATCCTGCCGGAAGGGTTGCTTTCTGTGGCAACACATCCCATTATCACACAGATAACGAGGTGTTACGCGAAAACGTGCGGAAATCACCATAACTACAACTAATAAAAAACACGGGTTAATTAAAACTGATTGTGGAAAACTGATAAACTGTGAAACATATTACATTCCAGTCCATATCCTGCAAGAAAACATATTATATACATTTCCATACAAGCCTGGATACATGTCCACAGCTTAGTGCAACAGCTATCCTGTCATAACCATGAGTTCATCACCTATTATATACATAAAGGCCCACATCCGGCCAGCAGCAGGATATACAAACGATATCGGTCGTACATCGTAAAACAATGTCAAACACCGCCAAGGACCTGAGAGTACAGGGATGACTCTATACTCTACTACAAAACATCCAGAACAGCAGCATCTCCAAAGCTTGCCTTCTACAGATCTTCTCGTTGCTCGGCCGAATTCCGCGACCACCACCACGACAAGCTCGACCACCTAAAAAAAATGAAAACTAGCGGAGTGAGACAATTGAACATTGTCCCAGCGGGAGGCATAATTCCACGCCAAAACTACAAAACCTCAGATAAGATAAAGCTTATCTCAGCAGATTATTGATAAAGAATATAACAAGAACAGTTATAAGTAACAAGCCATCCTGAGTCTTACCAGCGGTATCAAAAGGGCATATAACCACTATATTTCCCAATGGAACATGATTGACAAGATAGATTATATGAGACTCACCACAAAAGAGTAATGCATAAACAACTACAATATAATTAAAGTTAACTACACAAACAAGGCCTCAACCAATGTTTCGTATTTGTCTTATCAATACATACTAAACGACTGTATTACGTTTTATTATGCCCTGAGGAAATGAACCGTACCGTTCAAATCCAACCTTTGGCTGCGAAGCCCATAGCCGGTGCCATACAAGGTTAATGGAAGAGTCGGAATCCAAGACCTTCTCCGCCTCATGGTCAGTACATGAGTATAACATAAGCAGGACCGCAGTCTCATGCTGAAGTGGTCATAAGCCACAGGGTCAGCTCCTCAGGCTACCCTCTGCCTAGCCCGCCTCGGTATAGGTCACGGCGCTAGAAACTGAGCCACGTGTCTAAACAACGTGCTCTGAGCCATGAACGCATTCATGCTCAACATATCACATATCTGGAGCCATGGGCCATGTTTACCATGCTCGTCACACATCCAAGTCTGCAACCACAGATGCACTCGTTTCACCTCTCTATTTTAGGCTAGGAGCAACCTCGCATATTCAAAAATATGCGCTCTGGGTTGACCCGCAGGATAACCCGTTTCATCATCACCCTATCCTGACTGGTGATGAATCTATGGCCAGGGCAAACTACATGTTAGGTTTCATTGTGATTATTTAGTATCTTTTAGATGGATTGCAAGATTCAACCAAGTTGTATAACATGCAAGATATAACAGAAAGTAAACAGCATAATCTCAACATTATGCATTTCCTACAATTTACATCACACTGATTCATCACAAGGACCTCACATCACATGTTATCACTTGGCCTCTTGCCAACCATCTAGATCCATCTCAAGGATCATCACACATCATGGGATCTCAATCCTTATCACATAGTGCCATAGCCTCTCAAGGCTTTCATCATCATTATGAAATCATCATTCATAATACACATGTCACCACAGTTTTCACATTAACCATTTCTCATAGCCTTTAATTGGGCTAAGCATCACCTGCATGGTTAGCATCATTCAATAACCATATGAATAATCAAGAGACTCATCATTATTAATATAAGGTGACAATTAGGGTTAAGTATATTGCCAGCACATAGTGACAACAATAATCATATCCATGCCTCATATGTAAACACATTATTGAGTAACCCTAATGCATGTTCAAGATCACATTTATCATTAAAGGAATAGAGTAGTTACATTCATACACATGTTCTTAGCCTTAAGAACATATATCTCATAATTGAGCAATGAATCACCATAAAAGCATAGCTGATATGTCACTCTTCCATGACCAATCGTACCCTCACAAGAGATACTGAAAACCCTCACTAAAAGAACCTACTCTGGTAGAGTTCACCCTCACCCAAACCAAGGCGTGTAGCTCTAGCAAGCGGGAAGAGCACAACCCTGAAACGTGAGCAAGCATGCACCCCTGTCGGGCGTGCAGCTCCAAGGCGTGCAAGGTCATCTCGGACGAGCCACTCAGGCGTGCAAGCTATCGGGCGAGCACTCATGTGCCGGGCGAGCAGGATAAAGCCGCGTGGGCAAAGCCTGTTGGGCGAGCCAAGGCATCGGGCGAGCAAAGGAGTGTTGAGCGAGCAGGGTTAGCAAACGTGCAAAGCAATGTGCCAGATACTGAGTCGTGCAAGGCTTCACTATCGGGCGAGCAGAGTACTACAGGCGTGCAAGGGGAAGCTGGGCGAGCTACTCAAGCATGTAGGTATGTATCGGGCGACATGGTTACCGGGTGAGCAAGCTGGGTGTCGGGCGACACAACTAGTGTCGGGCGAGCCAAAGATGTCGGGCGACACCGGGGCGTGCAGGGTATGTAGCTAAGCAACCAAAAGCAGGGCGAGCAGGGCTACTGGGTGAGCAAAGTTCAACTGGGCAAGCAGCCTGTCGGGAAGAGCTGGCTTAGGGCGAGCAGGGTCAGGTTGCTCACCCGCCCAAGGTACAAAAAGAGAAAACTTGCTCACTCAAGCCGTGCAAGGCAACAAAGCTATGGGGGATGTCGGGTAGCACCTCCATGAGCACCAATCTCTTAAGATACAACTACTCAAGGTCATCTAAACGAGCTCACCATATTGCCCAAGGTGAGATGAGGGTGTTGCTCGAGTCACTAGGTCACAAACTCACCTCAATCGGTTAGGAAGGAGGGGTATTGCTCATGACCCTAGGACCCAAGCTCACTCATCTAGACCAAGGGGAGAAAGGAGTGTTGCTCCCTAAACCCTAGTACACAAGGATCGACCAACATGCAAGATGAACAAGAACAACTCCAAACGTGCAAGGGCAAGATTAAAGCAACATATATGAAAAGAGAGTAAAGTAGTTAGGGTTTAGAGTCATGCAACCCGCCTTAAGCTCCAAGGAAGAAGATGCACTTGAGCTCCAAGGGTTGTCGACCACCAAAGCTCCTCCAAGAGGGGTGTGTCGACCTCCACTCCTTCAACTCCAAGGGTGTATCGGCCTCCAAGCTGCTCACACAAGGGTGTGTCGGCCACCTTAGCTCCTTCTTCAAGGGTGTGTCGGCCACCAAGCAAGGGGAAGAGAGGGTGTGTCATGCACAAGGAGAAGAGGAACTAAAAAGGGACCTCAAGCTAAGGAAGGGACAACCTATATAGATGAGGAAGGAGGAGAAACCAAGGTGAACCCTTGCTAGGTGTCGTCCACCCAAGGGACACATGTCCACCAACTCAAGCCACCTCTCTTGCAAGCCATAAGACACTTGTCCAAAATGAGCACCATGTGTTCTCCAAACATGACCAAGGTTGGACCAAGCACCATGGACGACACAAGCCCACTCTAGGCCGACACAAGCTCTACTTGGCCGACACAAGGCCCAAGCAAGCCCAAACAAGGGACTCCAAGGCCCAAACAAGCTCAACAAAGGTCCAAAGAACTCAAACAACAAGACCAAGCCTTCCTCTCAACCCTAGAGGAAGAAAAGAGAGAGAAGAACACCTCTCAAGGTGACAAACTTGCTCCCAAGACCCTAGACTTGGGTTAATTGCAAGTAGCACCCTCAACCCTCAACAGAGCACAACCAAACCCTAATCACCACTCAAAGGTGATTAGCAAGCCTCAAACCATCGAGGTTAAGCAAAACAAACAGGGTAAGCCCTAAACGCAGGTCAGGGTCCTTACACTTTCCGTTACGACCTTCAGAGCAAAAGCTAGAAGAAAGAAAAAGGGAAACTTGAAAATGAAAAGGGGTAACAAAAGCGGTTGAGGAGTAAAACATCACTGGCCCGAAACTAAGGTCCCGGCCTCAGCTAGCATTACCCATCCCGTCCTATAGAATACTTCAGTGACCTACAAAACAGAGTCAGCGCATGTGGTGCATGCACTGACTTGGGCCTTATTACATTCCAAAATGTTTGTAATGTTTTTCTTGCAGGAAAGTAAAAACGTCCTATTTTAGGAATTAAAAAGACAACTCGGGTTGCCTCCCGAGAAGCACTGTGTTTCTCGTCTTCAGTTGGACGCTCAAAGTCTCTTCTTCTTGCATCTTCATCCCAGCTTCTGCGGTCATTGTCCTGTTCTTTTCGCCAGTTCGGTATTGGACGGAATCCTTCCCGATGGGTTCTTCTCAATTTCAGCCAATTGAGCTAGCTGCTGGTCGATCTGGTGTTGGTGCGTCTGCATGTCCGCCAGTTGTACCTGCAACGAGTTCAAGACACCAGAATTTGATAACGCACTCTGCGCCAGTTGATTGTTGATCGTATCTTGCTTCTTAACAAAATCAAATAACTGGCCAATCACGTCTGCCTGGCACATGCCCTTGCTTTGTTCTCGGTTAGGCCCTTGATACTTCGCTTGTGCTTGGAAGTTCCCTTTGTTTGATGGGAAATGAGTGTTTTTGGGGTATTGGCTTGGTCCTCCCCTTTGCTCCAAAGCCTGAGGTTGCTTGGAGGCGCTTTGCAACTGATGTGAATTCTCAGCTGCATCCTTGTTGCCATAGCTGAAACCAGGATGGTCCGGCCTTTTGAAATTCACAAAAGCTACCTTCTCAATTTCCTCATCATCAGATTCGATATCGCTTGATGCGTCTGGTTGGGTGTAGATGCAATTGTCTACCCCATGTCCGCCTTCTCCACATGTTACACATTTCATTACCTTTTCGACCTGTTTCTTACCCTTTGCGCCAGATTCCTTCAGCTGCTTTACATCTGTAGCTATCCTTTGGATCTGAGAAGTGATTGTCTCCAGCACCTTGGATTCAAAAGAAGGTCCCTCACTAACCTTCTTAGCTTGGCCCCGGTCAGATCTGTCATAGTCAGTGCCATCTAGCAGCTCGGCCATGTTCTTGATGATCTTCTCGGACCTGCTCGGCTTCTTACCCAGGAAGTCACTTCCGACTGTTGTGTTCAATGAAACCCTTTCTTCGGGAGTTAGGCCGTTATAGAAGGTAGTGATCAAGAACCCTTTCTTGTAGTTGTGGTGAGGACAGTCCCTCTGATATTCTTGATACCGCTCCCAGGCGTCATGGAGATTCTCATTAGGCTTTTGCATGAATGAAGTTATCCTTTGTTTGTTTCTCACTGTCTTCTCAGTTGGGTAGAACTTATTTACGAATGCGTCCGCCAATGTCCCCCATCCGTTCAAAGACTGGTGGGGTAACCCAAGATACCAGGACAGGGCCTTATCTTCTAGGGAGAAGATGAAGCCTTTGCAATAGATCACCTCCTGGGGAACCCCCCACATCTTGATAGTATCACTGATGTTCTTAAAAGCATCCAAGTGGTGATAGGGATTGACATTCTTAGAACTCCCTCTAAAGCTTTTGTTCTAAATCATAGAGATAACAGACTGCTTGAGTTCGAAGTTTGCGACGTTGAATCGCAGAACGATGACAGGGCATCTGGAATTGTTAGCCTTAGTGGAGGCTAGCTCCCTTAAAGTCTTTTCTTCTTCGTCTGAATCGTCGATGTTGCTGCCTCCCTATTGTTCTTAGTCCTGGTGTCGCCTGTGTCGATGACGGTGATGATGCCTGTCATGGGGGTGGCCTTCCTCGGAGTGCTCCGATTCCCGATCTTCCTACTGATCATTTCCGTCGTAGCGATCGTTGCCACTCGGCGGAGGTGATTCATCCCTAGGCCTTCCTTGTTGTCCCCCTTCAACTTGTTGCGGGTTGACACGGGGAGGCATGATGTCGATGACTGTGCTCGGTCGATCGGTTGAATGGTGTCGGATCTCAGTGGAACAAGGATCTTTCTTTCAGGGTTCCTGAAAGAAAGGCATGAAAAATCAAGTCAGAAAGTTGAATTATTTAGTCTAGGCTAAGAATAAATAGCATTAAAAGGAAAGAAAAGAAAAGAAAAAGCGTGTTGTCAAACTCGTTTCTAAGCTTGAGGCAGGGGAGTGTAGTTAGTGGATTCAGATTCGTCTACAGTACCATTTTTGCCTTGTCCCCGGCAACGGCGCCAAAAAGTTGACCGGCCTAAATCGTGCGTCCTAAATTTAGAGGCGGATTTGAGGTAGTCGAGCTTTTACATTTACAAACCTGAATCCTTCTAGGCCCCCACAACTTTGTTTACGGGGTCGAAGTAGATATACGAGGTCGAACACAGGGACAAGGGGGGTAGTGTTGAGAACCCAGAATCGACACGCTACACTCCGGCAGGTAAAAAGAGATTATAAATTCCCCAGAAGGGAAGCGTAAAGATGTCACAAACAAAACAAGAAAACTATCTCCAAGTGGAGTTACTAGAAAGATTTAAGGTTTTAAGCATTTAGCAGTTTTTAGGGGTTTTCATGCAACAGAAACCGAAAGATAACACTAGAGCTAGAGCAAGGTACGAAGGATAAAACTACTACAAAACAAGCGGCACCAGTAACACCCTGCACCCTTCCTCTCCGAGTGGGCACCTCTAACCAAGCCTCGGCACCCCTCTCGAGGTTGCTGGGCTCAAAGTTTGAATGGAATGTTATTGAAACAACTTCATTCTAGGCACTCTCGTACTCCAGAATCGAACCAAACACTAGAGCCACAACACAACTCTCGAAGTTGTTGCGACGGGAAAACACGATTCGGTAGCTAAGCGAAACGCGATCCAAAATATGCAAGCTAGAGTTCAGATATCAAACATAGCAGTCATCCAACATATTGCACCAAGCATAGAGCAGCAAGTAATTAAGCATTTCCATTTCTATAAACACTAAAGGTCTTAATTACAATGCAAAAGTAAAGAAATTTAAATAATAGAATTAAAGATATGTGTCGCCTTCTTGATGTAGAAGGACGACAGGTTGCAGTAACCATCCCGCCCGATATCGGACAGGGGCCTAGCCCGATACAGCCGTGTCGGGCGGCACACTCTCTCAAACGGCACACCACGATGGGTGACTGCATCGCTCAAGGACCTGGCTGATACGCTCAAGACGGGCGGTACACCCTCTCGAGCGACACGCCTGACGGGCGGAGCGTATCGGGTTTGTTATCGTGTCGGACATGGAGTTGCGTATCCTGTTGCCGGGCACTGGTGTCAGGCACTCGTGTCGTGTATCTACATCGGCCGATATCTGCTCCCAGTGTCGCCTGGTACAGTCCTAGGAGAAACAGTCCCCTCCCTCTCGGGATGAGGAAGAGATCACCTAGTGTCGCCCGGTACGAACACTGGAGCACGATACGCCTGCTCTCACAGTCTCCTCCGAAGATCACTCGACTATCCAAAACCTGAAGTGACCAAGCTTGTCCGAACTGTCTAAAACTATCTTTTCGGTTCCCTGTAGCTGTTATTTATAGGCAGCTGGTCGTGAGAAGATATGGTGCGCGAAGCGCCACGCGTCCTCCTTTCCGCCGTTCAGTTGGCGGTCGGCTGACACGGGTATCACCCGGTACAAGGAGGTCGGTTGTCGGGCGTCGTGGCGAGAGGCACCTGCCGGTGGGTGGCCGATATCGCTCGGCATATGGAGTAGTTGCGGCGTGCTCGGCTCCCTGTCGGGTAAAGAGGTGTGTCGTCCATCGGTACCTTCTCGCGCGGCATCCTTGCGTCGCGCTTCGTCGTATCGCGCAGCCCTGTCGGGCAGCGTGCGAATCGGGCGTCAGGGGGGCCGAAACAGACTTGGACTTATTTGCGGGCCGGAACGGCCTTATTGGTGCTAAATGGGCCAAAATGGGAGGAAACTCTGCAAAAGATAGAAATATTGGACTGAGAGCATTGCTTGGCTAATTATTGCAAAAAATGCATATAAAAGAGAGGAAGATGTCAGAAAAGGGAAGTTTTGATAACAGAAAAACAGTCTAAAACATCACAAAAATTGGTGTTATCATCTACCATTCATTCCTCCATACTGTACTTTCAGCAGATACCTTTCGGTTTGAATCTACCTGAGTTATCCAACTGTGCCCCCCGTAGGAACTAGGTGAACAGAAGTCTTGATCCCGTAGGAACTATGCTGTTTTTTATTGTACTTGGACCTCTTTATCTTAGCAATAGTTGTAGTGCTGTCATAGTGAACTGAAATTGCAGGAAGCAACTTCATTACCATAGGTAAACTGGACATAAGTCCATGTAGCCATTCAACTTCCAATCCAGTTTCATCTAAAGCATACAACTCTGCCTCAAAAGTAGACCGAGACAATATGGTATGTTTCTTAGACCTCTAGGAAACAACTCCTCCTCCCAACAAGAATACATATCCTAAGACACCATTACTCCCAGAATTCACGGCAATCCAGCTTGCATCACTATATCCTTCAACTACGGAAGGATGTTTACCATAATGCAACCCAAGAGAACATGTTCCCTTGATATACCTCAGAACTCTATCAAGAGCTTCCCAATGGGTCTTGTCGGGACAACTGGTGTATCTACTTAACTTGTTCATGACAAACGTAATGTTTGGATGCGTACAATTCATAAGATACATCAAACTTTTGATAATCTGAGAGTATTATAATTGAGACACTGGAATCCCAGTCTCATTCTTGAACAAGGGCTTGGATGAATCATATGGAGTCTTAACAGGTTTATGTGATGTGTACTCAAACCTCTCCAGTATCTTCTCAACATAGTGAGATTGAGAGAGAGTTATACCATCAGTAGACCTAATGATTTTAAGCCCTAAAATCACATCAGCGACACCCATATCATTCATCTCAAACTTTCTACACAAGAATGACTTTGTCTCATTTACTACTTTCATATCGGAACCAAAAAAGTAGGATATCATCGATGTATAAGCATAGCAAAATGAATCCATTATTGACAATTTTGCAGTAGAGACACTTATCAAATTCATTAGAAACAAAGCCAAATGATGATATCACATAATCAAACTTCTGATGCCATTGCTTAGGGGCTTGTTTCAAGCCATATAATGACTTAATAAGTTTACACACTTTGGACTCATTCCCACGACCTACAAATCCATCAGGTCGTTCCATATATATCTCTTCCTGAAGATCATTGTGTAAGAATGCGGTATTCACATCCATCTGATGGATATAGAGATTATAAATGGAAGCAAATGCTATAAGCACTCGGATTGTGGTCATACGGGAAATAGGTGAATATGTATCAAAATAATCTATTCCTTCCCTTTGTGTGTAACCCTTAGCAACGAATCTAGCCTTATACTTATTGATTGTCACGTCTGCATTAAGTTTCTTCTTAAAAATCCATTTGCAACCAATTGTAGAACAACCAGGAGGCAAATCCACCAATTCTCAAGTTCCATTTGAGAGAATTGATCGGATTTCATCATTAACGGCTTCTTTCCAAAACTTAGCTTCTGGAGATTCCATAGCTTGTTTGAAAGTAACAGGATCATCCTCAACATTGTAAGTGAGAAACTCACTTCCAAAGTCTTTTGATGTCCTAGGCCGTTTACTTCTCCTTGGTTCAACTATTCCTTCAGAATCATCAGTTCATAAATAGCTTGTTCTGAGTCACCCCCCACATTTGTCATCCTTTCCACATGCTCGAGAATGGAACCTGTGGTAAATGAATCTTCTTGAGATACTTCATTGGGCACACCAGTTTTCATAGGAAATGCATCCTCAAAGAATGTTGCATCATGTAATTCCACAATTATATTGACCTCAATGCCAGAGATATATGATTTTACAATCAAGAATCTATAAGCATAACTTGTCTCTACATAACCCAAGAATATGGCATCAACCGTTTTCGGTCCTAATTTCTTCCTTTTGTGTTTAGGGACAAGTACCTTAGCAAGGCACCCCCACACTCGAAGATATTTAAGACTCGGTTTCCTTCCTCTTCACAACTCCAATGGACTACTCTTTGAATGCTTATGGGGAACTCTATTCAGAATATGGCAAGCCGTATTCAAAGGTTCCCCCCACATAAAGTTGGGTAATCCAGACGTTTGGAGTAAGGTATTTACCATATCTATTAAGATTCGGTTTTTACGTTCAGCAATCCCATTTGATTGTGGTGAATAAGGAGAAGTGACCTCATGAACTATACCATGTAATTGGCAAAATTCCAAAAACAAGTTTGAAGTATACTCTCCTCTCCTATCAGACCTTAATCTCTTAAGTACGTTACTGGTTTGAGTTTTGGCTTCTTTCTTATAAATTTTAAATTTATCAAATGCATCATCTTTACTTCTAAGTATAAATACATAACCGTATCTACTCGCATTGTCAATAAAAGTTATAAAATAACGCTTTTGATCCCTCGTAGAAACACCATTAAATTCACAGATATTTGTATGCACTAAATCCAAAATTTCCAAATTCCTATTCACAGAATGAAAGGGTTTCCTAGGCAATTTAGTTTGTACACAGATTTCACATTTATTGTTGCTAATTTCAGATTTAGGGATCGAATTTAGATTCATCATACGCTTCATTGAGGCAACATTAACATGTCCCAAACGTGAATGCCATACATCGGATGAAACAAGATTCATGCAAATAGAACTATAATCATTCAAACTTAAAATGGAATTTGAAATAGGTTCAACATGAATCTTAAATAAGTTCTCCACATCACATAAGTACCCCTTGCCAAAAAACAAAGAATCACGAAGGCATGTAATAATAGCCTTATTACATTTGCAGTCTACTCTATAACCTTCCCTAACTAAAATGACACCACTAAGGATATTGCGTCGAATGGTTGGAACATGTCTGACCCTGCTAAGAGTGAAAACCTTCCCCAAAGGGAACTTCAAGTCCACCCGTCCTTCGCCTTTGACTTCTGCAGAGCTAGAATCGCCCAAAGTCATGGACCGACTTCGAGAGACCTGATAAGACACAAATAGGGATTTATCAGCACACACATGTACATTAGCCCCAGAGTCAATTATCCAATAAAGTAGTTTAAAAATAGAAAGGATTTTATGTTCAATAGACACGTACCCATCATTGAGGTTCAAGGATGTAGTCATCATGTTGACCACAGCCTCCTCAGTTGCAGATGCGGCAGCTTTCTTTGCCTTCTTAGAAGGACAATTCTTGTTCCAGTGGCCAAACTATCCACAAGTCCAACAAGGTTTGTTCTTCGGTTTCTTTTGGATCTTTGCCTTAGGTTTATATGCATTCTTAGATTTCTTATCTTTGGTGTTTTTTGCAGAAGTAAAATTAACAATTGGATTTGCATAAGTAGGCACCTTGACCGTTTTCTCCTTTAAGTGTTCTTCTTGTATATTAATATCCATCATTAATTCTTCCATTGTGTGTGTCCCTTTACGATTCTTTAGAGACATACCAAACGATTCCCATGACTTAGGAAATTTTTCTATGATAGAAATAACAACAAACTTCTCAGGAAATACCATCTTGGCATCTGAGAGTTCATGAACTAGGAGTTGTAGATCATGTGTTTGATCAGAAATTGACTTTCCCTCAACCATCTGAAACTTAAGAAATTTTGTCACGTAGTATTTTTCAACACCTTGATTTTCAGTACTAAAATTCTTAATCAACAATTCCCACAAAACCTTAGATGTAGTGACTGGCGGCTTTGAGTAAGAATCATACAGTTTGTTATTTAAACCAAACAGAATCAAACTGCGACACATTTTTTCACCCTTCTTCCAATTAGCAATTATATTTGCATTATCAGGAATCGTTTCATCAGATTTAGGTTTAGTCTCTACTAAGTACTGATCAAAACCCGCAATATTCAACCAAACTTCCATCAGACTCTGCCAACGGGCAAAGTTGGTACCTGTAAATTTTTCAGGCATACTGCTGGTATCAATTTTATTTTTCGAACCACCGTGAGCGGCCATTATTAATTAACGACATATAATGATTTCTTTAAGACTGTTGTTAATATTTATTAATGTCGTTCATGCAACAGCGAGATGTGCAAATTAATTAACAATTGCATGCAGATCCAAATAAGAAACGAAGATCAAACAGAGGAGAACAGAAATAAAAGTCAGAATTCGCAAACCAGATCGTTCGTTGACAAACAAACATGATACTTAAAGAAATCAGTGCCCGAAAATCCTCACAGATAGGCATCGTTCTCCCAGTCTCGATCCGACATGAACCTGGAACAGACTCATCTCGCTCGCGCTTGACGTAGTCTCGTTGCACTTCCACCAGTGCAGCACAGCGTCCGCAGGAACCTCCGCCTGACAGTCGCGTCTCGGTGACGGGAAGTAGAAAACAGTCACGCTTCGCACAGGAGACGAACACCATGAAACGGCTCTGGAACGAAGGCCCCCGCTCTCTGGATTAGGGCTCACAAAAATATGTGTGGAAACAGCGGCTGAAGTTCGTTTGTTGTGTGTTTAACCCTAAGGACCAGAGGTTTATATATAACCACGCACGTCCCTTATTCCTATTCCCAGTAAGACGCAAACATTCTGTCGCTCTTGTACAAATTACGGATAAAAAAAAAGAAATAAACAATTAATTACACGAATAATTAATTACTTAGTTGTATCCTAGTGTAAAAAGAAGTCGGAAGACGGAAGCCCGTGCCCGGCCTAGCGTGGCGTGACGCACACATGCATGCGTGCGTTGTGATGTGGTAACCCCACCCACCAAAGAGGTGAGCATACCTCCCTCCTAGGACCCTTGGACACTAGTGCCCCATGTGATCCTACATATGAGGACCACAAAAGTTCTAGGAGTGAGCAATATGGGATAAAACTTCTTTGCTATTTGCACTAGAGACAAAACTACTTTTCTCACATGTACTTGCTGCACTACATTGGGCTTAACCCATACTAAAAAATGGTTGCTACAACAACAGTCATATATCTAACACATATTCCGTCTAAAGTGTAACCACCAATTGTGACTTCCAGACCATGACACAATGACCTGCATGAGTGAAGCACATTTGTGACTACATAGATCAAACTTAACACCCGACTTCTTCAACTCTCTGTCGGAGTTGACTTGCAGACAAGTTTGTAGCCTTCAATGTCAGATGATGGGCCGAACTGGCAGCACCAACGACAAGTCTCAGAGAGGCATCACAGGTTCCTCGACCCTGAATGCCAACGACCTCCGGCCAGGTCTATCCAAACCCAATAAGGAGGTTGCGATCAATCTTGTTCGGCAAGCGCGCATCCACCAAAAATGTTCATCCCAGATTCTCAGAAAAACTTGGGTGTACCACCGGTGAGTCTGTAATATTTTCATTGTATTCTTGAAATTGATCACAAATAGATAATTAAGATAACGTAAAAAAATGCAATATTGATTTAGATAATAGTTTGAAAAATAGAAGTATTATATGTAAGTATAATATCTATTCAAATGGCAAAGTCAGAATAGTATAAACAAAAGTGTTATCAATTCCGGATGTTAACGACTTGGTCTCGTATAACCGTTTGATTTGTAGATTATAATTCATGGAGTAGATATATATTGGATCAGAACGCAAGCTGTTCTAAAACATATTAGTAAATAATGCATTAGCCAGAAGTGTAACTCGTAAAAAGGTAATTGTATACAAAATATAGTAATCGGATATGAAGATAGGTTAGAGTTATGAACCTTTCGAACCCTTGATATCATATTCGTGCAACTATTATAATATTAGTAATATTGGACACAAGGTTGATAATTCTTAATTTCAGAAAACCAATCGGTGACGACATGTTAGATATGATATTATATATGCATCAAAGTATGTGATACACATAGTATGGTTGTGATCACAATTTGACCTAGTTAATCTACCGTCGTAATATTTTTTCATGTGAGCATTAAAAACATAGATATCTACATACATGAAAACATATATATATATATATATATATATATATATATATATATATATATATATATATATATATATATATATAGCTTATGGTACTTAGGAATACAAAATTAAATTATGATGTATGTTTATTGACCTAGTTTGAACAAAATTAGAAAAAGATCTGAAAGGAGATATATGTTTTATAAATGTGAGTATGGATGAGGCCATGCTTTGATAAATTTACTCGTGATGGTTTCTTGGTTTACGTTTTATCTTCACCCATTTATATACATGTAGCTAGGAGAATATTCGATACCTAGGTAATAAATGTGTATATCTATACAAATATACATGAATTCATGACATTAAAAATCATAAGACATATCATATATATTATTTTTGATAGACCTATAAGTAATTTGGGTTTACTCAAACTTATAGTGCTAAAAAGAAAATTAAGATAGAGAATAGGAATATATGTAATATTAACCTATATGGACACTAGTGAATATACAACTATTCATGTCTTTGCTTAAAAAAGGATTAAAAACCCTAGAAAAGAGATTCATGGGAAATATTAAATACTAATCAAATATGGAAAATCTAATCTGTAATGAGTCAAATTGAACAATATTTGATTCCAAGACAATTGGTAACAAGATTGTTCTAATATGTAGTTATCTCTTTTTGGAGCCACTTTGTGATTGCATAATTCTTGGAGACCTAAATAATTGAGGTAGTAGATTCTCTATTTTTATATTGAGTTCTTAATTTCCCTCTTGAATTTCATGTACACTGTTTAGTGGTGAATCCTATACTTTTATAAACATTTCCTGCCTCTTTGAAAGTTCACCACCTCAGATTGATTGTTGTTGGGTTGCATTGAATATTATTATAGCACTTGACTTGATCTATTTGGAGTTTTTACTCACTGGACTTTGGTCCCTTTGGGCTTTGGCCCCTTACAACTTTGGCTCACTTGAGGTAGGGTACGTCCTGCCACCCTGTGCATAGGTTGTAATGGTTTAGTCAACCCCCAATCGATTGATTAACATAGTAACTAGGCTCAATGTTGTTCTAGTAACTAGGATCAATGTTGTTCTTTCATAGATGATTGAACATAAGGCATTGTTTCCCTTGAAGGAAATGATATGATAGTGCTCAACATTAATATTCAAAATTTGATCATTGCAAGTATTTTGGTAATTTGATATCTTGAACTATTTTGAAGAGTCTTGTGGAAATTTGATCTTGAATTACAAATACTGAAATATTGTTATCCTTACTTTTGACAAATTTAATCCACCAAATAGTCCCTACCTAACTTTGATATTACCTTAGATTGCATTTATTACCTATATTTGCAAATAGCTCAATATTTGAATTTAGTACCAGCTTTTGCTGACCTTTATTCTTCCCATCAATGGGATCCATGCGTGTTTCCGTTCCCTCTGGGAACACATGGGCAGGTGGTAGATGGAAGAGCTTAAAGAGACGTGCATGGGTAGTCCACCGTTGAAGACTAGATAGATGAATTTTATTTCTTAAACTTGTAATCATATTTGTATAAGCTTCCGTGACTTTGATGTACAAGCATGATTGTAATAAAGATTTTTTATGTGATTGATATTATTTTGTAAATATTTGACCATAAAGATCGAGTCTTTACAACATGGTATCAGAGCCATAAATGGTCAGCACTCATGCATGTCTCATGGAGATTAGATTAGTTAAGAACATAAATTGAGTAGTGAGGACTTAAATAATTGACGACAAATCCCAATTTTACTAGCCCTAACTACCATGGATAGAGATCACAACATAAGTGCCCATATATGTACCTTGTCCTAGGAGTTCCTAGAATGTAATTCCATCATCAAATAGATTTGAAACTCTCCATCTAGGCATGGACTTGTTTTGAGTTATGGATGAAAAAAGATTTCAAGTATATGTATCAACTTTTGCGATGAGGTCTAGTAGAACATCTATTTGACCCTTAGGTATACAAATGTTGTAGAGTGTCCTAGATTATTCACTTAGTTTGGGACATCCAAAAATTATTATAAATATGTATGATAGAATGAATAAAAAACACAAGTCCAAAAATCCTTTGAAATCATGTCAATATTGTCACAATTATATTTCAAATATTGAAGAAAAAATGTTGACAATCTAAAAAAAATGATTAGTATGATCATCTTTTAATTGTGTAGTTACACCTTTGAGGAAAAAAAGTATCTAGAGAAGCTATGACCCTTCAAATAAATTCATCACTTGACCCACATATGTAGGAAATTGAAGTAAAAGAAATAATATTATGCTGAATTAGGATAAAAAATGATGACTCAATATTTTCTTGAATTTGCAGTACTCATGTGCATATAATAGATAATTAATACAACTTAGGCATCATACAAAAATAAAACCCTACTTGAAATTGAAAATAGTAGTATATAAAATCTTCTTCAACCAATAAATCATTTGCACAAATATATTTAACAATAATATTATTAAGAAATTGTTCAAATATAATAAATAATATTTTGTAGTTATGACCTGAAAAAATAGAATTAATAATTAGAGATAAAAATGTTCTGAACACAATATTAGATACATACAAATAGGAAATAGAAGGCAAATACAAAGTCAATTTTTTTTAATCTGATTGGGGGTTAAGTTGTAATTAAAACTTGTTGGAAAGAAAGAACAAAAATTAGGAGTGATATATTATTAGACCCTCAACTATATATATAATTTTGGGGGAATAATATGGTAATGAGACATTGCCAAATAAAAAAGTTTAAGTTATGACACACAATAAACATCACTCAAACATTACTGTAAGTACATTGGATCAAAGTTGATGGAGTATTGATAATTGTAGCTTGACCAATAAGCTTGTGGTGTAATTAAAATCTTTGATAATGATGGTAAAGAACCACAAATTGAACATGTAATCTCTCATATTAGAATCTGATGTTAGAAGTCTTGTGGACTAGTCATCATTAAGCGCCAAAATTCAATAATAGATTTTTTTTAAAGTAGCAGTTTCACCTAAATCAATTTAGAAATTCCATGGTAGTATTAAATGAATTAGTTGGTCACCCTTATTAGGACATATGTTAATGGAAGGAGAATTATAATAAGGTATTTGAATTTTGAATTGAAGTGGTCTGAGCAATCCAAAGTAGTTGGTCAAGGAGTTGTTAGATTATACCCTAGTAGGATGAAGAACATTAAGAGAGATTTGATGTTGGGGACAAAATATTTTGAAGGGTGGAAGAGTTGTAACATACTGAAAAATGGTACTAATATATTCTAGAACTATATTGTCGGATCCAACTTTTTGAAAATCTTATTTATTACATAGTCTTTGATCCATTTGAATACCCTTGACTGTTGTACACACAATTCAATTATTGATGATATAATTTGACCCAATCAAACTGGGATGCATCTTGAGTTAGCCTAAAATAGTTATGAATCATTGGCTATGGAGTTGCATTAAAATTTTAATATTTGATTATAATGGAGGCAAAGTAGTCCATCATATTATAATCTTATATTTGGTGGTTGTTATTTTCAAAACAATTAATTTACTAAGAGTTACATGTCGTTAAATTTGTATCCCAATTTGAGTGTGTAATGCATGATCTATTAACATTAGGAACTTATTATTGGAGAGAGAGAAAGAAAAAGAGTAGACATATTGATAAAACAGAATAAGTTGATATGCAGAGATGGATTTGTTGTATAATGATAAACTAATAGGTTCATTGTCTTTTATCCCGACTAATCTACCTACCCTATCATCAACGCACATGTTTTGTTATTATTAGCATTAACTTTCTCACACTTCTCAGTACCTTTTGTTTTCCTTGTTATACTAGTCGTGTTGTTTGTATAAAACTGACTGACTCCTCCTTTCGATATAAACTACCATGGAAAACCTAATCCGTAATGAGTCAAATTGAAAAATATTTGATTCCAAGACAATTGGTAAAAATATTGTTCTAACATTTAGTTATCTCTTCTTGGAGTCACTTTGTGATTGCACATTTCTTGGAGACCTCAATAATTGAGGTACTAGATTCTCTACTTTTATATTGAGTTATTAATTTCCCTCTTGAATTCCATGTACATTGTTTAGTGGTGAACCCTATACTTTTATAAACCTTTCCTACCTCTTTGAAAGTTCGCCACCTCAAATTGATTATTGTTGGATTGCATTGAGTATTATTATAGTAATTGACTTGATCTACTTGGAGTTTTGACTCCCTAGGCTTTGGTCCCTTTAGGCATTGACCCCTTAGAGTTTTGGCTCACTTGAGGTAGGGAACATCCCACCACCCTGTGCAGAGGTTGTAATGGTTTAGTCAATCCCTAGTCGACTGGTGACACGATTTTACCATGTGTATAACGCAAGTACACGCATCAATGTAATACAGGCCTTGTGAGGCCCGAGCTGAACACAGAGACATGAAATTCTCGTTAGACTCCTACTAACTACTCGCAATCAGCTAGACCAATTAAAAAGGTTTGAGAGTTGATTTGAAAAAGAAAGTAAAAGAAAAAATTAAAAAAAAAAAGAAAACAACGCAATCAATTAAATGGTTGGTTTAATCAATTTAAAATGGAATCTTTACGATCGTGGTTTCACCGCAGGTTCTCGTTGTACTATATCTCACACAATTACCCTAATTTGTATCCTATTCTGGGTAGGGGCCTGTAGTCAAAATTGCTCGCTTTCGTGATGCAATTCACTACCTAAATGATTTAGGCTAAATCTAGGTTGGTTCTACGGTCATTGTAACCTATACCTAAAAATAGGTGCAAGAAGATCATATTCTGGGTTTCCACCATTAACTATACATCACCTTGTTCAAAGGATTTATTAGTTAATGTGATTATCGTCTCTTTTCAACAATTAATTCTTCTTTCAAAGTAATTAAAGGTATTAGATTATCATTAGGGTGATCAATCATAATGATATAATTGAGGAAATGACATCATATCACGGATTTAAGAGACAAATTATGATAAACTATGTAAAAAGTATCATACAATGATTACCTGGGCTACTCCTGGTCCTAAAGATAAAGGGGATTAGCCCCGTATGTTCATCTCAATGAAAAACAACACGAGGAAAGGAGAAAACATGGATAAAATGTGGATAGATTTTGTGTAATCACTAAACGGAGAAGATCAGGGCGTTCCTTGGCGCGGGGTGAATGTTCTACAACCTTTCGGTGATGGAAAACGTCTTCTGTGGCTCTCAGAACGATCGAGGCATAGCTCTTGGCTCCGTTCTTCTCTCCTCTCCTGATTGAGACTTGTCTGGTGGATAATGACGCGATAATATGACTTGGGCCATCTTTCATAGGTATATGTATCTCCTATGACCACCAAAAGATCGCAACCGTACGATTAAGATCGTCCTGAGTGTTTTCCTGATCGGGCGGTTTCGATACTATCGACGTGATGTCGATGGTATTGACACCTTGGGGTAGCGACACTTCTTCAATCTCTAGCGTCCTCTCTAAAGATGGCTCGATACCATCGATGGTGGTGTCGATGGTATCGACTTGTTGATCTTTGGCACGCTGATATAATCTCGATAGCATGTACTATGGGTCGATGGTATTGACACCTTAGATGTCGCTTCTGCTATGGAATCTGTCACTAAAAGCTCATTTTGCTGGGGCGATCTCGATACCATCGACTTTGTGTCGATGGTATCGACTGGTTCTGGTTGTTTTTCGGCTTGTTGTTGTGGCCATGTCGATGGCATCGACGGCCTTAGATATGTGAATTCCCTGAAACAATGAGAATAACACCAATCAAGTCTGATAAATATGATCATTGATACCAAATAAGGTGAAACAAAGTAAATTTGATGCATTTTGAGATCATAGACTAAGGAAAGTGAACCATGTGATATTAACCACAAATGCGATTAATAAAGGCATAAAACGAATGTAAAACTAGCCTATAAAAGCTACTCAAAATCCTCACATCAAACTCCCCTAATCTTGAACTTGCTCATCCTCGAGCAACAAAACTATATAATAACATTGCGAGAGTCAACTAAGGAACATGTTAGCATAAAAGACATCTCTATATGATTCCCACATGTCATTCACATACCGACCTTTACTAACCATGGAACGATAACTACCCTAAGGTGACAATAATCATCCATAAGAGATGCCCACCCCCTGATCGACATACACTATCAAATAAGGTAGTTAAGATAATAAATTCCTCTGGTTCAGGCTTGGTGCATCTTGTGATCTCCTATCTACGTTGCTCATGTACTAACTACCATCTACATGGAAGCAAATCTTCGTATATACAAGAATGAGGAGATAATCATTGGTGGCCTACCATTTTGAGCAATGAGTGAATGAAATGAGCGGTTGTGGAAGAAATGAAAGCACAAGACAGCTTTAACATGCAAAATCAACAAAAATGACCTAAATGATGCATATGCCTATGAACATGACCTAATTCCTATATTTTGGGTGGAATGATGCATGTTCTTGCTATTCCATCTCAACGTGAGATAGAATTTCTACAAACTACAACATGTTCTCATTCTTCCTCTTATGCAGGTGAAACAAGTTCTTTTCTCCCTCTAATTTCACTATATTTTATTTTTTTGGCTTATTTTCACATAACTACTATAATTGAAGCATTCCAACTTACTTTTTAGAGGGTATAGAACAAATTTCCTTCTTTTCTTATTTTTCAGAAGAAATAATGCACATAATGTCCTATATGCTCAAAAATATGCAAAATGCAACTACATGAAAGTAATTATGCCACTATAAAGACATGCACTTGAGAATGTGTGCATGCATGATTCATCTATAAGTTTTTCTTTCATTTTCCATTTTTTATGCAAAATCTAGCTATAATGCAATCCTATCCAGATGACATGCAATCAAGAAATGAAAACTGTAATGTGCTCCCAGTTCTTATGGTGGAATGTGAATAAAATGAGGTGGATAGATCACAAGACTAACTTACAGAACCTTTGGCAAATATTATATGTCCCTCCTTACTGACCTGTATAACAATCAATCAAAGGGTTTCTCTCTCACACTTTTGATTAAAGTCCCATTACCATTTGGTCAGTTTAGGCTCAACATCCATGTTCGTCCACATTTCTTGAATCATAAGGATGTACAATTATGATCTTATATTTTAATGTTGACAAACCCAATTATTTTCATAAGTTGTGTGCTCAATTCCAAATAAATTCAAGTTGCAAATTCTGAACAAGTTTTTAATAATGCTCAATTTCAGATGATTGCGCACATAACTCCCATGTGAAAACATTGAGATGACACATTAACATTAGACATCCATGGATTCCACTAGATAGCAAGTGGATCCTAGAAAGCCTTAAATAATAAAATTACTCAAAACTAGAAGAAATTGCCAAAATCTAAGATGACATGCTAAAATAAAAGAAAAGGAAATAAAACGGAGATAGAAATTGTTCCATATCCCCCCCAAGCTTGAATTCGACTTTGGCCTCATAGTCAAAAACAATCTCAAAAGGTGGAATAGTGATACCCATTATTGTTCTAGCAGTGGAAAAGGTGGGTGCTACTGGGTGTTTGGGTCCCATTCAGGATACTGCCCCTGAAAGGTGGGATCATATGGTGGTATGGGCGGAGGTTGAGGATATCCCCTGAAGTAGTTTTGGCTCCAGTAGTGATCATAGAACGGTTGTTGCTGCATCTCCATCCTATGCAACCTATTGTGAATATTTTCTTGGTTGGCGAGAAGGAGGCACTCGTTCTCATAAATTTCCTATTGATTCACAAATAGCCGGTTCATAGTATCTTGAATACCGGCGCAGGAGGCAGTGTGCTACTGCTATATCTCCTGGATGCTCTAGAGCATAGAGTACATACCATGCATTGAGTAGACATCCTTTCCTTCCTGAGAGGGTTGTGATGGCGGTGGCTAAGAAGAGGATGAATCTCCTAGGTAGAAGCGTGGACGCTTCCTCGGGGCTACTCGAGACTGAAGCAAAATGAGAGGCTCTTCTTCCTCCTCCTCGCCATCGCTTGCATCATCGTCTTCATCTGCAGCTTCAACTTCTTCCTCAGACTCGGCAATAGGAATGATGGGCCACCGAAAGTGCTGGCCCGCCTTAATGTTGAATATGGGGTCCGGGAGTGATAGTCACAGATATTCCTTCCCAATGTGGCAATGAGCATATGGCACACTGCCATCGACGATAATAAGGTTGGAGAGGTGTAAGTGCTCCAGATTGACTTTATTTTTGTTGACCAATGGAGTGAGTTTTGACAGATCTAGCCCGAGATAGAGAGCTAGCGACGTGATAAGCCCCCCAAAGTGGATAGGGGCTCGTCTGGTACACCTCTGTACATCCAACACACACGTTAAGAAAAACGCACCCCAGTTGAGTTCCTCTTTAGTCAGCAGTTTGTAGAGGAAAAATAGATCTATCTCTTGAAATTTAATCAGCGCCAGATCACTGCGAGCAAAGAAAGTGGCGCATAACATGTGATGCAGAACCCAAACAAACGGGTGCTCGAAGTCGTCCATGACCGCATTGTGATAGCTCATCACCTTTCCCGCTGGAGTGGTCACTAGATCAGCAAATATAGCATCATAGTCTGCCCGACTGTCTGGCCTCCTGTGATGGTTAGGAGAATGATACCAGTTGTAGATAGAATTGAATTGATTGAGGGTAATGGTGTAGTTGTTTTTGAAGAGTCAGAAATACACTCGCCCTTTGATCCACTCCCGATAAGTGGCGATGAGATTATTGGGTGTGATGCAGATGTCAAGAGATGCCATGAATTATGCCACCAACTCCTTGTAAGTAGGCCATTCACCAAAAAAGGGGTGGCCCTCAGTGTGGTACTGGACTTGGGAAGGAAACCTTTGGGTATGCCTAGCCTGACCCTGAAGGACATAAGTAAGGTTGGCCTTAAACCCGAGGTCACGGATCATAGCCCAATTAACATATCGGGTAGGCTCGATTTTTCACTTCACTAGCTCTTCATTAATCTTCCTCACTTCTACCGAAGGGTGAACGATCCTCCGACAGGGAATAGAGCCTGGTGGTGGTGGAAAAACCTCTCAATCTCCATGGGGGCCGCCCGCGAGGAAGAAGTTCCTGCTGTCCTCACCATTGTGAACAGAAAAGAATAATGAAGAAGAGCTCAATGAAGGTCGGAGAAGATGATCCCCACAGTCGATGAAGAGCTCGGGGAAGATTTCTTGCTCACTATATGCTCGGTGAAGACCTCCAGTTGATCACAAGTGCTCAAGCACAAGTAGGAAAGGAGAAGGTCTAAAGGTGTGAAGAGAAAATGAATTCAACTCCTCCTTTTATAACTTAGATCACCACCACTGTTGACCCATCGATACCATCGACGAGGTGTCGATGGTATCGACACATGTAGCATAATTCATGTATTCGCTGCTATCGATGGTCGTCGATGGCTGGATGTGGGGTCCCGGATCGATGACGCATCGATACCATCGACGCGGGTCGATGGTATCGACCCATCACACAGATCAACTTCTAAATTTGGTGAGCACTGTTGATATCTTCTCGTGGATTGGTGATGTGTCAAGTCGATACCATCCAAAAAGTGTCGATGGTATCGACACTTTATGTTTCCTTTATGTTCACGAGGCCCCGGAGGCGCTTCGTTGCTACTGCCAGGTCGATACCATTGACTGCCCCATCGATGGTATCGATTTCACTGAGACGAATCCGTCTGAAAATCTCCAGAGATCTCGCGAGTATCGACTCGGGGGTCGATACTATCGACCTCCTCCAGAATTCTTCGTAACTCAACCTGAGGAGTGGTTGATACTATCGATGAGATCGTAGATAGTATCGACGGAGCAAGTTTTCTGCAAATGCCGCTCTGCACCCTCGTCGCTACCATCGATACAAGGGTCGATGGTATCAACACCCAAGCAATACTGCACACTTAACACATGTATCAGGGCATCATTTTTACAAACCAAACTACAAAATTTAAAGAGAAATATGAAAAATTAACTAAATAAAAATGAACTACCTATGGTTGGGTTGCCTCCCAACAAGCGCCCTACTTTAACATCTTAGGCTAAACAAAATCAGCCCTTTCATTCTTCCTTAGGCACCATGAATTTAACCTTATGCACCTTTTTTGTGAAATCTTCCCCATAGTAGAGTTTCAGTCGTTGACCATTCACCAAGAATGTTTGCTCTCCGTCTCTCACCACAATAGAACCATGGGGGCGCACATCTTCCACCACAAACGGTCCACTCCACCGAGATTTTAATTTCTCGGGGTGCAATTTCAATCTCGAGTTGAACAATAATACACTATCTCCCTTTTTGAAAACATGATTTTGAATGTGGTGATTGTGGATTTGTTTTCTTCTTTCTTTGTAGATCCTTGAGTTTTCATAAGGGTTCATCCTTATCTCATCTAACTCATTTATCTCTAGCATTCTCTTCTTCCCTGCATCATCATAACTCATATTAAGTTTCCTTAACGCCCAGTGTTCCTTGTGTTCTTACTCCACCGGCAAATGACAGGGCCACCCGTAAACCAAACTAAAAGGCATGGTGCCTATAGGTGTTTTAAAAGTAGTCATGTATGCCCACAGTGCATCCGATAGCAACACACTCCAATTCTTCCTTGACGAGGCCACTATGTGTTCCAAAATCTTCTTAATTTCTCTATTTGACACTTCCACCTACCCTTGTGTTTGCGGGTGGTACGGGGTACCTACATTTTGCTTAACCCCATATTTGCTCAATAACGCAGAAAACTTCCTATTTGTGAAGTGGGTGCCTCCATCGCTAATGATCATCTGTGGCACACCAAACCTACAGAAAATATGATCTTTCACAAATCTGCACACTACAAGAGCATCATTAGTCTGTGTGGGTATTGCCTCTACCCACTTCGATACATAATCAACGGCAAGAAAAACATATAAATTAGAATTTGAGGACACAAAGGGTCCCACAAAATCAATGCCCCACAAATCAAATACCTCCACTTCTTGAAACACGTTGAGGGGCATCTTTTTCCTTTTTGAGATGTTACCTTCCCTTTGACACAAATCACATCTCCTCACATAATCATAGGTGTCTCGGAAGAGTGTAGGCCAATAAAGACCACTCTCTAACACCTTGGCCGCCATCCTTGAGCTTGCATGATGATCGCTAGTGGGTAGTGTATAACAGTGGCTAAGCATACTATCATATTCAACCTCTGGTACACACCTGCACAAAATGCCATCCCTGTATTGTCTCAACAAAATGGGATCATCCCAGAAATAATATCTCAACAAATGGAAAATTTTCTTTTTCTCTTTGTAAGTCCAACCATCTGGGATTTCTTTACATGCAAGATAATTAACAATGTATGAAAACCACAGATCCTTAGATTTTAATGAAAGGATTTGCTCATCGGGAAATGTCTCGGTAATGGGTATATTGATATGTCTCTCATCTACCCACTCTAACCGAGACAAGGGGTCTGCAACCACATTCTTAATTCCCACCTTATCCTTAATTTCAATGTCAAACTCTTGTAAAAGTAAGATCCACCAAATCAACCGAGGCTTGGCATCTTTTTTCTCCATTAAGTACTTATGGCGGCGTGGTCCATCCATACCACAACTTTGACCCCACTAAATATTGTCGAAATTTTTCAAATGTGAAAACCACGGCAAGAAGTTCCTTTTCAGTGGTGGTGTAATTAAGTTGTGCCTCATTTAAAGTCTTAGATGCATAGAAAATCACTGCGGGTTTGTTCTCAAAATGCTGTCCAAGAACATCACCTACAGCAAAATCCGATGCATCACACATTAGCTCAAAGGGTTTAGTCCAATTCGACATTTGAACAACCAATGCAGAGATCAATTTTTCCTTAAGTACATTGAAGGCATGCAAGCATTTTTCATTGAAATCAAACATTGCATCTTTTTCAAGCAATTCATACAATGCTTTAACGATTTTACAGAAATCATTAATGAAACGGCGATAAAACCCTGCATGACCGAGAAAACTCCTCACCCCTTTCACTGAATTTTGTGGAGGTAGTTTGGAAATAACCTCAATCTTGATTGGATCCGCCTCTAGTCCCTTACTAGACACCTTGTGTCCAAGCACAATTCCTTCGCTAACCATCATATGGCAATTTTCCCAATTAAGGACTAGATGTGTGTCCTCACATATTTGTAAAACTTTATCCAAATTGTACAGGCACTCATCAAATGACACACCGTAGACGGAAAAATCATCCATGAAAACCTCTAAACAACCAACCATATCTGAGAAAATAGCAAGCATGTAGCGCAGAAAAGTAGTCGGTGTGTTACACAACCAAAATGGCATGCGCCGATATGCAAAAGTCCCATAAGGACAAGTGAAGGTAGACTTCTCTTGATCCTTCGGGTCTATAGAAATCTAATTATAGCCAGAATAACCGTCCAAAAAGCAAAAATGAGAGCGCCCAGCTAGCAGCTCTAAAATCTGATCAATAAATGGAAGAGGAAAATGATCTTTTAAAGTCGCAGAGTTGAGGCAAAGGTAATCAATACAAACTCCCCACCAAGTTACCAATCGGGTGGTGAAAAGTTCATTTAGCAAATTTTGAGTGACAATAATTCCCCCTTTTTAGGGACTACCTGTGTTGGGCTTACCCATGACGAATCTGAAATGGCATACATGATTCCCGCAGAAAGGAGCTTAATCACCTCCTTCTTGACGACCTCCATCATGCTCGGGTTCATTCGACATTGTGGCTGAATCACAGGCTTGGCTCCTTCCTCGAGCCAGATCTTGTACTGACAAAGAGTAGGGGAGATCCTCTTAATATCAGAGACTGACCACACGAATGCACCACGGTGGTTCTTTAGCACGATCATCAAATGTTCTTCCTCCTCGACACTTAGACATGCCGAGATGATCACTGGGAGCTTCTCATCATCTGCTAAGAAATCATACTTCAAATGAGTGGGTAGCAGCTTCAACTCGAGATTCGGTGGGCTAACCAACAAAGATTGAAGCGGTGGTGGCAACGGCCTTAGATCTTCATAATGCTTGGTGTAGAAATAAGGAAGCACTTGAAGCATCATTACACATTCTCATAAAGACGTGCTTCTCATCCAATCATCCATGAAATTGAATAGGCATGCCTCAATGGGCAATTTCAGATATGAGTCGATCATCGAGACTGCTATAGCATCATCCTCAGTAGATAGAGAAATTTCTTCCTCTTCATCATTTGGATAACCCACGACTTTGCAAAGAGATACAACTTTTGTTTGTTCCATAATATCCACGACCAGTGTTCCCTTGCCTACTTTAGTCATAACGTGAGCCATATCAAGAAATGGATTCCCTAAACAAAGAGAAATATTCTGATCATAGTGTTTCACCTTGCGACATTGCTCCTTTGCCTGTGATTGTTTTGTGTTTGGTGGCATGACCATCTCAAATCTGTCATCATCTATACCCAACGTCAAACAACCTCTACCCATTTCTAGTATCATATCAGTAGTAGCCTGGAAGGGTCTTCCTAAGAGCAACTCATTCCCTTGTTCATCTTGCATCTCCATAACTACAAAATCGGCTGGAAATACAAATATGTCAACTTTCACCAAGACATCCTCACAAATTCCATATGGCCTAACCACAGAATTATCCGCGAGTTGAATCGTCATGTTTCTTTGTCTAGATTCTTTAAGTCCTAGCTTCTTAAAAGTAGATAGGGGCATCAAGTTTATACTTGCCCCGGAATCGCACAATGCTTCGCCAAATTTCACCTTGCCAATGTAACATGAAATATTGAAGCAGCCCGAATCTTGTCGCTTTGGTGGCAATGTGCCCAAAATGAAGGCGCTAACTTGCTCTTTAAGAACTACCACCTCAGTATCAGGAATCTTCCTATTCTTGGTAATTATATCCTTCAAGAATTTGCCATAAGAAGGTATCTTCTCAGTCGCCTCCAACAAAGGAATGTTAACAGAAAGTTTTCAGAAGCTGTCTAAAAATTTCTTAAACTGTGCATCGACTTTCTTGGCTTTGAGGCTATTGGGGTAAGGGACGGGGACAACCTGTGCCCTCTGGTATGGCGGCACATATGACGTCCTCTTCTCAGTCTCTTGATCAGTTTCTTCTTCTAGGATGGGCTCTTCTGTGACCTTTTCTACAACATCATCCACTATCTCTGTGGTTGTGACATCCTCTGTGGCCTCGCCCATTGCTTCTGGTTGTGTTATGCTTGGATCATCAGCCTTGGAGTTTAAAATCTTTTTTCCACTCCTCAAAAAAATTGCCTTAGCTTGTTGATTCCCTCCTGGAATGTTGGTATTTCCCGGAAAACCTTGTTGTGTTGGTTTCTTCAGACTTGCTATTTCATCTGCCATCTGCGCTATTGATGTCTCAAGAGTATGCATTTGGGCCCCATGACATTGTAGAGTTTGCCCAAACTGATTCATAAACTCTCCTTGTTGCTTGATTTGTTGGCCAAAGGTGCTCATTAGCTCTTGATTCTGCTTTATCACCTGATTGAGAAACTCATTGCTCTTCTCCTCTATCGTGGGTTGTGGCTTATCATCCGGATCCGGCAAAAAATTATTTGGATCTTTCCACGAAAACTTTTTGTCTTTTCTCCAACAGTAATCATTATTTATGTACCCTTGTTGTTGGTGCATGTATTTGACCTGTGGTTCTTCCTCAGATTCCTCCTCTTGTGCAAGTAGCCTTTTTGCAATTAAGCTCATCTTGTCATAGAGTTCTTTTATGGCTTTGGCATCTCTCGCAACTTTAACTTGTTCTGGTGCATCTCTATCACCCCAGGACTGCTTTTTAGCCATGTTTTTTAAAATCTCCCAACACCTTGTATCTATGTTGTTCAAGAAGAACCCCAAACATGTTGAATCCAGGTTGCTTCTATCATGCTCATAAAGAGAAAAATAGAAAATCTTGACCTGCTTCTCCTTATCTAACCCATGATGTGGGCACCTCCTCAACATTATCTAAAAGTGCTCCCAGGTCTCATAATATGTTTCACCAGCTTTCTGGATGAAGTTGTGGATCTTTCTTATGAGATCATTCGTCTTCTCAGGTGAGAAGAATCTCTTAAAAAACACGTCAACCATGTGATCCCATGAGTCCACATACTCGTCTTCCAAATTATGTAGCCATTCTCATGCATTTCCCGCCAGAGAACTGGGAAATAACTTCAAGTACAACACCTCCTGTGGAAACATGTCGATCTTTACCATGTCACAATTCTCCACGAATTGACTTATATGGGTCACCGGATCTTCATTTTTTAAACCGTGGAATGCATTATACTTGACCAAATTAATTAGGCCTGGATCAATTTTGTAGTTAGGAATGTTGATGGTCTGCTTCTTAATTGGTCCCTTAGATGCGGAAGAGGAAGAAGCCTTGATCTTTTCCCATACAGTATGTTCCTCAACCATGGCTTCTAGTTTGGAATCTGAATCTGAATGCTCGGATTGATGATTGTGTGTAGACTGTGTGTAGTCTGTACTATGCGTCTTCACCATGCACTAGTACATGCAAGGTAGTAAATTTGATTAAGCATAGTGTTAGGCGATTACTGAATATGAAAGATAAATGATTAATTTCAAGAATTAAAAATTTTAAATTAAAAATGAAATGTGGCCTAGAGTGGCTGCTTGCAGCACTCGTAATGCTGAGAATTGTCGTATCCCTGGAAACGGCGCCAAAAACTTGACATGATTTTACCGTGTGTATAACGCAAGTACACACATCAATGTAATACATGCCTTGTGAGGCCCGAGTCGAACACAAGGACATGGAATTCTCAGTAGACTCCTACTAACTACTTGCGATCATCTAGTCCAATTAAAAAGGTTTGAGAGTTGATTTGAAAAAGAAAGTAAAAGAAAAAATAAAAAAGAAAGAAAACAACACAATCGATTAAATGGTTGGTTTAATCAATTTAAAATGGAATCTTTAAGATTGCGGTTTCACTGTAGATTCTCATTGTACTATTTCTCACACAATTATCCTAATTCGTCTCATATTTCAGGTAGTGGCCTGTAGTCAGAATTGCTTGCTTTCACAATGCAATTCACTACCTAAATCTAGGTCAGTTCTATGGTCGTAGTAACCTATACCCTAAACTAGGTGCAAGAAGATCATACTCTGGGTTTCCACCATTAACTGTACATCACCTTGTTCAAGAGATTTATTAGTTAATGTGATTATCGTCTGTTTTCAACCATTAATTCTTCTTTCAAAGTAATTAAAGGTATTAGATTATCATTAGGGTGATCAATCATAATGATATAATTGAGAAAACGACATCATACCATGGATTTAAGAGACAAATTATGATAAACCATGTAAAAAGTATCATACAATGATTATCTGGGCTACTCCCGGTCCTAAAGATAAAGGGGATTAGCCCCGCATGTTCATATCAATGAAAAACAACATGAGGAAAGGAGAAAACATGGAGAAAATGTGGATAGATGTTGTGTAACCCCTGAACGGAGAAGATCTTGGCATTCCTTGGCATGGGGTGAACGTTCTACAACCTTCTGGTGGTGTAAAACATCTTCTGCGGCTCTCAGAACGATCGGGGCATACCTCTCGGCTCCGTTCTTCTCTCCTCTCCTTCTTGAGACTTGTTTGGCGGCTAATGACGTGATAATACGGCTTGGGCCGTCTTTCTTAGGTATAGGTATCACCTATCGCCACCAAAAGATTGTAGCCATACAATTAAGATCGTCTTGAGTGTTTTACTGATCGGGAAGTGTCGATACTATTGATGTGATGTTGATGGTATCGACACCTTGGGGTAGTGACACTTCTTCAATCTCTGGCGTCCTCTCTGAAGATGGTTCGATACCATCGACGGTGGTGTCGATGGTATTGACTTGCTGATCTTTAGCACGCTGATGTAATCTCGATAGCATCGACTATGGGTCGATGGTATCAACACCTTAGACATCATTTCTTCTATGGAATTCGTCGCTAAAAGCTCATTCTGCTGGGGCGATCTCGATACAATCGACTTAGTGTCGATGGTATCAACTGGTTCTGGTTGTTTTTGGCTTGTTGTTGTGTCCATATCGATGGCATCGATGGCCGTCGATGGTATCAATGGCCTCAGATATGCAAATTCCCTGAAACAACAAGAAGAACACCAATCAGGTCTGATAAATATGATCATTGATACCAAATAAGGTGAAAAAAAGTAAATTTAATGTATTTTGAGATCATAGACTAAGGAAAGTGAACCATGCGATATTAACCACAAATATGATTAATAAACGCATAAAACGAATGTATAACTAGCCTATAAAAGTGACTCAAAATCCTTGCATCAACTGGTTAACATAGTAACTAGGCTCAATGTTGTTCTTTCAAAGATGATTGAACATAAGGCATAGTTTCCCTTGAAGGAGATGGTATGATAGTTCTCAACCTTAATACTAAAAAATTGATCATCACGAGTATTTTGATAATTTGATATCTTGAACTATTTTGAATAGCCTTGTGGAAATTTGATCTTGAATTACAAACATTGAAATATTGTTATCCTTACTTTGACAAATTTAGTCCACCAAATAGTCCCTACCTAACTTTGATATTAACTTAGATTGCATTTAGTACCTATATTTGCAAATAGCTCAATATTTGAATTTAGTACCAACTTTTGCTGACCTTTATTTTTCCCTTCAATGGGGTCCATGTGTGGTTTTGTTCCCTTTGGGAACTCATGGGTAGGTGGTTAGATGGAAGAGCTTAAAGAGACATGCATGGGTAGTCCTCCGTTGAAGACTAGATAGATGAATTTTATTTCTTAAACTTGTAATCACATTTCTATAAGCTTCCATGACTCTGATGTACAAGCATGATTGTAATAAAGATTGTTTATGTGTTTGATATTATTTTGTATTTATTCGACCATAAATATCGAGTATTTACACATAGTAATAATTATAATTATAAAATTGAACAAGCATTTTCTTATTTTAACCTTTCCACCCTTTTCCTTTTTTATCTATGGTGTGCCCTCTATATAGGGGAGCCTCTTAATGGGGAACCCTCTCTTTAGGGTTTGGTCCCTACAGTGGACATTTGATGACCTTCCCTCACTCGATCTTGGTTTCATACATAGGCCTTCCTTTTCGAGCTTGGCCTGAGGTGATTTTCCTTTCTGGGATTGATCACTTGTCATTCCTATGATGAATTTATTTACGGCATGCTCTTTAACTCACTAGAGATGATTCAAGGTTTGAGCATGTTACATTTTTTTATAAGATTATATCCATAAAAAAATAATAGATTTCTTGGAAGTAAATGAACATGTGAGCATTTAATTGCAATCCAATCAGGAAAAACTTTGAGAATCCATGGAAGTTGGTTAAGGCTATTTGTCATAGGTGCAACCACATACCTTTATTATATTTAACTTAAAGTCCAAATAAATAGCTGCAGTTGAGAATAAGCAATAAATCACCCTAAAATTAATGCATAACACCCAAGTATTACTATTTTGTTCATAAACTCACATTAAGACTGAATTGGGTTGCAAGTTAGGGTTTTGGGGTCAAATTAGGGTTTCATTAGGGTTTTGCTTCCTAAACCGTAATTGTCACATTTAATGCCTTTTTAACTCACAAACCCAAATCTTGATATCATATGAATACTTTAAATCAAGTTAAGTTGAAGATGTCATTTTTATCAAAATGATAAAACTGTATCAATCTAAGTCATTTAAGCAAGTTATAATCATTAGAATTAATATATTATGATTTCCATGTTTTTAATATATTAAAGTTAGTAACTTTAGGCACTTTTCGAATTCTAAGAACAAATAGGTCTTGAAACTAACTTTATTTAAATCCTTGCATTTTTTTATCAACTTTATTTCATTTTTCATTGTCAGATATTCCTACAATTTTCTATGATTTTTGTAAAATGAAATACTTCTGACCAATAAGGTTTCTCCACCTTGCCGATGAAGTCGATTCTTGGATGTGCCAACTAGGATGGTCCGAGCCAATGAGCTAAGGCCAACTAGGTTGCTCGTGCTTGTGTTGATGGGTGCAAAAAAGAAAGAAAACTCTAGTTTTCCCTTTTACTTATCATGGATGCTCGGGGGCAAGGGGGCCCTTTCCCTCCCTGTAGTCATCTTCCTCTTGCTTGCTCACAAGATGTTCTTGGTGAGTCAATGTGAGGTTTGACTATGATATTCTAGATTCCTCAGCAATCAACGAGGTACCAATACCTCTGTTGGGTCCAACCAAAGTTGTTAATGGCCTCAACTGGCTAGGAGGTGGTCCGAGTTGCAAGGAAAGTGAAGGTCTTTCTCAGACAGAGTACTAGGTAGAGAGAGAGTGGGATTGGGGTTAGAATTGGTAGTAGGGAAAAGATTCTAGGATCGAGTAGCCCCTCATGGATGCATTGGTGGCCTTATTGGTGGTTTTTATCCCTCTTTTTATTGTCGATGTATCCAAGGTTGGGCATTGTCTATTATGCAAATTAAGCAAATCCTGAATAGCCTTCCATAGGTGACAAATCCTAGGATGGATAGGTTTGGTTTTGTATCCTGGTCTTAATGGGATAACTTTTAGGATCTCTCATGGTTTGAGGACAGAGGAAGGTGTCAATGAAGGAACCAACTAGACTATGCCCGGTTTCCTTCTTAGTCGAAGGTAGGAGAAGGTCTTCAAACCCTCAGATCTTGATGATGTGGCTGCTCATAATATTTAAAATTTTGGTGTATAGTCCTATTCTAATTTAAAAGGAGACATTTAATACATTGCATTATAAACCCTTCCACTTTAGGGAAAAGTAAAAAATTCATATATCCATATCTGTTAATCCTTTTAATCACAAATTTTAAAGGAAAGTCATAATTACATTAATCTAGGTGCGGGCAAGATTTGAAACCAAAATAACCAAGTTAAAGATACTTTTATATATCTCCAAGAATCCCTTTTATTCCATTTATTCAAGGCATAAAAATAATTCCTTTTTCTTCCCATCTTGGCCATGTTTCTTATTTTGATAATTTTTCTTATTAGAAACAATATGGAACTAAAACCAAACCATTACTTTCCTTCAACATAACTTTTCGAAAACATTCCACTAAATTCCATATGTAAGTTATCAATTAGCCACTACCTTTGTAATTCACTTCATATTAGATTTTCTCTCTTTCTTTTCCCCATATATATTACTGAATTATTGAAAATAGTAAAATCCAAAAAAACCATTACAAAGGATAAATTGCATTTTAAATCCTTACTTTTAAAATAAGGTATCACAATTTTTTTAATACATCCTTAACAAACCAACAAATTAATTTCAAATATGTAAATACATGTGAGAAATCATGTTGTGACATCCTTTCCCTCTTATAGGAATTTTGTCCTCAAAATTAAACAAATCATACAAAAAGTTTAAAATGAGACTTTTCCATGTCTGGCATTAGCTCCCATGTGGCTTCATCCTCACCATGGTTCTTCCAAAGAAGCTTTACCATCTCTATCTTTTTATTCCTAAGATCTTTCACCTTGGGTTTTATTATCCTCACAAGAGACTTAGGGTATGTCAATCTCCCTTGGAGTTAAATAGGCTCAATGCATGGACAAGATCCTTCACATAGTGGTTCAGATTAAACACATGGAACATATCATGCATCATAGTATACTATGGCAATAAAGCTAAATGATAAGAGGCCTCGCCAATCATTCTAAAATCTCAAATGCACCCATTTATTGGGGGCTCAACTTTTCTATATTTTTAGCTATAACTCGGAGGGTTCAGATTTTCATAGAACATGATCACCTACATTAAAGTGAAAATATGTCCTCTTTGCATCAACATAGGACTTTTGTCGATCCTGGGCATCTTTAGCCTATTCTTGATCAAAGCACCCTTGTCAGCATATAACTATAGCTCCACTAACCCCAACAAGTTCCTCTCACTGACATCATCCTGATGAAGCAGTGGTCGATATGACCTTTCATAAAGAGCTTCATACAGAGGCATCCCAATATTGGCTTGATAACTATTGTTATAGGAAAACTCAACTAAAGGGAAGTATTTCTCCCATGATCCACCACAATCTATCACACATACTCTCAATAGATCTTCTAAGGTATGGATAGTCCTTTCTGACTATCCATCAGTCTAGGGGTGATAGGTCATGCTAAATTATAGCCACTTATCGTGTTCTTCTTGAGCTTTCTTCCATAACTTCGAAGTTAACTTAAGGTCACAGTCAAATATAAGTGAACTTAGAACACCATGCAAATGAACTATATCTCTAATGTAAATCTCAACTAAGTCTGTTACCTTGGCAGTAACCTTAAGGACAAAGAAGTGTCATGACTTGGTTAGGTGGTCTACTACAACGCATATTGGATCATGACCTTTTCTTGTCTTGGGAAGACCAACCACAAAAACCATGGTGATCTGGTCCCATTTCCACTCAGAAATCTCAATAGATTATAGTAATCCATTTGGTTACGCCTTCACCATCTATCACGTGAGACAACTAGACACATACAAAGCTATGTCTCTCTTCATTCCTGACCACCAAAAGTATCATGACAAGTCCTTAAAAATCTTAGTGGTTTCAGGGTGTATGGTGTACTTTGACCCATGGGCCTCTTGTAAGATACGTGTCTTAAAGGGTGAATCATTAAGAACCCAAATATGACTCTTATATTGGATTCCACCATCCACACCCGCTGAGAGGTGTGTTTGAGGCCTTTCATCCAACCCTTCATTTTCTCCAACTTTAGTCTGGCTAAATAGGATTCTACAAGCTCGATCAATAGGTTAAGATTGATCTAGATATTGGCAAGTCAAACCTTATCTATCAAAGGTTGTGGATCCCATTGAGTAAATTCTTCCAATTTCTTCCACTAGGTTAACCAAACCAGTTGTACAATTGAGATGTTTTCTATTGAGAACATCGACAACTACATGGCCTTATCATGATGTTTGGCTATGGTGAAGTCAAATCCTTCAAGTACTCCATTCAATGCCTTTGTCGCAAGTTCAGGTCCTTCGGAGTTAAAAGATACTTCAGGATCTTATGATCGGTGAGGATGTCAAAGGTAATCCCATATAGATAATGTCACCAAATCTTCAAGGCATAGACAACATTTGCAAGTTATAGATCATGGGTAGAATAATTCAACTCATTGGGTTTGATATTTTTGGGAGAAAAGGAAACCACATGCTAGTTTTGTTCTAACACACATCCTAACCCCATATTTGATGCATCAGTGAAGATGATAAATCTTTCATTACCCAAAGGTAGGGTCAGAACGGGGGTGGAGGTAAGTTTTTTCTTAAACTCATGGAATCGTGCTTCACATAATTCAAACCAAATTAACTTCTCAACTTTTTGAGTGATCTTGGTTAAGGGCAAAGAAGTCTTTGAGAAATCCATAATGAATCACTGATAGTACCTGACCAATTCTAGGAAGCTGTAAATCTTGGATGCATTCTTCAGGGCTGGCCATTCTTGAATGGTCACTACCTTAGCAGGGTCCACCAAAATGGTTCCTCCAGGTATAATGTGCCCAAAGAACATAACTTGGTCTATAGAAAACTCACACTTTGAGAATTTCCCATAAAACGTCTACTTTCTAAGGATATCAAGGATGTTAGCTAGGTGTTGAAGGTGTTTTTCTAGGTCATCAGAGGAAACCAAGATTTCATCTATGAACACTATGATAAAGGTATCAAGGAAAGGCTGGAACACACTATTCATGAGGTTCATGAACACACCTAAAGCATTGGACAACCCAAAAGGCATAACTAGAAACTCATAGTGGCCATAGAGGGTTCAAAAAGTGGTTTATGGGATATCCTAACTCTTAACTCGCAATTGGTGGTAACCAGATCTTTGGTTAATCTTAGAGAAGACTCGTTCAATTTTTGAGCTAGTCAAATAGGTAATCTATACAGGATATAGGATACTTGTTCTTAATGGTAGCCTAACTTATCATTCTATAGTCTATGCACATATAGAGCGATCCATCCTTCTTTTTTAGAAAGAGGACTGATGCTCCCAATGGGGATGTGTTGGGTCAGATGAAGCCCTTATCTAGTAGTTCCTGCAATTGATTCTTTAACTCGAATAATTCAACGGGAACCATCCTGTAAGGTTCCCTAGAAATTGGGTTTTTCTCGAGACCTAGGTCTATTGAGAGGTCCACTTCTCTCTCCAGAGGTATGCTTGGAAAATCATCATGGAATGATGGTGGCCCTATGTATTTGTAACAATCGGGCCCACTACCCAAGGCTCTAAAAGAGTTTCAAGAATGATGGATGGCCCCACAAATCACCAATGGCCTTAAGTATGTGCTTTGGCCTCACTCACACAAGCTAGGAAAAACTTCCCGACTGGTCTCCCATCCTAGTATTACTCTGGGCTGAGCACGCTTATCCACAAAGTTCTTTAGCGATGGGATCCCTGAAAATGAGGTGCACCTTGGTGATATGGGTAGTCCAATCATTCCTTTTAAGATCATTTTCTATGAGGAATCAAATCTTGGGATGTTACAATATGACGTCCTCATCAAGGCTCAACTATATGGTCTCATATTATTTCCCCATTTCAATTCAGACCCAAATGACCCATGTACACCCAGCTCCCAATCACAGCTACCAGTATAAGAATGGCTCCATCAACGTAGATATCCCTTTCCAACATGCATGGGCACTACCCGTGCAAGGGTGGATCCATTAACTCGGATGGCCCTTTCCAACATGTATGGGTCATACGGCTCAAAAGATTCGCATGTCACATGCCCATGTGGGCCCCACCTACTAGAGGGGAAATGGCTCTGATGTCATTGTAACACCCATGCCCACCACCCAATTCTCTAGAAGAGTTTCAAGAATGATGACAGGCCCTACTGGCCTTAACAACGGGCTTTGCTCTCAGTCATGTGCAAGAAAGAA
This sequence comes from Alisma plantago-aquatica, assembly GCA_963693085.1. Lineage (NCBI taxonomy): Eukaryota > Viridiplantae > Streptophyta > Magnoliopsida > Alismatales > Alismataceae > Alisma > Alisma plantago-aquatica. The sequence continues at coordinate 859,110,361 of OY856411.1, read as the reverse complement.
AAAACTTCTCGACTGGTCACCCATCCTAGTACTACTCCGGGCTGAGCATTCTTAACCACAAATTTCATTAGTGATGGGATCCCTAAAAAGGAGGTGCACCTTGGTGATATGGATAGTCCAATCATTCCTCTTAAGATCATTTTCTCTGAGGCCTCAAATCCTAGGATATTAGAAACGGAGTGTCTTTTACATTATATACATGGAAGTGCCCTCATATAGAAAGTTCCTACAACTGAATTAGGGACAAGTTTAGCCCATATTATGATAATGTCCTCTACATCATCAGATTGTCCAATCACTAAATATGAGAAAAATCACATCATAGAGGACAATTAACCCTATAAGGATAATGTTTCCTCCCTAAAAGGGTGATAGATTGCATCGTATGTGCCTTTTTATGGGCTCAACTCAACATGGTCACATGTGGAAAAATGATATGCCATAGATTCCCAAGGAGGAGGGGCCTTCCTTGTCAAAATAGGAAGTTCCTTACAAAAGGTTACTAAAATTTCATCTACTATGAGTTTAGGTGCACTTCATGAGAGTGTATTCCCATGGCAAATGAGATAAAATGCATCAGAAGTTCCTTGTTATGGATTCAAGTCTCGACGATGACCCCTACAGGATAGGTAAGTCAATGTGCCATGAGGACGATGACTTTCATGTCATATGAGGAAGTTCCCTCTCAAAACATGTATTTGAAGCTGCACATGGATGAGTTTTATCCCATATCATGAGATTGTTCTCTCACATCAAGTGAAAAAAATTACATCATAGAGGTTGGGTATGAAAATATGACCCAATTTGAGCGTCTTTCCATGAGATATGTGGAACAACCCTCTTATAATAAGTCCACAAAACTACATTTTGGATGAGCTTAAGCTCATATCATGAGAATGACCTCTCTTAACAAGTGAAATAATCACATTGTGAAGGATCAATTTGCCAATGTGACTTACGGAGAAGGGACCTTCAATGTTGTATGAGGAAATGTCTTCTCCCAACAAGTCTCTCAAACTAAACTAGGGGAAGGCTTAATCATGTATCATGAGTTTTCCCTTTCATTATAAGTTACGATTTTTGCATCATCAAGAACTAGTATGCCAAGGTGACCAAGGGAGGAGAAGTGTTGGATATGAAAACACCATATCATAGAAAGTTCCTAGAATTGCATTGTGGGTGAGTTTAAAATCATATCAAGATAGTATTTGCTCATGACAAGTGAGAGAAATCACATCATTGAGTACCAATATGTTAAGGTGACAAAGGCAGGAGGGAATTTCTAAGTCAAATGGGAATTGTCATTCTACGACATATCCTTGGAGTTTCCCTAGGGATGAGGTTAGACCCATATCATGACAACATCCTCTCATTGCTTAAAGAAATGAAATCATGGGAGACATGTATGCCAAGGTGACTTGAGGAGTATGGCTCTTCCATATTGGAAGATGAAGTTCCATATCATAGCATGTCCCCAAAACTAATGTATAAACAAGCTTACGTCCATGTCATGAGAGTGATGTTTCATGGAAAGTGTGATATTTTCATCCAGAAGGACTAATGTGCAAAGGTTACCAAGGGAGGGAGGTTTCTTCCATGTCACAAGAGTATGTTCCATTTCACATCATGTTCCTAAAACTATACTGACTCACATTTGATCGGCATGTATAAAGCAAGTTCATGTGTTGAATTCATAAGGAACATGAGTCCTGACTTGTCAAACTTCAAGAATTGTGATGCTATAAACTAATACTAACTAGATCCAATTAGTTAAGTCATCTAAAACATATAGTGTGGTGATTATCAAATAAAAAAATTATGGAAGCAATTAAAGCATTGTTGGAAATAAGATTAGGGAGATTTCTGGGATTACTACTTTCACCACAATGCACTTTATACATAATTAATATATTTATATAAATAAATTAATGTCAATTTTGAATTAGGAAACCATAGCTAGTATAACCCCCTTCATAGTGTAATACCATATTCAGATAAGCCAAAACCCCATTTTTGTGGTTTCCTTAGTCCAATTAGAATGATTAAAATTTTACTATCTCTAGGTACCATTCCTCATAATTTTAAGTCCTCTTTCAAGGAAAATTATTAAATTTTTTAATCAAAATTCATCCATTATTTAACCCTCCTTTCAAAGTTGTTAATCGTGTAAAAATGGTAATGGTGATCAAGCACAAACATAGAACTTTATTGTCAAATTGTCATTATAACTCTACAAAATGAAATATATCTATAAACTAGTATTGTTAAGCATGATATACATCGGGCTATTCTCACATCCCAGAGAAAAAGGGGATTAGCCTCCGATGTTTCACAAGGTATCATAATAAGATTTTAAAGAAAAGAAAAATATGAAACTATTTGGAGAGAACCTCAGAGTCAGGATTAATTGATATCCCCTCTATAGATGAGTGATAATAGATAACATTTTAGCTACCAAATCTCTCCTTAAAGTATATGGAACAACCACTTTTTGTTGTCTCCACCTTTTCCTCACTCCTCAATTTTTATAAAAAAACCATATGATCTCTAATGGGTAGTTTGAACTTATGTTATAAGGGATCCAAATGTCTAAGATAAAAGGTGATCTAATAGATCTTATATTTTCTAATACCTAGTCTGTCCAAAATGCAAATTTAGTGTGTAAGGACCTGATCCTTACAATCAAATATTTAAAAAATTACATCAGTATTAAAAACAAATTTTTATACAATCTTTCTTTACATTAGAGTCATGGAATCTTATTTATACATAGGAATACAAAGTACGAACATGAATAAGTCTTATTTACTCTTCATCAGGGGAAAACTCCTACACATCTCTTCTACTTCTTCTTTATATAACCTATCCATCAATTCATATAGGGAACAAAACCACACATGGACCCCAAAAAGGGAAACATAGGCCAGAAAAGATGGTTCCAAATTCAATTGTTGAGCTATTTAAAAAATAGGGATTTATGTAATCAAATATAGGCAAGTTTTATGGGTGGACCATGGTAATAACAAGAAAAAATAACAAGAAAATGGTCTAGTTACCATGCTAGTTTGAAAAGGGTACAATCAATCCAAGTGGTAATTAAAAACTATAAAGAGATTATCTAAACTAATATCAAGATATCTAATTATTAAAAATTAAATGTTTTATCCATAGGCACAAGTAGTCTAATATTTTGTCTTTGCTAGTAGCTAGGTTCCTAGTGCTCTCCCTTCTATGATAGAAAAACACTTTCACCTATGGGGGTAACCAGTACTAGGGAACATCTAATTGTTCATTATCCACAATATAGGGTTGAAGGATATACCCACCTAATTTAGTGAGACAAAGAGTTTAGCCAATATTTCGATTTTCTGTGCCAATATCAAAATCAACAAATATTTCAATTTCTTAGTAGTGTTAGACATTCAGTTTAGTTGTGGTGACCTTCAACATGAGGTAAAGGAAAATAACAATTTGGTTCACCACTTTTGCAGAATTATATGAATGAACTTCAAGATGGAGATCAATAGTTCAATAACAAAATCAACAATTTAATACCTATTCCAATCAAGAATTTCAAAATCAAGGTGCCCATAAGGATCAAAATATGACAATTGCTCATGAATCTAGAAAGATAGAATGTACTAGGGTTATTGGATGTTTCTTGGCCTAGAATCAAGGTTTTTCAATTTTAATTATTTAATATTTGATTTTTCCGTCTAATATTTCTATCTCATGTTATATCATTTTTATATGTCCTACTAGGTTAGGTACACTTAATATTACACACTTAATTATTACATCACATTTTTCTTTAGACTGGATCATAAAATGTTATTATATTATATATGTAATATTATTCTACTAAATCAACAATGTTCATACCTAAGCTATGACCTCTCAAAATACTCATACAAATAATCTATCTTTTAAATCATATATAATGTATACTAGTTACACACTGATATCACTCAAATTTGGTCTTGAGCATGATTCTCGATGAAATAAAATAAAATATTTTCTCATAGAGTTCAAAACATGATATACTTTATATTCATTTTCAAGAATTCTTTTCTTACATAATGAGATTCTTGTTACCATCGTGCTAATCATATTGTTTCTTATACCTTAACGTTATTTAAAAATCTATGTAGATAAAACTAGACTATCTTATATCTATACATTTCATATATTTATATAGTCTGTCAAAATTTATAATGTATATTTGAAGGGCATAATTTCATAACAAGGTTGAATTTGATAAGGGCTTATTCTTGATAACTACTTAATTTACTTACTTATTATAAGTACATGGTTATATATGTTCTAATATGCTAAACTTAGGGTAGTCCATCAATTTGTATAGTGCACCATCAGAACTGGATGTTATATTGTATAATCATTATTATCATCTAATCTCTTATATTATTAATTATTTTGAAATATCATTTAAAAAGTTATGACATTGAATAAGAAAGATTAGATAATTAACTTGCAATGTTTATGATTTAGGTTGATCATTGGTGGATCACTCTAATAAATGTGATCATCCTTGGTGCTCATTATTTATTCTCATGTGCCAAGTTTCCCTAGAAGACATGTAGAGGATTCCCTCTAGTTTGAGGACTCAAGGCAGTAGTATTGCTGGAGCAGACTTCACTAGAGTAGAGAGTTGTGTTGGACATAAGGATGGTGGTGGATTTGTAGGTTGTCTTCTGTCTTGCAGTAGTTAGGAATGTTTGCATTGCATCTAAGAAATTAGATTGGATCTTTTAGGTAATTTCTAGGTTGTAGGTGTCAAATGTGGGGTCTAAGGAATGACCATCAAGGCAGTTCATACTTAAAATTAGGCAGTAATGGGGTGAGGTATGGAGATCTTTATGACTCAAAATCTTGACCATGTACTTAGGGTTTTCAGACTCTAGCTGCAAGGATGAGGGAGGAGTCAGAAACCTTATGTGTTCTTTTAGAGGTAGAGAGGGGTCAGTGGATGAGGTTCTATGTATCGTACTTGGAGTCCATGACCATTAGTGATTGTTGTGTTTTAGGTTGGTGCAGATGCTACAATAGGTTTCACCAGATTGATGGAATGACGATACAACTATGATGGTGGGTGGGGATTCATGGTGTATCAAGTGTTGGTGTTTGGTTTGTACTCTCCAGCATCAAATTTGGCGGTATGGTGGTTTGGAGGATCCAAGGAAGGAGATGTGTAGCATCCCAAATTTTAAATAATATAATTTTAGGGTATATTTTGCAATATTGCAAATGTAGCAATATAAAATTTGGACTTCAATACAAATTACACCATCTATTGACTTCTTTATATAATTTGACATGGAAAGAAAATGAAATATGCTTCCTTTAATTTCTTTATAATTAAATGAGTCCTAAATACATAAATGAAAAACTAGCATTTATTCTCTCACTTTCTCTCTCCCCTATTCTTAACAAATGCTTAAAAGGGAAAGAGAAAAGACTTTAAATTCAAATATATGAATATGGAGTAGATTCCTTGACCAATAAGTTTTCTTTTCAATTTTTATGACTTTAATATAAGAGGAAAGTATATATATCCCCTTCTCTCTCCTCCATGAAAGTTTTTCAAGAAGGAATAAAATATATGTGATATGAATTTTTAGGAGACAATTAATGTCCATCTCAAGTTGGACTCAGGGGCTCACAAAAAGGAATGTATTTTCTTACTATCTAAACTATTAATGCATTAAATTAAAGTTTAATGACCTATATGGAAACTACGGATAAAACTTGTGCAAAACTTGAATCTAACCATATAGGAATAATCTAGACTCTTATATTAGCCTATGGTCCAAGGTTTGGCCTATTTTGACTTTGTTTGTCCACTCTATTAAATTTAGAAAGTTTTGATATAGTTTTTGCAAATATTTGAATGATTTGATAATATTACCTTTAGGCCTAGTTTTTAATCGATGTTGCATGGACCCTTTTCCAAACTGTTTGGGTCAGACTCTATAAATCCGTAGGTGAGGTGTTGCCTCTTCCACCCGAGTCATGAACTCATGAGACTCCTATAGTAACTGCGGCCCTCATCCTCGCTATCCCCCCTCTCCAGGAAGTCTCCTCTAGAAAAAACAACCCTCCAACAGACTCGTCATGCTCTTGCAGACACCCCCATCCCAAACACTAGGGGTTTTCTTTCCATAGACACCCCAGATGATGTCGGACTTTATCCCTCCCCTGTCCCGACCTCTTCCATGGATCCAACCACCATAGAACCCTCAACCTATAAAAATACCCATAGGAAACCATGACCTAACCGAGAGAAATCAAGGAATGCCTCTACAATCACCCATGGTAGTTTCATCCTACTATCCCAAACTCAAATCCTGGATACGCCATATAGGAGATTGGCCGGGAGGGGTGAGGCCATATCTCTTATGAAAGGTGCTCACTTTGGTTCCTAGATTTTCAGAGAACCTTTTTATGGATTCAATTGTCATTTTCAAGGTACCTCTCATGTTTTCCCTTTTTCTTGGTTTTAGACCCCTGAAATGATTTGACAAATCATTGTCGGGTTTCCCTTCATGATTAACGCCTTCAGCATCATCATTGCACCTATAGAGTCTTATCAGTTTCCCTCATGTGTAATTTCTTTTCCATTTTGGTTACCCACAAAATTGATTCTCTTATTTTCCATGGCACAAGTAGCAAATTTGTTGTTTGGGCATACAACAACAAGGAGACCCCAAAGTGGGGCTCGTCGGGTTCGTCAGGACTTAAGGAGGTGCCCAAGACCCCCAGGCTTCAGTGATAAGAATTGGATCCCAGTTTGAATTCTTCAAAATTGTGTCTTTCCTCTCACTAGTTTTTTCTTTTCTCCGTGTTGATGAAGATGTCAAGTAGGTAATTTACAGGAATGCTCGGATGATGTGTCTTTTGTCACTCGCAATTTTGGGTAGCATCATCTTTTCGAACATTGATTGACTCTTCATCAAGCGTGTAGTTTTGGATCATGTCTAGACCATATGGTCCACCCTGATTTGGCCAGCTAAGCATGGGTCCCAATTTAGATATTTCCTTTTAGTTTAATTTCTGCTTTCTCTAAATTATGATCAGTCGGGGTTCACAAAATCATAATAAATCAATAAAATGTCAGAAAATTTTGAATAAATAATCATTGGAAAGTATTTTTTGAGAGAAATCCGATTTTAGAGTTTTGAAACTATGATTTTTATTCCTAGTCTAATGTTTTATTATAAACTCTAGTTTGATCCATGAAACCCTAATTAAGAATTACATGTAATTAATGTGATCTAATCCATCTTAGTTTTCCTAATTTAATGACATTGATCAGTAAGCCTATCCCTAATGTAGTCAAACCCTATTCTACCCTAAGTCAACCTAGGATCAATACAAGGTATGGATAGGAAAGTGTTTGCAGTGTGTATGCAACACATAAGTTCCCTTCCCGATCCCATCCTTCAGGTTAGTAATGAATAGTCTATACTAGCCTACTACATATGTGAAGGTGTCAATAGAGGAGTAAGCTAAAAAGCTAGCCTAAGAGTGCATCTACACACCGTCTTGCATCACTATGGTTCTTTTTTGTCGACTCCATCTCAGGAGACACCAAAAGACCCTTATTCCTTTTAGAGCATGCACAACATACACACGTATATCAAACAAGGTTAGAAGTAGAGCCAAACATCAATCCATCACTCCCAAAGTTATGAAGAGTGGTTTCTACTACTACTAGGAGGAGGTGTTCACTCATGAGCATGCGATTTTCAAAATTGTGCATGCTTCTTTAAAATCAAGAGCACATTCAAATAAACCTATAGAGAGTGGAGAACTACACTAAGACAATTTTTATCACTATTAGAGCTAGGGAAATTTTGGCAATTATCTGCAACCACCACCACCACCCTCCTACAATCCCAACCACTTTTATTTTCTATTTTGACATTGAGTAAAATATCAAATCTAGGCTTAGAGGGGTATCGAATAACATACTCTTCCTTGCATCCCTAACTTTATGATTTTGTTTTCATTAGTTTTTCCTATTCCTAGTTTTGTTTTTTATGATATGTCTATGATCCACATCAATTTAGTGTAACCATGTATGTTAATCATGAAAAATAGCATAGAAGCACAAAAATTTATGTAGGAAAAGGCTTGTGTGGCATGGAATCTATTATTTGGATTTTTCTTTCTCTTCTACCTCATAAGCGATTAATCTGGATCTAAGAGTGAACATACACTTAGAATTTCTTAGATTAGTCAAGTAAAAAACAAGTTTAATAAATAAAACATCTAAATGAACCATGTGTAACGTTGTAAGTTGAGCATGTTTGAGACTGAACAAACAACAGGAAGCATGATATTATATATTGTAGAGGTTACTCTATTTTACAAATTAATTAGGAGAGAGGTGTATCATGGTGTAAAAGGGTCATGTCTCTTACTCACTTTTTTTCTATCACCTTGACACATATATCACCACCATAGGAGAGGCATAATTCTTTCAATTCTATCTCCCTTACACTATATCAGATAGCATGATATAATTTCACACTATCCTTAGTGCATTGCATTGAAAAGAAAAATAAATATGCATGTTTTAGTTTCTGCATTGAATAATGCATATAGCATGAAGATTGCAATTGCATCTAGCTTTCATAAGTTGTGCAATAATGACTTTGTTACACACCTCAATAAATCAAGAGAAAATTGCATATTCATACTTGTTGTGTAATTGTAAAATACCCTATCACTACTCATCCTTGTGCAAAAAGAGGGTATATACATATATAAAAAATGAATGAAAGTAAGGAGGAAAAGTATACTACACGACATGTTTCATTTCTCCAATTCGCTGAAAATGGGTGTGTAACTCAACTAAACAGAATAGATGAACACCTTCCATCAACAATTTTATCAATAAGATAAAGCATTTCATGGCATTCATCATACCACCGTCAAATTCAAGTAGTCGATAGGAAGAATGGCATTTCATAGGTGAATCATTCTTGTTTACATATAATGACTTCATTTAAATCTATACCTCCTATTCCAAGCCACCCACTCCATTCACATGATGCTCAATTTTTTTAGTCCACTATCATGAAAATCCCCTCATACTTATATGGGGACAACATCCACTATATTTTTTTGAATTTTACAGGGGCAATGTAGAATAGGGACAATTTGTGATAAACTATTCTTGTATCTAACTTACCATGATATTTCATCTTCTCCTAGAAATCTAATTATTTATTAATTTGTATACCTAAGATTATGTTTTAATTATCAATAGTGCCTTATAGAGTAGCTGACTATTACATGGTTAGGAGGACATATTGTTTTCATGTGAAGTATAGTTGTTGGTCTAGTGGATTGTATCATTCTCATATTCCTATTGACTCTTTTAACCAAATATAAGGGTAGTGTTTCTTAGGGACAAGCAACATTCATGTTAAGGAGGTTTTGAAGAACACATTTCTAGTGTTATTTCATAAGATATTTTGGGTGATTTTACATATTGATTGCTCTCAGATATATATGCTTTCCGTCATATTGTTTCAAACTAGCCAATAATATATTATGCACCAACATTTCTTATTTAGCATGTATTTCGCATGATTTTATCATGTTATATCTCATCTGGATTCATTTCTTTGCAAATTTAGGGAATTTACCTGGTTAAAGGCAAATTCTGTACCACAATGACCCATCTCGGTACCAATGACATTATGCCCATGATGGACAAAAGCTATCTATAGTAAATTTCAAAATTTCCCAAGTCCGCTAAGATCCCAATGTTGGTATTATCGACACCCTGGTCGATAGTACCAACCCCGTGCTCAAAATTGAACAAAAATCTTGGGATGCAACTCGGTATCACTGACACCCTAGTTGGTGGCACCAATGCAATTTCATTTGCATAAGGAAAAGGCAGAGTCAATAGCTCCAACTTGATTTTTTGCCACTACTTAACATACAAAATTTTGGCACTAAACATAATTTTGAGCTATTATACATGATCCGCTCAAATTGAAATTCTCTTTCGCTAAATTTCCATTCATAATTGACCTTTATTGAATTATCTTGAAATTCAAGCACCAAGATGCAATTTTACTTATTTTGATCTATTCATCCCATATGGGACCCACAATTGAAAAGTTGAACTTAATGTGGATTCTTGGATTTGGAATTACATGAAAATATGATTTTGTTAATCACATAACCAAATTCGAATTATTTAAGGGAGCAAATTTATTTGCCACATCAAAAATCATAAATATAGTAATTAATAGTTTTATAATTTAGTTTAATACAAACTGAACACATATAGGAGATTTTAGGGTAGATGGATTGGAAATTTAAGAGATATAAATTCTCAAAATTTTGGTAGACTAAGATGGTAATATACTATAACTTCCCTATAAAATGAGAATTTACTGGACCAGTGTGTGTGGGCACCTTCTTCTTCACGCAGGCGTTACACAAGCCCAAACCTAGTAGACTTTTCCAATATCCTCCATTTCTTCCACACTTTCATATATGAAATTTCTGACAACCCTCCTCTCCCAAATGGCCATAGTGGTTTTCCTCCTAAACCCTAACATGGGTACCTCTAGGGTTCCTTCTTTTCCCACTTCAGAAAACAACACAACACAGAGACCTGCAACCACCACGGTCAGCATGAGCCCAATTCCTCCAACTCCAATCATCCCACCATTACCTCCCTGACCTAGGACGACTTTACCACTAGTAGTAGAAACTCTGGTGTGGATCCTCAAACTATAGACTCCACCATGGCCTCCAGAGGGAAATGGACACCATCACCCCATTGCCACCCATGCCATCTTGTAATGCCCCTCCAAGCACATATATGTCAGCGGAAGTAAACCCTATGTTGTCCATAACATGAGCCACTTAGCTTGGTGGAACATTACAAAACATGATATTCAATAGAAAAAAGATAAATGAAGCACATTGCATTAACTCAAAATATAGATTCATACATTATTCTTTAGAAGAGAAAACTTATAACATAAACTACTTCATCCTTGAACTCAAATATAATACATGAAAGGTACAACAAATATATGGCATAAATCTTATTTGAAAACTTGATATTGGATCTTCTATGGTATAGATGGCACCCCACCAAGCTTGGCCTTGGAAACTTCTACTTTGAAGCGCTCACTTCAAATTCCTTTGCTCCTTGGTCTAGGGACATCTCATTCCATGACCATGCGAAAACAACGACACACATTAGTAAGCGGCACTATACATTTTATAAGAAGTGAAAATAAGCATGTATACTTGACTTGAAAGAAAACCTTGACATGAATTTTGCTTAAACATTCTTAATTACATAAAACTTATAACATGAAGAATTGAACAATTAATATATGCATTTCTTTATGACGCCCGTTTAAGAGAACATGATTGCTAGGAAAGCCCATAATGATAGAAAAGCCCGTAATTGGCATGAATGCCCACGATTTGGCTATAAAAGCCCATAATTGGCATGAATGCCCATAACGACCCCTTGAGTTCCATGATTCAAGAAGCATATAAAAATTAATTCAATTCCATATATCTTAACATTACCATAAACATGAACTTAAATCTTAAACTTGAATCTTAACATGATGGGATTTCTCCCTCTTTTAAGTGGAACTTTAAATTCATTAATCATTGATCATTAATCATAATATCTAATCTTAATGAACATGATACCCGTAGGACATAAGGTATAACAATCATCAAGCAATTTATATGATGAACATGATTTGAGCATTGAACTTGAAATTGAAAGCATAATCCATAAATCATACATAACATCTAATTCAACCAATGCACATATGTATAGTGCCATGACCTGCTTACCTGGAGAAAAGAAAATCTTATCTTGGTCTCTCTGATATTGAGCCAAATCCTAAGTCAACATTCTCTTGTCTTTATTAGGCTCTCAACACCTATTCATATTTATTAAACATCATAAATCAATACCTTATATTAATCCTAGGTTGAATTAGGGTAGATTAGGTTTGAGTGCATTAGGGATAGGCTTGCTGATCAATGTCATTAAATTATGAAAATTAGGTTGGATTAGATCACATTAATTACATGTAATTCTTAATTATTCAATGGTCAAACTAGGGTTTATAATAAAACATCAGATCAGAAGCAAAATCATAGCTTGAAAACTCTAAAATTGAATAACTTTCAAAAAATTCTTTCCAATGACTATTTATTTGAAATTTTTTGACATTGTATTGATTTACTGTGATTTTTTAAACCTTGACCAATCAGAATTTAGAGAAAGTGGAAATTAAACTAAAAGGAAATAACTAAATTGGGACCTATGCCCAGCTGGCACAATGAGGGCCGACCATATGGTCTAGACATGATCCAAAATTGCACGCTTGATGAAGAGTTAATAAATGTTCGGAAATATGATGCTACCCAAAATTGAGTATGACAAAAGACACAACATCGGGGAATTCTTGTAAATTACATGCTCGACATCTTCGTCAACTCAGACAAAAGTGACGACCAATGAGAAGAAAGACACAATTTGAATGAATTCAAACCCGACGAGCCCAACTTTGGGGTCTCCTTGTCATCAGATTCCCAAATAGCAAGTTTGCTACTTGCGCCATGGAAAACAAGTGAATTAGTTTCGTGGGTTACTAAAATGTCAAAGAGACTACACGTGATGGAATTTGATAAGAAACTGCACAATGACGATGTTGAAGGCGTTAAGCATGAAGGAAAACCTATCAATGATTTGTTGAATCATTTTTGGGGTCTAAAACCAAGCAAAAAGAGGAAACGGGAGTGGTTCCTTGAAAATGACAATTGAATCTGTAAAAAGCTTCTGTGAACATCTAGGAACCAAAAGCGAGCACATTTCATCAACGATATGGCCTGGGACCTCCTTGCCAATCACCTGTATGGCATATCCAGGATTCAAGTTTAGGATAGTAGGTAGGAACTACCATGGGTGAATATAGAGGTATTCCTGGGTTTCGCTCGGCTAGGTCATGGTTTCCTATCGATATTTTAATAGGTTGAGGGTTCTGTGGTGGTTGTGATCCATGGAAGAGGTGGGGATAGGGGAGGGATAGAATGTGGCATCCTTTGGGGTGTCTATAATGAGAAAACCCCTGGTTTTTGGGATGGGGGAGTCTGGAAGAGCATGACAAATCTGTTGGAGGGTTTTGTTCTAGAGGAGTCTTCGTAGAGATGGGGGATAGCGAGGATGTGGGTTGAGGTGATTGTAGGAGTCACGTGAGTTGAGGACTTAGGTGGAGGAGGTGACACCTCACCTACGGATTTACAAAGTCTGACCCAAATAGTTTGGAAAATGGTAATTTTTGCTAAAAACTATATCAAAACTTTCTAAATTTAATAGAGTGGTTAAACGAAGTCAAAATGGACCCAAACTTGGACAATAGGTTAATCAAAGAGTCTAGATTCTTCTTGTATGGTTAGATTCAGGTTTTTTGCAAGTTTTATCCATAGTTTCCATATATTTCATTAAGCTTTAATTAAATGGATTAATAGTTTAGATAGTAGGAAAATACATTCCTTTTTGTGAGCCTCTATGTCCTACTCAAGATGGACATTAATTGTCTCCTTCAAATTCATATCACATATATTTTATGCCTTTTTGCAAAACTTTCATGGAGGAGAGAGAAAAGGGGATATATATGTTTTTCCTCTTATATCAAAGTCATAAAAAGTAAAAAAGAAAACTTCTTGGTCAAGGAATCTACTCCATATTCATATTTTCGAATTCAAATCCTTTTCTCTTTCCCTTTTAATCCCTTTTAGGTATTCTTTAGGAATAGGGGAGCGAGAAAGTGAGAGTATAAATGCTAGTTTTTCTTTTATGTATATAGGACTCATTTAATCATAAAGAAATTAAAGGAAGCATGTTTCATTTTCTTTCGATGTCAAATTATATAAAGAATTCAATATATGGTGTAATTTTCATTAAAGTCCAACTTTTATATTTTACATTTGCAATAGTGCAAAATATACCCTATACTTAGATTATTTAAAATTTGGGATGTAACAATTCTACCCACCTTAAAGAAATTTTCTCCTAGAAATTTTATAGGGTACTATCCACCTTAGAGTTTCTCTTACTTCTTCATTTAATGAAAGCATACTAAAATTTGCACGAAAAGTGAATATATTTTTATAAAGGGTTCATGTAGACATAAACTAGCTATTACATCATTCCTCATGGTAAAAAACTATCAACATGTGGACATATGAACCTATTTCACATCATCATTGACATGACAAAGGACCTCTCTTACCTCTTTTCTAGGGGGTTCTCATTCTATCATAGATCTTACTTTCTTATCAAATATCTACTCTTTGTATGCATGCTTGGTCTTACTATGTGTTTGATTAGGTTTAGGTGACTATAGGTTTCAAACTATTAATGCAACTCTTATTTCTTTGTCACCTTTGGATACATGTCATCCGCTCACGTATTCATAGTTGACTTATCTTGTCATTCTTGTCTTAGTATTTTCCTCATGCACATGTCCCATACAACATGTAATTGAAAAGACAAGACAAGCATGATTATGCATATAACATTCTCTCTAGAAAATCCCATAAGTTTGTGTCCCATACCACAAATATGAGGGAAAGAAAGAGAACATAATATATGTCATTCTACAGTTAACATAAAACTACCAAATATCTAGGCAAATAACCCTGATCTTTATCTTAATTTATGTCTCCTAACTAGACCTCTACTTTGGTTTCTAGTATCTCACCTACTTCTATACCTAGGGTTAGAATATATGAATCTTTAGCTTAGTGGCCATCTACTCATTGCTCTGATACCATATTGTAAATCCCCTTCAAGAACATATATGTTAGCGAAAGAAAACCCTATGTTGTCCATAACATGGGCCACTTAGCTTGGAGGAACATTACAAAATATGATATTCAATAGCAATAAGATAAATGAAGAACCATGCATTAAATCAAAATATAGATTCATACATTTTTCTTTGGAAGAGAAAACTTATAACACAAACTACTTATTCTTGAGCTAAAATCTAATACATGAAAGGTAGAACAAATCTATGGCATAAATCTTATTTGGAAGCTTGATATTGGATTTTCTATGGTGTATATGGAACCCCACCAAGCTAGGCCCTAGAAACTACTTTGAAGAGCTCACTTCAAATTCCTTTTCTCCTTTATCTAGGGACATCTCATCCCATGGACATGTGAAAACAAAGACACACATCAGTAAGAGGCACTATACATTTAAAAGAACTGAAAATAAACATGTATACTTGACTTGAAAGAAAACCTTTACATGAATTTAACTTAAACATTCTTTATTACATAAATCTTATATCATGAAGAAGTGAATAATTAATATATAAATCTCTCTATGATGACCATTTAAGAGCACATGATTGCTAGGAAAGCCCATAATTGGCATGAATGCCCATGATTTCGCTATAAAAGCCCAAATTGGCATCAATGTCTGAGATTTGGCTAAAAAAGCCCATAATTGGCACGAATTCCCATAAATACCCCTTGAGGTCCATGATTCGAGAAGCATATATGTAACATACTAAAACATGGACATATTCTCTATTTGGCCCTTTCCCAATATTTTCCGATCATTTCTATCCATTTTGGCCTTGATGCTTTTATTATGGAATTTAGAGCGGTTTGCTGAACATTTGTTCAATAATTATATGCACAAATACCTCGATGAAATCTTATTTAAGGATCTAAAATGTAAAATTACCGCTTAAGTGGAACAATGGTAAATGAATCCATGTTAGAAGTGTAAGGCCCCAAACCTTACTTAATGTATTGAACATGCTTAACTACCATAATCAAGTACTCTAAAGCTTAACCTAACCTTTTGAGGTGTTTTTAAATCATGAGACAAGATTAAATTTCAAGTTTGGACCAAATTGGATGTTGTTTGTGCAAGTTATGCAATAATATGCACATTTTGGACTTTTATGCAATTTACCGAATTTGGAGGTTTTCTTTGTAAATTGTCACATGCATTATAATTTTTATACATTCCCTTATCATTCTCGAGTTTTTGAACCATGGGGCACCTAGTTGCACCTTGGTTTGAAGGTGTTTCTTACTAAGGGCATTTTAGGGATTTCCTCTTTATAAATGAGCTTATCTTTAGAAGCTATCAACCAATGGGGTTATTTATTTGATAGGAGGTCGGTTGGGATGGCCTATAGGTGTCCATAAAGTGACATTTTATATTCAAGAGCCTCTATGAGTTGTTCTCTTGCATGGCCATGAAATCCCTAAGCTGAGGACACATGGAAAGCTCCATGGACACCTCATGCTTGACTTCTTCCTTATCCATAAAGGTTTGCATGTACATAGGCACCCTTAGCATTGGACACATGGAAAGTAACTTAACACCTCATTATTGAATTATTCCTTATCCATAAAGTCTTTCATGTCCATGAACACCCTTATACATGACACATGGAAAGTCTCATAGACACCTCATACTTGACCTCTTTCTTTATATAGCCATATCTACCCCTTCCCAACTCGCAATTTGAAATATCTTTCTCTCCTTTATTTCCTCTAGCTTAGAGCATCATTTCTACTCTATTTTTCCACAAAGGTGTTGTCCCAAGGTAAAAGGAGGTGCCTACCTTGGTGAAGAAGGCTGTTAGGGTTCCAAATTTCTCTATTTAGGATTTCTTAAGCTCCTCCTTAGTTATTTCGACCAAAACTAGTAAGTTTTCTCCTTTACTTCCCTATTGTTGTTAGTCTTCCTTCCACCTTCCTCCAGGTCAGAACCATGGCCTTCCATGGTGAAACCCCACCTAGAACACATAAACACTTCATCTCCATGTTCTTTTGTGAAGGTTTTTCACATCTAAAGTGGAGAAGGCGTGTCTTTCTCGAGATAGGAGATTTTTTGGAGAAACCAGCCTCTCTATGCTTTGAAACCTTACTTATTGGACCTTTCTACCTTCCCTAGAGGTTCTTTGGAGGCCTAGGCTTGACTTGGACTATTTAGACTCTAAAATTGAGGTATGATGTATCCCCTATTCCATTATGTTTAGCAATTCACCTATGCTTATTCATTCTCTTTGTCCTATGGACATTAGCCTATACACAATATCTTTTCTTCTAAAAATCATGGTTCATGTGAAGTATCTTATTTTATATTGATCATGTGATCATGGATATTCTTTTGAACTCTTATCTTATGCTTTTTTCATGATGGAACTCTAAAAGATGACATGTGATGTCTTTTGCCCACTTATGAGGTGGATGTCTATGTTGGTCACTTATGTAGTGATTAGTTTATATATTCTGACTATACTTTCTACTTGCCTCTACAATTAACATGTTATGTGATTGAATAGAACTAGAGTAGTGTAATTGCATTAGTTTTTATGGGAGATGTGTTATTTCCTGCCGAGTAGATGTGATATTTCCTACTCTTTTGGGATGGAAAAGAACCTCATACTCAGGGAAAGATGTGTGATTCTTGGCCCATGTTTTATATATTTGGGATATTGAATGTATTCCTTTCTCTATCAGGTTTCAAGTTTATGAAAGTTGGACTCCTTTGTATATATATTGTTCTCGGACTATGTTTATCTCACATGCATGCAGGTTGATGATATGGGGTGTGTTGCCTAATTCTTTACATGTGCTTGTGTGGCACAATCTTTATGTTTTATTAATAGCAAGTATTCTTTGTTATCACAGGATTTAAATTCTTTGTATCATAGCCCATGGTAGTTGGAATTTGATTATTTCAATTTTGTTTCCCTAGTTAGAATACTTGCCTTACCTTTAAGTGGCATGTTTGCCCAAGAGTTGATCAATAGATGATGAAGGGTTGATTTAGTATCCTATAGTTTCATGTTATAATAATGATGAATAGATCCCTAAAATACTTACAAATAAAAGATGCATAAGTAACCATAGTAACTTGAGGTTGTTTAGCTTAGCCTGTAGGCATCTACTAGGGCATGAAGTTGAAAGAAAACATGTCTAAATAGTATCAGGGTTTAGGGGTTGGCAAGTTTTTCCTTTACACCACCAGCTTTTGGTTTACAAGGACTCCCGAATCCATATGATACCGACCTGGCCTAAGTTGATATGAATTGTCTAAAATAGCATGCTTTTAGGCAATAGTATCCTTAGACATCTATATGATTTATCTTTAGGTACCCTAATATGTTGAACTAGTCTTCCAGGTGTAATGGTTTGAGGATGGATATCCAATATAATTCCCTTATATCCCATAGAACCTCATGTTTGATAGTTATCCCTAGAGCCTAGACATTGAAGTTTGGTGTTTAGTAACCAATCAAAGTGTGTAGTGAAGCGTGATGGATCTTGTATATGGTTTCGTTAGACTCACCCTTTTAACTCTAGATTAGTTTTTCTTGGTAGGTCAAACTTTTTAAAGGTGGAGAGTGGTTGATTTGATGATGTTTGGGTAGTTATATCTTGAGGATGAAATCCTTTCCAAGGGGATGGAGTAATGTAACATACTGAAATCTAGCTACTCTAACTTTAGAAACCCTGACTCCCTAATTAGGAAGTCAGTGTACTTGAATCCTTAGTTTTGACCAAACAAGTTATAGTTGTAACCACATGTTTCTTGGTATCCAAAAGAACATATAACGATCATCTAATGAATAGTTCATATGTTTGAACACTAATGAATATCTAATGCACATAATATAAGTCCCTCACCTAATAGTGGATATGCATGAAGTTGACCATGTCATAAACCGATAAATGCTAATGATATGATAATCAAGGTAATTGTAACCTAATATTGGACTTAATGCATACTAAGAATGTATAGGTGAAGAATTATGATCATATTGACCTACACCATAAGTTTTAATCATCTAACCTTAACCTATGCATCCTTAATAACATATATGATACATTAGTGACATTAGGTGTCATAAAATCAGATAACATACTTTAATGCAAATAAATGATCTAAAATCACCTAATCATAGATTAATCAGGTCATCAATATGAAATGCATATCATCGTGTTTTCTAATACACACCTAATTAATCACCTAATGACTTAGTATGTGAATCAAATCATTAATATGTAATATGTCCCACCGTGATCATTAAAATATATATAATGACTTCAATATGGATAAAAAGTAATGGATTCACACAAATGTTCATAATCAATAATAAGAAGTGAATAGATATTAGAGAATGATTAATGATGACATTAATGTGAGAAAGAACTATAAAGTAACAATGCTTATTATACATATAAGTGATTAATGTGACATTATTTGGATTAATTGTGGCAAATTGGATAAAGTGTCTTATTTCATACAAGATAATATGATACAAATGATAATGGAGTCTAAATCAAAATTAGTAAAAATAATGGTCAGATATAATAATGCATATTAAGATAATTTAGTATATCTCTAGTTGTGCTAAAATTCCTAATGAGATAAATAAGATATATGTTGGGTTTGTGCATAATAATGAAATATAACTCTTTTGGAAACAAAGTAAATATAACATGACACAAATAAAAGAATAATAATGATAATGTGATATCCTAATGAAAATAATTCTAATAAGGCAAAAAAATTAAAAAGAATCATAAAAGTGGAACCTTTAGGTGCTCCTTGAAAACTTAACCTATGAGGAGTTGCATGTGAAGTTTTTGAACTCTTGGGTTAAGTAGTTGAAGTATAAAGAGTTTGAGTTGGTGAAAGTTTTATGATTGAAGGTACAATCTAAAGTTTAGTGTTAAGTTATTTTATACTCTCCCTTCTCTCTTTTCTTTATATTTCAAGGACGAAATCCTCTTTAAGGGGTGGAGTTTTGTAACATACTGAAACTTGGACATATTCTCTATTTGGCCCTTTCCCAATATTTTCCTATCATTTATATCCTTTTTGGCCTTGATGCTTAAATTTTAGAATTTAGAGCGGTTTGGTGAAAATTTGTTCAATAATTATACAAATGGAAGGGCTTATGTACAAATACCTCGGTGAAATCTTATTTAAGGATCTAAAATGTAAAATCACTGCTTAAGTGGAACAATGGTAAATAAAACCATGTTAGAAGTGTAAGGCCCCAAACCTTACTTAATGTATTGAACAAGCTTAACTACCATAATTAAGTACTCTAAACCTTAACCTAACCTTGTGAGGTGTTTTGAAATCATGCGACAAGATTAAGTTTCAAGTTTGGTCCAAATTGGATGTTGTTTGTGCAAGTTATGCAATTATATGCACATTTTGGACTTTTATGCAATTTACCCAGTTCGAAGGTTTTCTTTGTAAATTGTCACATGAATTATAATCTTTATATATTCCTCTATCATTATCGTGTTTTTAACCATAGGGAACCTAGTTGCACCTTGGTTTGAAGGTGTTTCTTTCCAAGGGCATTTTAGGGATTTCCTCTTTATAAATGAGCTTATCTTTAGAAGCTATCAACCAATGGGGTTATCTATTTGATTGGAGGTCGGTTGGGATGGCCTATAAGTTTCCATAAACTGAAATTTTATATGAAGGAGCCTCTATGAGTTGTCCTCTTGCATGGCCATGAAATCCTTAGGCTAAGGACACATGGAAAGCTCCATGGACACCTCATGCTTGACTTCTTCCTTATCCATAAAGGTTTTCATGTCCATAGGCACCCTTAGCATTGGAAACATGGAAAGTAACTTGACACCTAGTTCTTGACTTCTTCCTTATCCATAATGGATTGCATGTCCATGTACACCCTTATACATGACATATGGAAAGTCTCATAGACACCTCATACATGACCTCTTTCTTTATATAGCCATATCTTCCCCTTCCCAACTCCCAATTTGAAAACTCTTGCTCTCCATTATTTCCTCTAGATTAGAGCATCATTCCTACTCTATTTTTCCATGAAGGTTCTATCCCAAGGTAAAATTAGGTGCCTACCTTGGTGAAGAAGCCTCCTAGGGTTCCAAATTTCTCTATTTAGGATTTCTTAAGCTCCTCCTTGGTTATTTCGACCAAAACTAGTAAGTTTTCTCCTTTCCTTCCCTATTTTCACTTTTTAAGTCTGCCTTCCACCTTCCTCCACATCAAAACCATGACCTTCCATGGTGAAACCTTACCTAGAACACATAAACAACTCATCTCCATGTTCTTTTGTTTGGGTTTTTCACCTCTAAAGTGGAGAAGGTGCCAGATGGGAAGGAGTTGGAGATGTCGGATGGGAAGGAGCTAGAAGTTAGAGTCATTTAAGATGCTCTATCGGAAAAGTGCACCACCTACAAGGTGTTCAGTGATGAGTTCGGATGCTTCCTTGGGGAGCGGACTACTCTTACTGATATCCCGATGATGATGAATGATGGGATTGTGAGAGGAAAATCTAGGACTCGGAATGCAAGGAGGAATGTCAGGTCAAAGTCTATGGTTGCCAATAGAGGAGGAGCAAAGACGAATGAGGGGATCAAGAAAAGAAAAAATGTGACCTCAGGGGATACGGATGCCCATAGACAGGTTGCAAGGGAGGAGGAGGACAGTCAGGTATAGATATGACTCCATGCAATTGAGAAGACTGATAAGGCTTCATCATCAGGCGTTGCTGAGAAGGAGGCATTGGGTTGTGATGAGGGAAGGTAGAGTGATGATGGGTTCGTCGACAGGATAAGAACTACTTCACCAGGAAGAAACCAGTTCTCAGTGTTGGAGAATCTGGATGCAGACGACCTTCTTGATGAATTGGCAGGGACTATGAGGAGGAAAGAAGACACAGAGAAGATGACCAGTGCAAGGGGAAGAAGAAGCTCAACCAGGGTGAAATCCTCCGGAAGGGGGGGTAATAAGGGAGGTTAGGATGTCCATACTCACCTGGAACGTGAGGGGGGATTCCCGACCTAGTTAGCAAAGGAGGGTTAGGAAAGTGATTGTGGAGTGTAGAGCTTCTCTGGTCTTCATCTTTGAGACCAAGGTGAAGAGAGCGGTGGCTGAGAAGATGGAAGGGATGTTTCCTAAAGGTTGGGGTGTTGATCCCAACCTAGGATAGTGTGATGGAGGGTGCATTGTTGTATGATGGAATACTGAGGTTTGGGAGGTGTAGTTAATACAGGAAATCGGTCAGATGGTGGTTGTGAGCTGCATTAATGTGGGTGGCTTCCATTGTATAATAACAGGGGTGTATGGTCAGAATGATGAGGGGACAAGGAGAAGGTGTTGGGATGATATCATCAATTCCACATAACAACAGGTTCCTCACCTGGTGATTGGGGATTTCAATAATGTAAGGAGAGCTAGAGAGAAAGTGGGAGGGAAGCCAATACGGGATGTGATCCTAGGCAGATACAATGAGATGGTGGATGTTGTGAACCTGATCGAATTGAATATGGTGGGAGGTTTGATCACCTGCCACAACAAAAGGGTACCAAAGCACAGAATTTCGAGCAATCTGGATCGAGGATTAGTCAACAATGCCTGGCTCGATGTTTTCCCAGAGGCAAGAATCAATCTGGGTGGCCACCCCAATAGTGACCATGTGTGGCTTAGCGTCCCTTTAGCGAACTGTAAGGAGAGGAACAAACCCTTCAGGTTCTTAAATTTTTGGGTGGAGTGGCCAAGATTCAAGGAGGTGGTGAAGGAGGCATGGTCCGAACCTATGGTGGGGCAATCCTTTGTATAGGGTGGCTGAGAAGTTGAGAAGAACTAAAGGTGCTTTGAAGAAGTGGGCGGTGGAGAGTTCAAACCTTTCCATGCTGGTGAGGAAGGCGAAAGAGGAGTACCAACTGAGCAATGAGAACCTCAGATACAAACTGGACAATCTAGGACTGATGAGAGATGAAGAAGACAAAGCGAAAAGGCTAATACAACTTGAGAAAGCAGAGGAGTTATTCCACTGGAAAAGAAGTAGGATGCAGTGGATCAACAAAGGTGATAGGAACACCAAGATCTATTATAACGTGACCAACAAGAATCATATGAGGTAGTGTATCCATGTCCTAATAAAGGAGGATGGAAGGGAGTTTAGGGGTACTACGGAGGTGGCTGAGGAGGATGTTCAATTTTTCATGAACATGTATAATAAACAAAACCACAGTGAAGAGATGGAGATGCCCGGGATTAAGGTTACTGCTGATATGAACAGTGCCCTCTACGGACCGGTTACAGACAAAGAAATTAGGGATGGTTTATTCAACATTGGAGTGGAGAAAGTGTTGGGGCCGAATGGATTTAATGCCAAGTTCTTCTAAGCCTGTTGGGATATCATCCAGGTTGATGTAGCATGTGCTGTGAGGTGGTTTATGGTGGGGGTTTCCATGGTCAAGAAGGTGAATCATGCCTTCATTCGGCTAATACCTAAGAAGAATATGTCGGCGTCGATGGCCGTTTACTGCCCTATCACTTGGTGTTCTGTTCTCTACAAAGTGTTGGCTAAGCTTCTTGCAGGGAGACTGAAGAAGGTATTGCATAGCATCATCTCGCAGGAGCAAGTCGCCTTTATACAGGGTAGATCCATGGCGGACGGTGCTATGCTGGAAATGGAGTTTTTAATAGACTCCAATTGCAACAACACAACAAAGAAAGCATGCATTAAAGTGGACATCACTAAGGTGTATGACCATGTGAACTGGACAGCCCTATGGAAGACGATGGAGGTGTTGGGGTTTTCCAGAAGGTGAGTCAACCTTATGAATAAGTGTGTTGAAACTACTTCTTTCTCTATCCTGGGGAATGGGATTCCCCATGCGTTGTTTGTTGTGTCTAATGGCTTGAGGCAAGGGGATCCCCTATCCCCCTTGCTATTTTTCATAGTTATGGAGAATTTATCTTCTATCATCTTTCAGGAGAAGGAAGAAGGTTGAGTGAAGGTGTTTAAGGTGGGGGGTATCCGAGTCCGGTCCCATATTCTTTTTGTAGATGATGTGATGGTCTTCATCGCCAGTCATGCCAAATATCTCAGCAGGGTGAAGAAGATCCTTATTTGCTTCGGCAAGCTGACGGGATTGTATATCAGTGATGTTAAATCAAAATTTTTCTTGTCCCATTCCTGCGATACCAGAAGGGGAAGGCTGAAAGTGGTGGCCGGGATCAATGTTGGGAGGTTTCCGACGAAATACCTCGGTATTCCTATCTATGGGGGCAGACGGAGTGGGAAAACTATAGCTCCGTCATTGATGACTTGAGGATTATTGTGGATAGGTGGTCTAGCATTAACATCTCGATGGCGGGGAGAATGGTGTTGATCAAGGTGGTCCTCATAGTGAAGGTAAAATTCTAGATGAGAATGGATAAACTCCCATCCTTTATCATCGACAAAGCTAGAAGTATCATCAGCGGCTTTATGTGGGGAGGTAAGGGAAGAGGGGTGGCCTGGACTACGATCACCAAAACAAAGGAACAGGGGGACTGCGGATCAAGGACACCCAGTTTCTGGTGGATAGTGCTTCGCGTGGTAGGATGGTGAGGTTCCTATCCTCACCGGAGTCACCTTGGACTTGCTGGATGAGAAGGAGGTACGGGACCAGTCTAGATGTACTACCTGCTCGTGGGCGCAACGACGAAGTGGAGAAGAATGCTACTATTTTGGGATTCGATGCAGGCCGAGTTTTCTCAGGTTGATGATATCAACTAGAAGTACCTGAGTAAGAAGGTAGATGAACAATGATGGATTAGTCCCCCAGTTCCTTGGGCCACTATTGTCTGGACCAGAAACCATACACCTAAATGGAGTTGTAACCTATACAGATGTATCTTGGGTCGCTTACCCACAGCAGACAGGTTGGCCAGTTGGGGGTTGGGGGTGGACACGACTTGTATGCTCTACAAGTCGGAAACTAAATCCCATCATCATTTTTTTTTTAGTGTAGTTTTTCGAAGTACCTCTGGATCCACTGTGTGCTGAAATGCGGGTGGGGGGAACACCTCCGTGTAACCTCTGGGATATTATCAGTTGGATCCGCTCTAGGATGGTCAATGAACCTGTGATGGGTGGCTTTGTGGGCTTGGGCCTTGCTGCTATTTCATTCCTAGTTTGGCAGGAAAGAAATACAAGGCTCCACGGTGGTAGGGAGATAGATAATTACACTGTTTTTTATGTACTTACTGATAGACTCCTCTTTGTTTGTAAGGCTAAGCCTAATCTCTATAAAGGATTAGACCTTCATGTTAGAAGACAATGGGGATTTTGTAGCTAATATCCTCTGTACAGTATAGGCCTCCTATACTCTTTTGATGATAGTAAAGTTTTTCCCTTATCCAAAAAAAAGGGGAGAAGGTGCTTCTTGCTCGAGATATGAGCTTTGTTGGAGAAACCAGCCTCTCTAAGCTTGGAAACCTTACTTATTGGACATGTCCACCTTCCCTAGAGGTTCTTTGGAAGCTTAGGCTTGACTTGGACTGTTTAGACTCTGAAGTTTAGGTATGATGTATCCCCTATTCTTCTATGTTGAGTAATTCACCTATTCTTATTCATTCTCTCTGTCCTATGGACATTAGCATATACACAATGTCTTTTCTTTTGAAAATCATGGTTCAAGTGAACTACCTTATTTGATACTGATCATGTGATCATGGATATTCTTTTGAACTCTTACCTTATGATTTGTTCATGATGGAACTCTAAAAGATGACATGTGATGTCTTTTTCCCACTTATGAGGTGGATGTATATGTTGGTCACTTATGTGGTGACTAGTTTATATATTCTGACTATACTTTCTACTTGCCTCTACATTTAACATGCTACATGAATTAGTAGCACTAGAGTATTCTAATTGCATTGGTTTTTATGGTAGATGTGTTATTTCCTGTCAAGTAGATGTGGCATTTCCTGCTCTTTTGGAATGGAAAGGAACCTCATACCCAGGGAAATATGTGTGATTATTGGCCCATGTTTTATATATTTGGGAGATTGGAAGTATTCATTTCTCTAGTAGGTTTCAAGTTTATGAGAATTGGCCGCCTCTGTGTTTATATTGTTCTAGGGATATGTTTATCTCACATGCAAGTAGGTTGATGATATGGGGTGTATGTCCAAATTCTTTACATGTACTTGTGTGACACAATCTTTATGTTTTATTAATTGCAAGTATTATTTGTTATCATATGATTTCAATTCCTTTTCTCTTGATACCCATTTGTGTGGTCCTTATCCTTTCTATGGGAAGACTTTTATATTTGATGTCCTTTATTCCATATATTGCTCAATTTCCTATTTATTATGCACATACCAACCTTTGTTGATTTCATCTATTTTCTCTTCTTTCTGGGGTATGCTTCCAACCCTAGGTGAATGACTTGGATGCTAAGGCATGAAGTTTTGGACTAGCCTAAGGAGTTAAAGCTTGGAGACAAAGTTGTTATGGTTTAGATTTCCCTCTACTTAGATCTTTTTGTTGTATCTTGTTGTAAACCAAAATGGGAAATTTTGATGTACTTGTGTAATCTTTTATGAAAGTTGAATATAATCAGGTATTTTCATTCCACTTTCATATAAACCCCTAACAAGGATTTTGTCCCCGAAATCCCAGGAAAAAGAGAGACAGATTTTATTCACTTATCATATCATCAAGTTTCCACATAACATCTTAATGTCATGGAGAAACCATAGACCTTTAATCCACACAAAGTTCTTCCACACTGGGTTATTCTAAGGAAATGTTTTTAGCTTAATAAACTTTTCCACCAATTACAATTGTTCCTTCAATTAGTTCAACCTTATCAATGTTTATGTTTATGCAAAGCATAAACCCCTAACATATGATGTCCACATTATTTTATGTAACTCGATTGATTTCACAATTGGCCAATATAGATAACCAACATAAATCATCTATTATTTCCCAGGTACTAAAATCCTTACTTTGATATTCATCATATGTGTTGAGAACACATCTCATCCTTATCATATTCATTTCTCTATTGTTTCCACCAAGGGTATACATGCACAGGGTATTTCCTTTACTTTAGGACATTGCTTGTTCCAAATATCATTATCTTGGAACCAAAGTCCAAAGCAACTGATACTTTTCTAAGTCTCCATCAACAGTTTATTTCTAATCCATGTACATAAAATGTCATAATACTTACTTGATTGTCGTGTTAATGAAAGGAAGAAACATAAAGGAACATACCCCTATCATTATCCAAGGCTGATTATCAAAGGGAAAACATATATATTTAACAGAGGTAATCCACTCAGCAATCCTTTATTTGTTTGGGAAAGTTCACTTAGTACTTCCTATATAATTGGGAAAGTTCACTTAGAACTTCCTCATTAGTTGGGAAAGTTCACCTAGAACTTCCCTATTAGTTGGGAAAGTTCACTTAGCACTTCCCTATTAGTTGGGAAAGTTCACTTAGCACTTCCCTATTAGTTGGGAAAGTTCATTTAGCACTTCCCTATTAGTTGGGAAAGTTCACTTAGCACTTCCCTATTAGTTGGGAAAGTTCACTTAGCACTTCCCTATAAGTTGGGAAAGTTCACTTAGCACTTCCCTATTAGTTGGGAAAGCTCACTTAGCACTTCCCTATGTAATTGGGAAAGTTCACTTAGCACTTCCCTATTAGTTGGGAAAGTTCACTTAGCAATTCCCTATGTAATTGGGAAAGTTCACTTAGCACTTCCCTATGTAATTTCATTATACTCAGTAGATTGTTTCATAATGACTACTTGATCAGAGTAATCAGAAAGATAACAATCTAAGAGTTTCATACTTGCCCCATCTCCAATAATCATATACCTGGCCAGGGTATACAAGTATTGAGATTAGGTAGTATGAACTTCATTTACTATCATGTTCCTCACTTTTCATATCATTATACACATAGGAGTTTTCATTCTTGGATTTTCTTCAAGCATTACTTCTATATCTCATCTTTTATCACATAGATAAGAGAGATTATAAAGCATTTTAAGGAATACTAAATAAAATGTAAGTTCTCAATTCCCTTGTATCCTTATAGGACTAGTCAGAGGGAGTTCAAAAACAATTACTTTCTTATTTTTAACACATAGAATCATGAAATGAAATTTCAGAATGAATGTATTTCATATGACATGTCGTAACCCGAGGGTTGACTATTGCATCAGATTGATTCATTGCATAGATTCTCGTAGTTGTTGGTTGTTGACCCTGTGCTTGATTGTTAGGTGTTGATGAACCAACTCAGGATGCTTGTCCACGTCCTCTATTGTTTCTAGAAAACTTCCTCCTTTCTAAACCTTGTTGACTCTACCCCTGGGGTTGAGTCGCCATTATATTCCCATCTGGACAATCCTTTGCTAGATGTCCTGGTTGTCTACATTGGTAACAGACCCTAGTCGCAAAATAGGGTCTGTGAGATCCAGTCACCGATGTTGATTCTATGCCAGAGGCTCTACTTGGAGCAATAATATGGTCCCTAACCCTACTTGACGTCCATTGCGTCTGGGTATTGAATCTTGATAGTGCTGCCGATGCAGAAAATATCAGCTTCTTAAAACTTTCAGATCTTTGTCCTTGAAACTGAGTGTATACTTTCTTACCACTGGTCTGTCGTTTCTCGATTTTAGACCTTTCTATCCTCCTTACTGACTCCACAAAAGTGGCAAACCTCTCCATGTTCTCTAAAGAAGACACAGGAGTGGTCAGTTCAGCGTTCAACCCCTTCTCAAAATGTTGAATTCTTTCCTCATCATTGACTGCCATATGCGAACAAAACCGCAATAGCTCCATGAACTTAGCTTCATACTCACTAACATTCATCTGTCCTTGTTTGATCTTCTCAAATTGAGAGATCTTCTCATCTAGATACGTCTTAGTGAAGTATTTACTAACAAACTCTCATCGGAATACTTCCCATCCAATTTCTTCACCTGGCCTCTTGTCTTCTTCTAATATCCACCAGTGACCAGCACTCCTATTTAGGAGGTACACTGCATGTCTTACCTTCTCGGCTTCAGGAATATTAAGGATTTCTAAAAGCCTTCTCCAGATCTGTCAGCCACATATCAACATCTGTTGGATCAGCTGTACTAGCATAATCTATGGCTCGAACCCGGTGAAGTCTCTCAAAAGTCTTGCTGGCTCCATATCCCTCATTGTGGGTTGGTGCCCTAGGTGCAGGTGGTGGCATCCTATCCGCCATATGCGCCATAGTTGCCATAAACTGACTAAATAGGGTATGGAAGGCTGGATTCTCTATCATAGATGGGTCAAACTGGGGATGTCTAGTTACTGGCTACTCCCTAGCTTGATCCCTTGCACCTCCTCCTAGTGCAGCAACTCTGCTCTCAGTAGCATGTTCTTCATGTGATCCAGACATCTTCAAGTTCTTCTTCTCCTATATGAGCAGAAGATACTATCATATGAACTGGAAGACACTTAGAACAGACTCTACGTCTTAGTCCTATGTCTCTGTAGACTCAGCGAACCTAAAGCTCTGATACCACTAAATTGTGACGCATCGTCTGAATAAAACATTATTAACTAAGAAGAAGCGATCACTAAGCAGTGGATTACCGAAAATCACTAAAAATTAAAACCATTTTACAAAGAGATCCACCCATGGGAAAACTCTTTCATAAAGAACTAGAGTAATTTAATTACATACTGATTCACAAGTACATGTCATGTATCATCTCTTTCTGAGAATTACATACATCAACTGCTCTGTTAAACTAAACACAGGCAGTGTAAAATCTCAAGGCACTAAGACAAAATCTCAAAAGCACTAACTACTACTCCAAGGACCTGAGAGTACAAAGACGACACATAGGACTCTATGTACATCTATACAAGACATATCAGCCAATGTCTCCACCTGAGAATTCACTATTGTCCCTGCTGTTGTTGTTGTTGTCCTTCTCCTACTGAAGGATTCCTGCCTCCTCGTCCGCATCCACCTAAAAATTTGGTTCCCACGGGGGTGAGACAATTCTAAATTGCATCAGTGAGAGATATAACTCTCCACCAGAAACATTATTATTGCAGATTAATAAGATAAATCTGAACAGAGGAATCATAATTGTTTAACAGCAGTTAATTCATTGTCTAGAAGATTAGAACATTAATCTTGTTTAAAGCATTGTAGTTATAACCTGATAGAGCAGCATGTCACTTATCCACTTAAGGAATATGAAGAACATGTATAACATTTATCTGTTGCACTAAGAAGGATAATATCAACCAATGTTTTTGGTATTTCAACTTTATGCAAATACACTACATGGCTGATTATATTTTTCACATCATGTGTCAAATTGCAATTAGCTTACCAAAATATATTGACATCTTCATTATAGAGTTATAGCCGCAGCATATACTCTCTTCAGGCTTAGAACACACAACTAATACCTAGCATTGTTTTGTGGAGTCATGGCCTGTAGCTATACTCTTTTTAACAAAGTATTGGGATCTTAATCCCTGATCTCATCAAGTACTATTCCATTTCTTAACAAGTTCAACATCATGATTATAGAATATGGGTATTCAAACCTTTAGTTCATCATTGAATGCTTGTTACCACATAACAAGTAACTTAATACCTTCAGGTCATTTGACCAAGGTAAGCATGATTCTTACTGTATAAGTATTCCACATAGCACACAAACTTAATTCACCTCTTGTTACCTCTAAATAAGCAACAAGGCATATTATGTCTTATGAAGCCCATAAACAATTTCAATAATTAAAACATCATATAGAACACAGGGCTCATTAATTCCAAATTACCTCTCACTAAGCAACAAAGCATATGAAGGCTTATAAAGCCTATAAAACATTTCCAATATAAGGCATCATAGATCATACCTGGCTATGCTTATCATCTCAACATACCTGCATGATTAGTACTCATGATAACAGTTATAATGCTTTCATATTAGCACCATGCAACACAAAGTAATACCATTATTCCCTTTTTAGGGTTATAATTCCTCTTACATATCATCACCCTCCATTAGGGTTTTCCACAAATAACCATTTAGGTTCTTAAGATCATGTTATTAATGATCAAACCTTAATTCATTGCTCCACACAGCTAGGAGCCAACATTGATAACATAAGCATTCAATCATACTTATTTATTCTCATCATTCATCATTAAATGGATTATCAACACAAAGTATGAGTTTCTCTCTCATCTTTACCAAAATATGATTGCATCATAGTCTGTTGATTTGGATTAACCTTTTCATGAGGCATGATAGCCTACATTTATAAAAGTGCATTACATCTCAATGAAACAACTGACATGACACACTTCATATGTCACTCATCCAAATATATTGGATTGAAAACACATCAAGGTATATCAGTATTGAGGTGTTGGATGAGATATCTATCATTATTTGATGTATCACTTCCCTCATCACCTTTATCATACTCGAATTCATCCACTTAGCTTGTATTAGGGTATTTCCCATCCTAATACTTTGTGCATCAACTCATCACATTTATCATGTAATGTATTGGTCATAAGTCACTTATTTAGAAAATACAACCTTTGCCAATGATATGGACTCATTTTTGAGTTAGGAACTATTGATATAAGGATATCCATTATCAACCTCTTTAGGTGTTATACTTGTCAATATATTAATCACCATTCCATTATTAGGAATAGAGTTTTCCATGTTTATAATTTAAGGTTCACATAACATCTCCCATATTTATGGGTTTCACATAATATCACTCTACATTAGAGTTTCACATAATATTCTTCTATATCAGGGTTACACATAGCATTACCTGAAATTAGGATTTCACATGGCTTCACCCTCAATTAGGGTTTCACATGGCATCACCCTCAATTAGGGTTTCACATGGCATCACCCGCAATTAGGGTTTCACATGGCATCACCCTCAATTAGGGTTTCACATGGTATCACCCTCAATTAGGGTTTTACATGGCATCACCCTCAATTAGAGTTTCACATGGAATCACCCTCAATTAGGGTTTCACATGGCATCACCCTCAATTAGGGTTTCACATGGCATCACCCTCAATTAGGGTTTCACATAGCATTACCATGTACTAGGGTTTCATATACCTTTACCCTATTTTAGGGATTAGGGTTTACCAGTCACATCCAAGTAAGGTTTCTCATACCCAATTACCCAAATTAGGGTTAGGACACACAAT
The DNA here is from genome assembly GCA_963693085.1 of Alisma plantago-aquatica. Lineage (NCBI taxonomy): Eukaryota > Viridiplantae > Streptophyta > Magnoliopsida > Alismatales > Alismataceae > Alisma > Alisma plantago-aquatica. Next base: position 859,078,210 of record OY856411.1, on the reverse strand, counting down.
TCCCATCAAATTAGGGTTACATCACCTCCCATATTAGGGTTTCACTCATCTTTACCCTAAATTAGGATCAGGGCTCAATAGTCCTTTCAATTAGGGTTTCATGATCTCATTATTATGGATCAAACCCTAATTCATATTTAATTCATAATGAAAGTATTAGGACTTAATTATATAAACCTTCTTCTCTCTCCTTATCTCTTTCATCCTCTCTAGAATGTTAAGTACCCCGAGATTGATTTAGGTCAGCTTTTCATTTAAGTACACACAGTTAGGGTTAACCATTATAATCACCTTTGGACTACTTCCTTATCAATCCAGTAGCCAATTGACCTTTAATCATATTAGGTGTTCAAATTAGTTTGACCAATTTGTACCTCAAATTGTTTTGATCACTTAGACCCCAAACGGTCTTGGTCACCTAGACCTTGAATGGTTTGAAACCGTTTAAGCAAAACAATAATGAAACCATATGGACAATTTACACTTGAAAACACTTAGGTCTCCAAACGGTTTGAGACCGTTTGGTCTCAAATGGTCTTGAGAGTGTTTGGACTCAAACGGTCTTAAGACCATTTGGTCCAAAGACTCTCAAAATTGAATGGACCAAAAAGGGCTTCCATCACATAATCAATTTAGGGTTTCAATCATTAAACCAACAATCAATTGAACTATTGATTTATTCTTCAATTGAACCATTGAATCACCATTCAATTGGACCTTCAATTAGGGTTTTGAACCCAATTGAACTAGGGTTTATAATCAGGAAACCATCAATGAGGGTTTTGAAATTGACGATCCATCAATGGTTGACATTGTGGAACTAATTCAATTGAAATCATTAGATCATCATCAAACCATGATATGAATTGACCTCAAACAGTCTTGAGGTCGTTTGGATGATCTCCAAACGTTCTTGAGACCATTTGACTACCCCATCATTGAAATTTATAAAATTCACTTAGATTTTGCATCATTGAATCGATCATCAATTGAGCTAGTGATTATACTTCAATTTGATATCACTGGATCTTCAACCATCCAATCATACATCACCATAGTCCTCCAAACGGTCTTGGTTGACCTCCAAACGGTCTTGAGACCATTTGGGTGACCTCCAAATGGTTTTGGGACTGTTTGGGCTAGTCAACCCAAAAAAATTGATTCCATTACTAAAGGGTTCAGCACTCAACCCAATTAGGGTTTGCATCTATTGAATCATTCACATTTGAAATCCTAAAGATCAAACAAATTGCAACCATTGGATCAATATCCAAGTACAACAGCATATTTCCTCTAATGGTAAACCATTTCAAACGGCCAACCACTCTAAACAAAACAGTTAGCAAACCATTTGGTCACCAAATGGTTTTGGGGAAATAGATTGGACCAAACTTATGAAACTATTTGCAATAGATATTTGTGGAGGTGTGTGCTTATGATGATTTCATCATCATCAAGCTATAAACCCATGAAGCTTGTTGTGATTTTCATGGTGATTGTATCAATCAACCAAATAAAATTTTGGGAATAAGGAAGGAATCAACAATTGCTAAAGATATGGAATCAATAACAAAGTTCAAGGGTTCAAGTTATATAACCTGCCTTCAATTGAGCTTCAAAGCTGGGAGATTCACATAAACAATGGTGGAAGAAGCTTTTGCAACCCTCCCAAGGCTCGTCCTCAAGCTTTGGAGTGAAAAGATTTTTCTAGGGTTGAAGATTGAATGGAGAAAAGAAGAAATCCATCATTTATTTTTTATTTTTTATTTCCACCATGAAATCAAGGTTGAAAGTGATCAAGAAGCGTACCTACAGGTTTGAACTCGTCCTCCTGTTGATCCTTAGCCCCCTTGGTCATTTTGCAAGCAAAGAATGAAAGTGGGTTCGAAATTCCCCTTTCAAGCTATGGATAAATGAGCTTATATTCATTTTTATTAAATTCATTTCAAGAGAGAGAAAGTAGGGGATAACTCCTCCATATCCTTGCCATTTTCCCCCTTCTCTTCCTTATATATGAGGCTATCTTCCTTGACTCTTATTCCTCTCAATTATCCATGATTTAAAGGAAAACAAACTAAGCACCTTAAATCATATTATAATAATATCCATAAGTGAGTGGATATTTCTTTTTCTTATAATAAAGTGAGTGAGTTATCCACTTACTTTGGATATTTTCGTGCCTTTGCAAGGCACATGGTCGTCCATTATTTTTAAAAATCATCCCTCACCTTTTGGTTAAAGGGATCCTTAATTAATATATTTATTTTTGCATTGAATTGAAATAAAGTTCCAATTATTCTTAAATCTTGATTATTTTAATATCAAGATTCTCTCTCCTCCAAAGAGATACAAAAGCGACGACCCTCTCATTTTATTTTCTCTACATGATGCCAAGAAATATTATGGACTATTAGTGGTAATTTGCATATTGAACCCTGGGTTTTGGGTAAATTGCACATTACACCAAAACTAGGTTTTAATGCACAAACATTGCTTTATCAGCTCTTCCTTGGTACTCAGGCTACCACAAGCCATACCTCTACATCATCTTCATTCTCATGATGCTTCAACACATGAGGAATATCTTATCATGTACAATTTGCAAGTTAACCCCTCAACTTGGGTAATTTGCACTTTAGTCCAAAATTAACAAAACATTGTTTCAACATTATTCAAATAGGACTAAAATTGAAATATAAGTCCCTCTTGAGCCTTAATTACTTTTTAAGAGATAAGAGCAAGCATATAATCCACTTTATTAAGAAAAACATCTGGGTTTAAGCATAACCCAGGTCAGGGATGTTACATTTCACACTTTGGTCTTTTGCATACCATTTATTGAAATTTAAAAATGTTACACCTATTCTGGCATACCTTTGAGTGTGTTTGTAATAGATGCTTTATTCTTCAAAATATTTAGTAAGGGGGTGATCCCACACTCCTTACAATATAAAAATTAATTCAATTCCATTTATCTTAACATTACCATAAACATGAACTTAAATCTTTAACTTGAATCGTAACATGATGGGATTTCTCCTTTTAACTTGAACTTTAAATCCATTAATCATTGATCATTAATCATATTCTATAATCCTAATGAACACGATAACCATAAGACATAAGGTATAGCAATCATCAAGTAATTTATATGATGAACATGATTTGAGAATTGAACTTAAAATTGAAAGCATAATCCATAAATCATGCATAACAACCAATTCAACCAATGTATATATGTATAGTGGCATGACCCGCTTACCTAGAGCAAAGCAAATCCTAACTTGGTCTCTCTGATCTTGAGACAAAACCTAACTGAACCTTTTCTTGTCTTGATTATGGTATAAACACCTATTCATAGTTATCATACATCATAAATTCATGTATCATTAAGATATTTGACTTATGGAAGTTCTTTAAACATAGGGTCCCCTTTTATTAGAGAAATTGGAGGTGAGGGAATATCAGTCATAGATTCTCCACAATAGGAGTAATAAGGACCAAAAGTGTATGTGAAGAGTTCTCCATGTTGTCTTGACAACCTAATAGATATGGGTAAGGAAAAAGGAACCCAGGTTGACCTTCTCATCTTCTCCTTTGATTAGGGACAATAGTAAAAAGAGATCAACCTTCTAAACCTTAACCCACCCCCGAGTTGAATTGGTGAACATAGTATTCTTCATATAATTATAAAGGTTGTAGTAGAAGGGATGATCTATGTTGGTTATAGAAGAAGCATGAGATTCTCTGAAGAAGTTATCATCCAAACTTGTCAATATTCCACATATATGCATTTTTTAGGTCATCAGGTTGACATCATTGGCCCATGTTCAACCATCTATACATTGCATTGAATCTTCCAATGTGAGTTGGTAGGGGTGTCAAATAAACAAAATTTGACCGACCTCATCTTCCTTTCATGTTTGTGGGCAGAAAGGTAGAACAACATCAGGGAGGAGAGAAACTCAAGGATGATCTTCATGTAGGTGAGATGATACATGAAGATAGGAATGTCACCCTCCAGAATTTACACACCATCTTCATGTAGTTTGTGAAACCAATTGGGGGTGATGAATGATGAAGCACCATTCACAATATCGTGTCACTTTGATGACACACTTTTACAATGCATAATATTATTTCTTTTCATCACTTTTGTAGGCAACTATCGTAGTTTTGTGGGTGAGTTAGTGTCACATAATCATGGAGCCAGATCCTCCTATTTATTAGGGATGCTTGTTTTCCATGAGAAAGGAGGCTAGAGAAGAGAGATCTTAGTGAAGAAATATTATCTTATCATTAGAAAAGCTTGTTTTCCATGAGAAAGGAGGCTCCTACAACATGGTGCTCTACTCACAAATGCAGAGAAGCAACGTAGGCATATTGATGTTGATATTGCATGTAGCATATGTGGAAATGCCCGAGAGAGCTTACTACACTGTCTGCGGGACTGCAAATCTAGCAAACAGACCTGGACTAGCTTGGGAATGGGGACACACTTCTTTAATGTGAATGAGGAAGAATGGATTCAACATTTGATATCAGATACTGCTGACAATTTTGCTCACATACAAAACATTGTTACGGCATGGCATCTTTGGCAGGTTATAAATGACATAGTGCATAAGAACCTCTTGTTCAATCTGCACAAGAGTCTCCAGTTCATCAAGCAGCGAATAGAGTCAATCTTAAACTCAAGAGTTCCCAATCTACAATCTAAAGATATCACCAAACAAACCATTCTATCCAGACCGGTTACTTACAACGCAGTGATCTTCGTGGATGCGGCATACAACCACGCATCCACTAAGGTAGGTGTCGGCATCCATATCATTGATAACTCAGGGAGGTGCTTGAGCGGAAGAGGATTCCCTTTCTACTCATCATCAATCCTTGCTTCTGAGATCCATGCAATTCTCCTCGCAAGTAATTTTTGTCAGGAGCTTGGGCTGTCTAATGTAATCAAGTTCTCAGATTCAAGCCGAGCAGTGAGCATACTTAATAATGAAGAACCACCAGCTCATCATCTCCAGCCACTCTGGAGGAAGTTTCAACCCATCAGAACCAGTACTCATATTGTGATACTTCATGTCCCTCGCACTCTGAATAAGGTTGCTGATGAAGTAGCCAAAAACACCTTACGTTCCTTTTTACCTTGTAATTTGAACTTATCCAAGCCACCTTGTCTTAGCTTAGACATGAATGTTAACCTAGAACTATTTTGGACTGCACTAGAGAGCAGTATGAATAAAGCTTAATCTCTAGTATTAACAAAAAAGAAAAGCTTTCTGAGTGTTATTCGTGAAGTGGTGCTTTTAGAGGAAGTGTTTGTTTTGAAAAGTGATAAAAAAACTCATTTTTAGAGGCAAAATGGTGCATGGCCAAGTCGATTAAGTGTTGGTAGTATTGACTTGGAGGCCAATCCACAAGCTCTCAGTCTACAATTAATATTGAATCATGTGATATATTGATGAACCGACCCACAAATTCCCAAGTTAGTGGCATTGAGATTAGCCAGTGATACTAATGCCTAAAAATAAAAGTCATGGTTTGTACCATATACTCAATAATTAAATGTGAGTGTGTCTATTAGATCACTTGTTGTGCATTGTGCTTCCTGTTCTAAAGTGGGTGGCACCAACCTCTATTGTTGGTGTAACCAACTCTATTTTTTACTCCCTTGATTAAAATCAACACTTGACACGGTGCCACTGAGTCCTTAGTCGTACCAACTTGGAGTTTCTATAGCTTGCTAGAAAATTCATCCCAAGTGTTAGTGTTACCTTGTCTATAGTCGGTAGTACTAACTTAAAGTTGTTGTAATTTACAATTATGTACGATTTTAATGTGCCACTAACTTGTATGTATGGTATAGGCATTGACCATGTATGTTTTGTACAAGTCAGATATGATCTTGATGCTACTGATATGTTTCTTAGTATTACCATCTTTTGAAGATGTAAGGTATGTAACCTCCAAGGATAATCTTGGTACCATCTAATACTAGATTGGTGGTACTGACTTGTAACTATAGCATGTCTCTATGTTCCTACAAACATTTGATAAAGGTCAATTTGCCACAAACCCATAGGTTGATGGTAATGACCTATGACAGACATCACTATGCATGAAATGATTGACATTGGTTCCACTAACTTGGTAGTCAGTGGTACTAACTCTATGTTATTTTTGCACATGTAGCTATAGGACAAGCATCTCAGTCTTTCATAAAAGAATGACTAATGAACAAGTACAAATGTGAAATTGCAACTGCTACTGAATCCAAAATAGGAAATAAAATGTCAGTTGCCTCCCGTGAGAGCCCTTATTCAACATCATAGGTTTGACATCATTAAGATCAATAAAAAATATCAATCAACTTCATTCCTCATGATCCATAATTACCTCTCCCTGAAAGTAATGTGTCACTCTATATCTATTATTCCTTAGAACATTGGATCCATCACTAACTTCTGTAGTTGAATGTGGATAGAGTTCAGTACTTCATAGGGGCCACTCCACATAGACTTTAACTTACTTGGGTGAAACTTAATTCTAGACTTGAAAATAAACACTTGTTTCCCCAAGTTGGAATTGTCTATATAGAATATTCTTGTGATGGGTTCATTTGGTCCTCTCTTTGTACATTTAACATTATCGTATGCATCTAGGCATATCTCATCCATCTCATTAACCTTGACTTTCCTATTTTCATCTACTAAAGTAACTTCCAAATTCAGTCTCTCTGGATCCCAGGTCACCCTATGTTCTAGCTCAACCAGAAGTTGGAAAGCCCTACAATAAATCAAAATATATGGGTTGTTACAAATAGGCTAGGCATCTTAACGGTTGTTCTATATGACCAAAGTGCATCATTCATCTACATCCTCTTGTTTGTATGAGTGTTGGAGATTTTATTTTCTAATAGTTGTTTCACTTCCCTATTGCACTTCCACATGTTATTGAGTATAAGGGTAGTATTGTGTACAAACCCAAACCATATTTTCTTAAAAGGTCCCTAAGGTGGAAGTTAGTGAAGTGTGCTCGAATATGTAGAAAATATAATTTTTTTAAAAACTACGTACAACTTATGTACCATTAGTGTAGTTTGGAATTGCTACCATAAACTTTGAGGCATAAGTAGCAACAAGAAGTGTGTATAAATTAGTGTTTGAAGAGTTCAAAGGGACCATGAAATTTATTCCCTAGACATCAAATGTTTTTACCTCTTGGAAAATATTCATGGGCATGTCCTACCTCTTAAAGATATTGGAGATGAATTGACATTTATGACACCTATGAAAATATTTATATGCACCCTTTAATAAAGATAACCAAAAACCCATCACCCCAAGATTCTGACATTGTCCTAAACCTGACATGGTGCCCTTATGTGGGTAGGGAATGATAATGAGCCAAGATTCTCTCTACTTCCCACTCAGGTACACACCTCCCCGAATTTCCATCCTTGCACTAATTAAGAAGAGTAGGATCCTACAAAATGAATTATCTCAGTATGGAGAAATCTCTTCTTCTCTTGGTATTTGCAGTCCCCGATAGTCACCAAAAATTTAAATAATTCACTGTAAAGACCAAGTCTCTACTAAAAATCATGGCAAACAAATACACCAATGGTGTGGCAACGGAAGAAATAAACTTGACTATATTCAAAGTGTATAAAGAGTACATTATAAATTTTTCCCAAAAGGGGTACATCTTTATACAAGGAACTAGGACCTAGGTAGAGGAAAACTTAGACTAATACAACATTTTCTCCAAACAAAACAACTTATAACATAAAAGCAACTATGATCATGCAATCTATATGTTCCTTTTCTTCTTCTCCTATCCTTAGTCTTAGGTTCACCAAGCTTCCATGCGCACTCTGATCCTAGCCTGGATGGTTGGGGTCATCCAGCAAGAGAAAGATAAAAGGTATGTGTCAATAATAGGATAAAGGAAAATATAAAGCTAAGCATTTCATAAAAAAAGATTCCACTAAGGCATTTCGAGGAGAGTGAGTAAATAAGATTTTAGAAAACTGCCACAGTTCAATATCAACAAATATCACCTTTGCATGAATATAAATTATTACTCAAAATCATCTCAATGTAGGGTGAGGCACCTATCGGACCTCACCAATATAAAATGGCAGGGGGACTAAAACCCCAGTTCTTGGCAGGAGGACTAAAACCTTAGTGCCCTGTATAAAATTGGTAGGGGGACTAAAACCCCCGTGCCCTGTGGGTGGTTTGTACTCATGTACACTACATTGTCAATTGGCCAATAACTATATCATGCATAAACATTCACTTGGAAGTAGAGTGAAAATTATAACAAGATTCCAACATAGCATTGGGAATATAACCCAAGAAATAAAGGATCCAACATAAGCAACAACAATATGCAATGTTTCCAAGTATTTCAAAAAGATGAGCCAACATAGGCAATAACAAGGTTCACATAATCCAAATGAATGAGTCATAATGGCAACAAAAGAATAAAATAAGTAAAGATCCAAATAAAGGCATTTAGGAGGATATCAAGGCTAGAACATAATGTTTGTAGGGTTGGATAAGATCCCAACTGATGAGTAGGTTGATTGCACAATATACATTCCACATAGATTTTACATTCATCATAGATGTTCACATAAATATGATTCACATACTAAAATAGGCTTCACATACAAAATAGGGTGCACATACCTGTTTTATTTAATTACCATCACATTCACCAATCTGATTGTATCACCATTCCATTTTCCCCTAGTTGCAAACATTACACATGTATTAGGTTACTTAAAGGTACTTTAAGTGTAAAATGTCCATATTTATAAACCATGGATTAAAACATTGGATTTTGGGTCTGTAAATAGGGCCAAATGATTCCTAATATTTTTCTACTCGAGAAAACATATTTTCTTTTCAAAAACAGAGTTAAAACACTATTATAATTATTTTATAACACTTTATACATTTAAATTATAGTTTGAATTAATTATCAGAGTTGGGATGGAAAACAGGACTCAAAAACTGGAAATTCAGATTCTACTCAAAAAATCCTTTCCAACGAGTATCTATTTATATTTTTCCGATAACCGAGCGATTTACTACGAATTAAACAAGATGAGCCAATTAATAGCTAAATGGGTAACAAAACAAGGTTTCGGATGACGAAACTGCCCTAACGAGAGGGTCAGGAAAAGAGGGTGTGCGGGGGCAAAATGGTCAAAATCACCCGAGCTTCTTCAAGCTCGGGGCGCAGCCATGGAGCCGTGGGTGTAGCTAGGTAGTTTGGGCGGTTTTACGTTTCTCAACCAAAATCGTCGTGCAGGTACTCGAAACGAAGAGAATCGAAAGATGAACTCACATAACCAATTTATTTCGATGCACATGCACTCTAGCTCCAGGGAGAGGCACCGCAAACACAGCTAAAAAAGCTCCTCGTCGCCGGCTACACACACGTTCTCGGACAAAATTGAAGGTATTGGTAGGTTGCTATGTGGTCGACGCAACTGTGTGGGGAGTTATTTATAGGTGTGGGTGTGTCCTTTGGCCTAGCCGTGGTGGCCGTAAAAGGGCTTCGGCCGGCCATGAATGGCGTTTCAGCTACAATGCATGGGAGGCAACGAGGTTTGGCTCGTTCAAAGCGGGAGGTCCTCACGAACTCGTGGGCGAAGAAATCTCTGGAAAAGGTAAAGAGACGAGGGAGAATGGTGGAGAGGAAGCGAGCCGCGTCTTCCCGGCTACTATTTCAGTTACCCAAGGTAGAAGACAAAGCGCCTACCATTGGATGGGATCCCCGTCCAACCTGGACCGTTGGATGGCAACCCATGGTAGGCCAAGCGCGCGTGATAGTCATTTAAAGGCCGAACTTAGGCTTAAATGATGTAAATGAATGATATATCGATTGCTATTATGTCACACTATATTAAAAATTTGTTAAATGCATTTGGAAGTTCAAATGAACTCTAAATGACCTCAAATTTTAACCCCAGGTTTCTAATGACGTATAAATTCATGATATATAATTATATTTTTGTTTCACCCAACCTTTGGCCTCCAAAAAATTATTTTGATTATTAAAGCGTATATTAATATAATGCTTGGGCAAATAATTATGTGTTGCTTTTATAAGCAACCCTTGGTTCCCAAATTTGAGATTTGGAGTTCAAGAGTCCTCCACTCACTAATAGCATACATTTGAAAGTTTTATTAGCCCATATTATGTGTGAGGTATGAAGGTGGGTTATTATTCACCATTTTAATTTACACTATATTAAAAGCGTATAAAATCTTTTTGAGGGGTCAAATGAACTCCAAAAATCATCAAATTTCAACCACATGCTCATATTAAATTCTAGAACAATGCTATGGAATTATATTCTCGTTTTACTTATAATGTGGCCCTTAATAAATATATTGCTCATTAAAGTGTATATTAAAATATTTAAATGAATGAATTATATGAAAGACTTCTTTTTATGAAACAAGTGAGTAAATTTCGAGATATTAAACACATTAAGACTTCAATAATCATTTCTCAATTAAATAACATATTTTCATGAATTAAAATCATATTTTGAGGAGAGATAAACAATTAAGGTTAATGTTCTCATTAATTAACTTAAATACACATTATTACTAATATATTTATCCAAAAAGCTATGAATTAATATTATCTACTTATATTCTCACATAAAATTCCATTTTTCATTATTAGCCCTTAATTATTACATTAAGTGAGTTATTTGTGCAAACACCCCTCCATTTATATAAATGAGGGAAAAAGGTAATTTCAACCTTGAATTGTGCTCAAATTGCACAAGGAGTCCAAAAAGAATATAAAAGAAGGGAAATTTATGAAAAAGGTCCAAATGGACTAGAAGGCAAAGAAAATCTCAAAAGTGGGTAAATTGTAGGAAAGACCCTGGATTCCAGTATGTTACAGCACACCACCCCTTAAAGAGAATTTTGTCCCCGAAATCACAACAAGAGGGAATAGAGGGTGGATGTGCAACTTCCCAACCTTAAACAACTAGGTTATAACCCTTAATCTAGGGTACAACACAAAATCTACATAAGTCATGTGTTACTAAGGTTTCCACAAAACCTATAACCCTTTATCAAACTCAAATTAACATTTTTGCCTTATTAACATAATCTCCATCATGAACAGGTATCATATTTATTATACTATCACTTGTGCCACATTTTATTCAAAACAATTACATCTCAATATTATATCATGTGTATTTCCCTCATCAAGGGTTTTAAGCACAATTAGGGTTTACTAAGCCATTTCAACATTAATTAATGTATTAGGTCAAAAACCTTAATAACATGAATTCATTTTCCATTATCCCCTTAAAACTATCATGTAGAATTATCACAAATTATTTTGTAGGAAAAGTTAATATTATCCAACAAGTTATAAAGCCTATAATAATTCCAAATAATGTTCATATTGCACATTTTCATATCATTTTTCATACTCATATTAATGACATCATTAATCATTTTCGTCCATTACACTTCATATTATAATTTATACATATTTTACATCACATTAGGCATTTATGAATATTTATGTGAAACCAATTATTCATTATCATATTTGAGTCATTATATTCTTTTTAGTGAATAGGATGTAACACATTAAATATTAATGAATTAATTCATATATCAAGTTATGATGAGGTGTTCATTAGAGAACAAGGTGATATACATTATATATAATGATAACTTTGTGACTATAATCCATTTATATGTATCAAGGTATATTATGTGATGATGACACCTAATGTCACTAATGTATCATGAAAGGCATTAAGGGTATATATATGTATATGTTATCAAGGCTAGATGATTACATATTAGGTTTTAGGTCAACATGATCATTACATGCTAAAGCATACTTAGGGTGCATTATCCATACACATTTTACCATTAGGGTGGCATAGTCAACGTTATGTATATTCACAATTAGTAATGAGTAACTCATTATTATGTGCATCAATCCTATATTAAGGTTCAAACATATGAACTATCTCTATATGACTTACTACATATTCATGTGTGTATAAACAAACAAGTTGAATTACAAGTATAATGTGTTAGGTAAATTATTGTTCACATAAGTTATTATGTACATATGTCCACATGGATAGGGTTTCTAACTCCAAAGGTATTTGATTTTGCTTTTAGTTGGGATTCCATCCCCCTAAAAAGGGATTTCGTCCTCGAAATCAGATTTGCAAAACCAAATAGGGTACTAACACCATTACCCTAACTCCACCCCTTAAAAGGGTCAACTAAGTTTAGCTAAGGGTAAAAGGTACATAAAACTCAACACTAAAAGGATTTACTAACCAAGCTTCAAGGTGTAACCTAGGGTACACTAAACCCTAAACTTCGGAGTATAAGGTATTTAAGGATGACTTTTGTGTAAGAGATCAAATCATCACTTATGGTTTTCCTAAGGTATTCAACAATTAGGAAGCATGCCCAAAGATAGACTATTTTGAGTTGTCTGTATCAGATCAGGCCAGGTCAGGTCATATGAGCTCAGGAGTCCTCGTTACCAAGCTAGTGGGGTAGAAGAAAATATTGCCAGCCCCCAAGCTCTGACCCTTTCTAGACACCATCACTTCAACTTCTTTCTCTAGTAGCTTCTCAATAGACAATTCGACAAAAAGTTGACAAATTTTATTTCTAATTATGAAATTATTATGATCCTAAATTAAACTTTCATGCTAGGTCGACTCTAAGGTGAAAAACTAACTAAAGAAACTATATATGATAAGGGTTCTATCTAGGAGACAATTTGAATTAGTCAAGAATCCGACTACCTTGATGCTCTGATACCATTCTGTAAAGACCAAGTCTCTACTAAAAATCATGGCAAACAAATACACCAATGGTGTGGCAGTGGAAGAAATAAACTTGACTATATTCAAAGTGTATAAAGAGTACATTATAAATTTTTCCCAAAAGGGGTACATCTTTATACAAGGAACTAGGACCTAGGTAGAGGAAAACTTAGACTAATACAACATTGTCTCCAAACAAAACAACTTATAACATAAAAGCAACTATGATCATGCAATCTATATGTTCCTTTTCTTCTTCTCCTATCCTTAGTCTTAGGTTCACCAAGCTTCCATGCGCACTCTGATCCTAGCCTGGATGGTTGGGGTCATCCATCAAGAGAAAGATAAAAGGTATGTGTCAATAATAGGATAAAGGCAAATATAAAGCTAAGCATTTCATAACAAAAGATTCCACTAAGGCATTTCAAGGAGAGTGAGTAAATAAGATTTTAGAAAACTGCCACATTTCAATATCAACAAATATCACCTTTATATGAATATAAATTATGACTCAAAATCATCTCAATGTAGGGTGAGGCACCTACCGGACCTCACCAATATAAAATGGTAGGGGGACTAAAACCCCAGTGCCTGGCAGGAGGACTAAAACCTCAGTGCCCTGTATAAAATTGGCAGGGGGACTAAAACCCTCGTGCCCTGTGGGTGGTTTGTACTCATGTACACTACATTGTCAATTGGCCAATAACTATATCATGCATAAACATTCACTTGGAAGTAGAGTGAAAAGTATAACAAGATTGCAACATAGCATTGGGAATAAAACCCAAGAAATAAAGGAGCCATCATAAGCAACAACAATATGCAATGTTTCCAAGTATTTCAAAAAGATGAGCCAACATAGGCAATAGCAAGGTTCACATAATCCAAATGAATGAGTCATAATGGCAAAAAAAAGCATAAAATAAGTAAAAATTCAAATAAATGCATTTAGGAGGATATAAAGGCTAGAACATAATGTTTGTCGGGTTGGATAAGATCCCAACTGATGAGTAGGTTGATTGCACAATATACATTCCACATGGATTTTACATTCATCATAGATGTTCACATAAATATGATTCACATACTAAAATAGGCTTCACATACAAAATAGGGTGCACATACCTATTTTATTTAATTACCATCATATTCACCAATCTGATTGTATCACCATTCCATTTTCCCCTAGTTGCAAACATTACACATGTATTAGGTTACTTAAAGGTACTTTAAGTGTAAAATGTCCATATTTATAAACCATGGATTAAAAGTTTGGATTTTAGGTCTGAAAACAGGGCCAAATGATTCCTAATATTTTTCTACTTGAGAAAACATATTTTCTTTTCAAAAACAGAGTTAAAACACTATTATAATTATTTTATAACACTTTATACATTTAAATTATAGTTTGAATTAATTATTAGAGTTGGGATGAAAAACAGGACTCAAAAATAAGAAATTTGGATTCTACTCAAAAAATCCTTTCCAACAAGTATCTATTTATATTTTTCCGATAACCGAGCGATTTACTACGAAATAAACAAGATGAGCCAATTAATTGCTAAATGGGTAAAAAAACAAGGTTTCGGATGACGAAACTGCCCATGGCGAGAGGATCAGGAAAAGAGGGCGCGCGGGGGCAAAATGGTTAAAAGCACCCGAGCTTCTTCAAGCTCGGGGCGCAGCCATGGAGCTATGGGTGTAGCTAGGTAGTTTGGGCATTTTTGCGTTTCTCAACCAAAATCGTCGTGCAGGCATTCGAAACGAAGAGAATCGAAAGACGAACTCACCTAACCAATTTATTTCGACGCACGTTCACTCTAGCTCCGGGGAGAGGCGCCGCAAGCACAGATGGAAAAGCTCCTCGTCGCCGGCTACACACACGTTCTCGGACAAAATAGAAGGTATTGGTAGGTTGCTAGGTGGTCGACGCAACTGTGTGGGGAGTTATTTATAGGTGTGGGGGTGTCCTTTGGCCTAGCCGAGGTGGCCGTGAGAGGGCTTCGGACGGCCATGAATGGCATTTCGGCTAAATTCCATTGGAGGCGACGAGGTTTGTCTCGTTCAAAGCGGGAGGTCCTCACGAACTCGTGGGCGAAGAAATCTCCAGAAAAGGTGAAGAGACGAGGAAGAACGGTGGAGAGGAAGTGTGTCGCGTCTTCCCAGCTACTGTTTCGGTTAACCAAGGTAGGAGACAAAGCGCCTGCCGTTGGATGGGATCCTCATCCAACCTGGACTGTTGGATGGTGACCCATAGTAGGCCAAGTGCGCGTGACAGTCATTTAAAGGCCGAACTTAGGCTTAAATGATGCAAATGAATGATATATCGATTGCTATTATGTCACACTATATTAAAAACTTGTTAAATGCATTTGGAAGGTCAAATCAACTTCAAATGACCTAAAATTTTAACCCCAGGTTTTAATGATGTCTAGATTCATGATATATAATTATATTTTCTTTTCACCCAACCTTTGGCCTCCAAAAAATTATTTTGATTATTAAAGCATATATTAATATAATGCTTGGGCAAATAATTATGTGTTGCTTTTATAAGAACCCCATGGTTCCCAAATTCGAGATTTGGAGTCCAAGAGTCCTCCACTCACAAATATCATGCATTTTCAAGTTTTGTTAGCCCATATTAAGTGTGAGGTATGAAGGTGGGTTATTATTCACCATTTTAATTTACACTATATTAAAAGCATATAAAATCTTTTTGAGGGGTCAAATGAACTCCAAAAATCACCAAATTTCAACCACATGCTCATATTAAATTCTAGAACAATTATATGGAATTATATTCTCATTTTACTCATAATGTGGCCCTTAATAAATATATTGCTCATTAAAGTGTATATTAATATATTAAAATGAATGAATTATATGAAAAGACTTCTTTTTATGAAACAAGTGAGTAAATTTCGAGATATTAAACGCATTAAGATTTCAATAATCATTTCTCAATTAAATAACATATTTTCATGAATTAAAATCATATTGTGAGGAGAGAGAAACAATTAAGGTTAATGTTCTCATTAATTAACTTAAATACACATTATTACTAATATATTTATCCAAAAAGCTCCGAATTAATATTATCTACTTATATTCTCACATAAAATTCCATTTTTCATTATTAGCCCTTAATTATTGCATTAAGTGAGTTATTTGTGCAAGCACCCCTCCATTTATATAAATGAGAGAAAAAGGTAATTTCAACCTTGAATTGTGCTCAAATTGCACAAGGAGTCCAAAAAGAATATAAAAGAAGGGAAATTTATGAAAAAGGTCCAAATGGACTAGAAGGCAAAGAAAAGCTCAAAAGTGGGTAAATTGTAGGAAAGACCCTGGATTCCAGTATGTTACATTCACCGTATCATAATACTAAGGGTCATAAATCCTGACCTCTAATAACTCAGATCTGAAAACGTCTATAAAATAGAAATCTCTAGTCCTTATCACACACTATCTCAAGATGAGAGAGATGGTCAACAACTACATTCTCAGTTCCTGCCTTATCTGAAACCTCAATATCAAATTTTCGTAAAAAAGGATCCATTTAATCAATTGAGGTTTTAGATTCATTATTTTGAAAAAATATTAAATTGTTGCATGATCAATCCACAAAGTAACCTTGGTATCTAATAAATATTGACTAAACGTGTCAAAGAAAAATTGTGGCTAAGAATTCTTTCTTTATTGTGGTATACTTAAATATCCATCATTTAGTGTGCACGAGGAGTAATGGGTGCTATTTATCTATAGAGACATTGTTAGCCTAACAATGGGATGTAACTTGTGTATTTGTATTTTCCCTCATGCACTTGCACGTTCTTGATAGAAGCCTATGGGTTCCTCATCCTAAACATATTGAAACATAGACAAAGGATTCTAACATGCATGTGAGTCAACTAGTGCATAAGCCCAGAAGCCAAAAGGAAGATAACTAATGAGATCCCTCTTTCCTAGTACCACTGATCGACCTTGATATTTTAAGAAGTGTTGAAGTGTGAACATAATATCATGACCAAAAACCTGGTGAACTATGCATGAGCGTGGTGAATCCATAGGAAAATCTAGTTGAGACTCACATGATACTCATGTACTAATCATTTGTCTAATTTGGATATAGGGGCATAATGTTAATCAAACCATCTAGTATCTAGTCTCCTTTGAAGTTTGCCCCATAATAGCTAGATCCCATGTGTGAGTTGTTTTGGATAAATGATAGTTGGTTTACATGAAATGAATTTAGTTTATCTCTTTGTTGGATTATATCTCTCTCTATATATACATATACATACATATACATATATATGTATGTATTGTGTTTCTATGTGTTAGAGAGAGTATGTGACAATTATGATGAAATATACTATATTACGTGTGACATTAAAAATATGTGAATATGTGTGTAAAAATAGTAAATATCCATTGTAGTCATAATAGTGATAAATATAGAATAATGGGTAGTCCAAGAAATTATGTAATTTATAGCATTACCTGGTTTTATTGAATCATGGAGCACTTTAAAGATACTTTTATTGAAAAGAGGTCTTTTTATACCTTGAGTTGTACTAGATTCTTTTATTGTATAAGATTTAAAATGAGACACACAATACACTTTGGTGAATTTGGACATGATTTGATGAAAATATTAGAGAAGAAATACATAAAATATATTAATCTAATCCAAATTCAATGTATCATGAAAAATATATCTCTAAATTTGTATGTCTCTCTCTTGATTGTCCCTTGGAGTCAATATGTGGAATTTTTACATTTTGGATATTTTGATTCAAAGGTATGAAATTTCTATTTTACATATGGAAATTTTATTCCATTCTGAAAGCATGCGTAGGAGATAGGTTGGTTGCCCTAAAATTTGTTTCAAAACTGTAACCTTCCTCCTTAAAAGTCCACCAACAAATGCTTGGAAATAATAGCACAATGTTTAAACATTGAAAAAGGGTAGGCTATTACCCCTAGTTTAGTGTAATTATGCTTCCATGCCTCTATGTAGAGTTAAAGGACATATGTCCCTTAGTGTACAGGGAGTTTAGTTGTTCTATTATCATTCTCCATAGCATACAATACATGGCTTCTTGAACAACTAGACATTGACTTGTGCTATCTTTTCAAAAATTGAATTACTAGTCTCAAAATTTGATATTGAATCTTATTGAAATTGGAAATACATTTCCACCTATTGATACTTGACTATATTATTTCACTCTTTACATTTTTTCATGGAAATTCCTTCTAGATAGGTTCATATTGTTTTACTTTCCAAATAGCAATTTTGTACCATCTTTGCAGACCTATGTTTCCCTTCTTGGGGTCCATGTGTGGCTTTGTTCCCTTTAGAATTCATGGACAGGTGATCAATGCAAGATCTAGAAGAGACATGCAAGAGTTGTCCCATGTTTAAGAGAGATAGGAAGCAATGCCTAATTTTGTAACCTTATGTAAAGCTTCCACGACTCTGATGTGAAGCATGATTGTAAAATATGATTAGTTTATATTTTTTATATTATTTTGTAATTATTTAATTATAAGGATCATGTTTTTGTTCCAAAACATGATGATATCTCTTGATCCATAGCTTTGATCCACTATTTAACTTTATAATGATATGAGCCATCTTGATATACATCTAATGAGTATCATGACCTAAAAGTAACTCTTTTATGCTAATAAGTGATATACTTAATGAAGACTTAAAATTTGATTCTATTACTTATCAAATGATTATCCCATTTTGGAATTAATACTCTTATTAATGCTATATTCCATGATTGACTAAGATCATTTCCCTGAGTAGTTCATATGACATGAAGACCCACTTTTGTACACAAATATGCCCAAAATTGTAATGTTTAAGTACTTATATGGTTGGGTCTATAATCCTTAAGAAAAAGATGATCCATAATGTCTAGACCTATATGATTTCCTCTAAATCAATGCTTATGATAACTTGTGACAAAAAATACCATGTATCACACTCATATGCTCTTTTTTTACTACATGTGACATATACCTGACACCAAACATGATCTAAATGAACATCTCTTGTTGGACTCTTATCTTGCAAAAGTCATGTTGTAATGTTACAATAGTTATCTCAAGACTTCAAATCATTAGATTTATCATACTTATTATCTCTAAAACCAAAAACAATATACTTAATGATCTTTTATGATCTTATGTCTTAGGAATGTGATTATTATTCAAATATCATGCTCCAAAGTGACTAGTTGTGCTCTTAAATGATTAAACCTTGATAATAATTCAAATCTCATGCTCTACTATTTTATAATAAGAGATTATATTCATCTAGTAGTACTCATAATATGGATGGTTAACTTAGACCTAGGGTCTAGTGTTGATACTTGTACTATGTTGATTAAATACATGCATGTCGATAATGATGGAAATATACTTGAACTATTTGAAACATAGGTCTAAGGGAACATCCACATGACATGAAACACGTTTATCTTATCAAAACCCTACTGATCTAAGATCCAATATTATATATTTTTATACCTTAGATCCACTTTGTGTTTTTTTATTTCGGAATCTTTTCCAAGGGTCATAGCTACACACTACTCACAAGCTATGCTTAATCTCTTGACATTACTATGATATTACATTGATTCTATGTATTAACTTAATAATGCTTGGCTACTAGTTACTTGTTTGAGATAATTGTTCCTATTTATACTGTAACATCCCAGGATTTGAGGCCTCGGATAATATGATCTTAAAAGGAATGATTGGACTACCCATATCACCAAGGTGCACCTCCTTTTCCGGGAGCCCATCACTAAAGAACTCCATAGTTAAGTGTGCTCAGCTTAGAGTAGTACTAGGATGGGTGACCAGTCGGGAAGTTGACCTCGGCATGAGCATGAGTGTGGAAAAAGCACGCAGTTAAGGCTAGTGCTAGTCTGTGGGGCCAGTCATCATTCCTAAAACTCTAATAAATCCTTGGGCAGTGTGTCTAGGTATTACAAATGGTAAAGTTGACCCCGGCTTGCGCATGAGTGAGGAAAAGTGCATAGTTAAGGCTAGTGGTGCTCTGTGGGGCTATTCATCATTCCTGAAACTCTACTGAAGCCTTGGGCAGTGTGCCCAGGTATTACATATACTACTTACATGATTGATCATACTATGTTGAAAAACCTTGAACATAAAATAGAAATATATTAAATAATTGTGTACCTTCCTAATTTTTTTTTATATTGGAGCAAGTAAAATATTAATATCAAAAAAGGAAGTATAGAGGCTAGCCTCATATACTATACATTGGGGGGACTAACAACAAAAAACCCACTGTTTAAGAATCAAAGGACTGAACCCGCTCATCAACTTCAGTCTGGTTATAACAGCCCAGCCAAGTTGGCACACAATTCTATCAAACAAAACAAGATTATCAGACTCTACACTGCCATGGATTCTGTCATTACGTTCTTTCCACATAATATGACAAGTAGTATCTAAGCATAAACCAGCAAAATTATGCAAAGTGTTATTGTTTGCCTTCTCCACGATATTGTATATGAACCCATCCAGTGCCTGTGGGGGGTTGCCACCCCAGTCGAGCTTCAACCAAATCCTGGTTATGGTATATCTTGCATACATACAACTAAACAATAGATGTTCATGAGTTTCAAGATATTGTTTACATAAAACACAACAGTTTTCCACATTGATACCCCACTTAAACAACCGATCTTTGGTGGGAAGTCTACCCAAAATTGATCTGTAAGATGTGCATCTCCATTTGGGGACATGGCATTTTCCTCAAATGACAGGAGACCAGGGAACCTGGGGAACACAGCAAACTCTCACCCAAGGTTTGAGGTGGTCGTACTTCATCTTCCAAAGGCCATTACAAACCTCATAATCGTCTACAAATTCAGGCCAAATCTTGCACATGGTGCGTCAAGTTCTCGAACCCTTACCCTTGCCTTCAACTGACATCACCCTACCATATCTGTCCCTAAACCAGTGCGTCCAACCAAAGTCAGGTCTCTTGAGAAATTGATCGACTCTCTTGGAAATACTCACAGCAACAATATCAGCAGGATCATGGATGTTTAGCCCACCACTATCGAACGATCTTGATATGGTCCCCCACGTGATTTCATGATTTCTGCCTCCCCACAAGAAAGAATTTGTAATGTTGCGCATCTTTTCTAGAATGAAAGTAGGAAGAGTTTCCTGTATACACTAATACCTCATTGTGCCTACCAGGACAGAACGAATGAGAACTAGTCTACCTTCCATGGAGATATTAATCCCTATCAATCTAGACACCTTGATCCTCAAAGAATCCACGCACGCGTTGAAATCCCTTCCTCTTTCCCTTCCACCACTCAAGGGGATACCTAAGTACATCATAGATAGCATACCCTTAACCATGCCCAAATCCTCTTTGAGTCTCCCACGTCTAGTATTGCATGATCTTGAGAAGAATACCCTTGATTTGATGATACTGAGATATAGCCCTGTGAAACTGCCAAAAGATTTCATCACGCTTTTGAAGCCTCTCATAGTTTTCAAGTTACTCGACATAAAGAATAGAACATCATTAGAAAAGATCATGTGTGGAAGAACTTTACATCTGCCTTGATTGAATATATCCATTCTCTTCTCCACCATGGCTTCCTCCACCATGGCAGAAAGGCACTCCATGACCATGGTGAAAAGAAGCAGGGAGAGCGGATCACCTTGCCTCATACCATTGGCTACAGTAAACAAGCCATGGGGCACCCCATTTACCAAGATAGGGAAAGAAGTGGTGCAAACACATTCCTTCACGATGTTAATCCATCTGTTGGAGAAACCCAGAGCTTCCATGACCTTCCATAAGGCATCCCAATGTACAATATCATAAGCCTTAGTCAAATAAGGCTTAACACAAACTTTCCTGGACCCTCTCTTGACCTTGAAGTCCTGCATAAATTCTGAGGAAAGGGTGGTACAGTCAGAAATCTATCTACGAAAGCAGCTTGAGCAGGTGATATGACCTATGGCAAGACTTTCTTCAATCTAGTCACAAGAACCTTAGCTATAATTTTGAGTTTCTTGTAGCAAGACTTTCTTCAAACAAGGCTAGTGGTAGTCGCATGACCCGGCTGGAAAGACTTTCATAAAATAAGGATTCAATCGATCTATCGAGGTAAGGGAACAAGGCATGCTCAAACAGGTTAACTCATTGACTTTGGTCTTAAGTTTCCTCCGATACATATAGGGTAAAACTTGGGATTTTAGCTATGGGTGTCAAAAAACCAAGTTTGGTCAGTTTCAGGTCAAAAAATCTTATCCTAGTTGTTTGACGAACAAATCCAAACCCGAACCTAGACTCGGATTTTACTCATACCTATCAACCCATAACTGACCCGGATCAAAAAATCTAAACCTAGAACCAAACCCAAAACCCATATTTGAAGATGATTTTTTTAAAAAAACAATTTTTTAGATACAATTACCTACATGATTGCAAACATTTATTATCTAAAATAAACTACCAAAGATGACTATGATCATATAATATCAAACAATTGTAATATTAGTATTCCATTGTTTTATTAGAGAAAATAATATCATTAGGAAAACATTAATTACACCTAAAAACAAGAAAATTTCAACACAGGTGCAACATCATATATATCATACTAAAATAACACATATATCACATCATATTGTTGTAACTTCACCTATACTATACCAAAACAACACATATTCACATCAAAATATAACCCATCAAACCAATCAAGATGACTATACATGTGACATCCTCAATTTTCTATCTCTTAAATTATATCCTTCATTCCACTATTTGTTACCCAAATCCACTCAATTTAGTTCAATTTCATGGTTGGATGTGATTCAATGCTCTATTGGAGTCACATTAATTTTCTATCTCAAGATGTGATTTTACCTTGCATGTTTTACCTATGTTGCATGCCTTAATGTTTCATGCTTTTTTAAAAAACTTAAAACATCATTACTATGATCATTTGCTCCCTACTATATATCAAGTTGTGGAGCTTTCTATTACTTTCCAACAACACAAAAATCATCTCAATCGGACTTTTAGAGCCCAAGTTATGAGACTTTGAAGATTCTATTTTTCTTTGATTTATTTGGTTTTTCACCTTGTTTCTGTGCTTGTTGGGATAAACACAGTGAGGCCCATGAGAGAGAGCACGGTCCAGTCGCTACCTCTCCCACTTCCAAACCCTAGCGCACTTCACATTTTGATCGTTAGATTACAGATCATAAGATCCAAGGGTCACAAACGGCGACCTTGAGAACCACCTAACACTGCCTTTGCACCCTCCAATCCATGGTCTTCTCTCTTGATTCAATGTGATTGACTCTCAAAATCCATTCGGTTCTTCTTTCTCATCACTTCACCTCTCTTTTCCCCTTGTTTCTGTCTCGGTGCACACCTTAGAGGGTCATCACTCTGGGCTTGCTCGAGCCAAAGTGAACCTACCTTGGGCTCCACAAGGTCTAATAGAGGTTGGACAGAACTACAGAAACTATGATAAGCCAATGAACCCTCTCCACCCTACATCATCGACAAGGAGTTGCTACAGTTGCAACACCTCAATGCAGCTAAATGAGGGATGGTAGTGAAGAGCAGCCAAATCGGGTCCCCTTGACGCGTGATGGCGGTGTCCAGCTTCTGAGGGAGGCGTGTGATTGCTCAGTGGTGATGAAGTTCATTTGGGGGAAGGGGGAAGGATACATGTGTGGGTTGCCTTAGGATCGTGAATCGATGACCCTGGTTGATTGTCACACAATAATGGTAATGACCTCAGTTCTATAAAGTTCTTGATGTATACATTCAAAAATTTATATCTTCCTGATCATTAGGCCAAATTGGACAAAATTATATACCAAATTGATCCTCTCAAAATGATCAACATGAGCATACTTGTAGACTCTAAGTCCTCTTCCTATTCTCCTATTTTGTTAAATATGTGATATTTGAAAATGTTGACTTCATTTAATGCATCGTTGTGACAATGTTTGGACCATTGATGCACCTCTACCTATCTAGTGTTCATGTTTGCACATTTTATGTACTTTTGAATTAATTGAGGATCCTACTCAACCCTATTTCTTACGAATGACTCTAATTGCATAAAAGTTTATTGAATTGAACATAATTGGTTCATTATGTTCATCCTTGCTTTCATGCTTCTAAATAACATCAAAGTCTCTCATAATCTAAAATCAGTAGCCTTGTGACATACATGACTCTAAGATCAGCCCTAGGGCACTCTTGACTATGTTTGTTCTATATGAACTGTAAAGCATGTTTGCGCCCCTTTTATATGAATACATGATATACCTTGGATCAAATGATGTGTTTGACCTATTTTTTGCATCTAATTACTTCCTATTCCTCAAATGATTAACTCGATGAAGATTAGAGACCCTCATGCCCAAGGTTCACCCTATGTCTAGATATGATGTTACATGTGGATGTATACCCACTAGTGGTGACCTTGTATGACACATATTGCTTGATTGTCTTCATAGTGTCCTCAATCTTGATACAGATATTAGTATATTCTCTTTACTCTTCTAAATTAAATTTGTTCTACACCCTATGACGCCCTTGGTATGGATGTCCCATCTTATCCATATGTTGGGACCTTATGACCTAGGTCTTATGTGTTGATTTTTGGTATGCATGTTGATAATGTGGAACCATATGATGCCTGGACTTGGGGACATCCAAATATATGTGAATGATATTTGCATGACCTAGCTATCTTGCTAACCTAATCGCATATCTCATCTAAACCTCATGACTTGATGAATCATAACCTTGTATACCCTATTGTGAGTCTTGTGACCCTAGAATGCATGTAAATGCCTTAAATCTTGAAATTATTATGTAATGTAAACGACATATTGGAATGACATGGAACTTGAACCATACCTTTGTGTTGACCCGTAGATCAGTAAAGGATCTCCAAATTTTTAATTTAACCAACTTGGAACCTAATTTGGCCAAAATCCTAAAAATGAATTTAGATAGGGTTAATGATGATAATCTAATATATGTATGCAGTCTTGTACTTAATCAGGTGTGGCTTGTGGCTAGATGATCGATGACAAGTTAGGGTATGCAATCTCTAAATTAGGTATGGGCATTAAATAATTATATGACTATGGCTTTCTTGCTTGAAATGTGATACATATGTATGCTTGTTTACGTGCTCAAATATTTCCATGTAGTATTCTAGTATGCACTCGATGTTTGTCTCATATTGTGGTTTTATAGCTTGCAAACATAATATAGAAAATCCATTATAAAATGTTAAACCAGGGTTAACTCTTGGAAATGGCCTCGAGGTCCCTCACGTATAGAAGGTTTAGCTAATCTTTAGCACCCTTACGGATCCTTATAATGGGAAGTTGATCAAAGGCATTATGATTACATGATATGATCATATAATTGGAGTAAAATGACATAAAACATGGGCTCTCATTCTTTTAAGAACTTAACATGTTATTTTCTTTCTCGTTTACTTCTGCAAATCTTTTCAAATTATGCAAAGCTTATGTATATGTATCTTTTAGCCCTGTACTCGGCACATTGTGCGCTTGACCTGTCTTGTTTCACGTATTTTATAGGTTTAGAGATGGCTAGCAGTTGTTGGGCTTGGTGTGTTACGTCAGGTGTAGTTGTTGTAAGATCCCTAGTATACATGAGCAGGCTTGTAAAAATGTACTAATGAATATGTATATGAAATATTCTAATAAAAAATGTTGTTTAATATATCTTATTGAATGTTGAGTCTTTGATTGGTGCTTTTATCTTGTTATGTTTTCATGTATGCTAAGATTTATGATTCCTCATTCACACTTTGGTAATACCACGCTAGGGACGGACGCCTAGGTCCTATCGCCATTGACTTTATTATCATTTGGAGTTAGGATTTGGGTAACAAATGGTTCTGTGAGAATACCACACTAGAACAATACTTATACCATACCATAATAACATTTATATAAAAAAAACATCATTTTTGTTACCTAACACCATAAGTAAATTCCAACACAAATAGGACTATCAGAATACTATTAAAAACAACACATATATCACATCAAATAATTAAAATATGTTACAATATCAGATATATTATGCCAAAACAACACATGTATCACTTCAAAGTATAGCATGTGTTCCATAAATATAGGTATATAAGTAAGTATTTAGAACCCAATTTTGTCCAATTTCTATACCCATAACCAACCCAATTTAGATTTGGATATGTAATCTTAAACCCAGAATCGACCCGGAACGTGATAAATAAAACCCAAACCCAATTTTTTTTGGGTCAGACACAATTAGGTACATGGGTTTAGATAGATTTTTATAGCCCTACTTTTAGCCACAAATGCCCCTCAAGGAACCTTCCTTTTAAAGTTTAACACCCTCCCTAAGTATAAACATGCACATAGAGGCAACAACACTGAGTTATCCATAACTCATGCACACAAGGGGGGAAGTACATAAAAACACATTCATAACAACAATATAATCAATCACAAAAACTTAAATATTAAAACATTCTCATGATTGTTCTTACAAAAGGAACATAAATGATATCACATGGAAAACTAACATAATATATTGAGACATAGTTTCTACTCTAAAGATATAAAAATGAATACATATAACTGAAGGTATAAATCTGAGCATCCTCTTATAGTTGGTACCCCACCAGATCTTATCATGATCTATTCTTTTTCTCCAAGTCTCTGGGTGCTACATCTACTCCTGGTCTCACCTATGGACATCTCATCCCCAACCATGCATTGGAAAACTATTCGTTAGAGTAAATGGCATTGAATTATAATAACATAAAAGAACATAACTGAAGTATGGAAATTATGAATCTATAACTAGAATAAACAACTTTTATTTACATCTTTTATCTTTTGGTGGCCACGTTTATACAATAAGTCCTATTATGTGGCACTATTGTGCCTTCTATGGTGCAATGCACCTTCTATGGCATAAATGCCTTCTGGTGACATTGGGGTGACATCTTTTTAGTGGCACCAAATGCCTTCTATGGTGCAATGCACCTTCTGTGGCATAAAAGCCTTCTTGTCTATGTACCGCAGTACTTTTATTATGTGAGGACTTATTATATAATATAAATTATGTTTTGGTGTTAGTTTCTATTTTTCTTTTCTATTTCTATTTCTAATTCTAATTCTATTTTGATTCTATTTCTATTTTGATTTTTTTTTTTTGGATCTGCATGGGCCGAAGCCCACCCCCTCTCCAAATAGGTGCCAGAGCCCGGATGTCTTAACTATTTGAGATGAATTCTGAATGATGTATTCTATTATGGCATTCTATATTCCAAATTCTATTATGACTTCTATGAGGAATCTAAATTATGGTATAACATAAGGAACTAGAGATGGAGATAAATTTTGATGTTCCCATTCTATTAGTAAGGAACTATGATGAGTCCAAATTCTAGATTGTTGTATATAAATCTGATATTCTAAAAGATATTCTAAATTCTAGATAGTAGCAAAGAATTAACATATAAAATCAAATTCTAGGCATATTATGAGCTCTAATGATTCACATTCTGATTTCTGACATTTATGCATAACTGACCACTTGAAACTTGATAATTTATATAGGCATGATCTATATGAGGGAAGAATTCTATGGTACTGGAAAGTAATGAACATTAGACTGCATGTCTAATGGATTATATTAAACATAATAATTATACTACAAATCTATCATATATATAACATGAATTCAATGGCACGGCCCACTTACCAGTGGTAAGACAAGTCATATCCAAAATTATTTGTAACATACTAAATATTAGATGTAATATACATATAATCCTTTTTCCTAGGTTTCCCTTTCATTTTTGTCCTTCATGTCCTTGATGTTTAATTAGTGGAATTTATAGTGGTTTGGTGAATATTTATTCACTATTTGTACCGATAAAAGGGTTTATGCACAAATAGCTCAGTGAAAGTATTTTAAAGGACCTTAGTAGGTATTCTAAACCTTAATACAACTTTTTTGTGTTTATAAATCATAAAATGAGCCTATGTTTTAAATCTGGTTCAATTTGGATGTTGTTTGTACAAGTTATGTAATTTTAGGTACATTCTGGACTTTTATGCAATTTACCCAATTGGGAGGTATGTTTTGCAAACTATCACATGCATTATAATTCTTAGATATTCCCTTACCATTCTCGAGATTTTAAATAATGGGACACCTGGTTACACCTTGGTTTGAAGGTGTTTCTCTCTAAGGGCATTTTAGGGATTACCCTCTTTATACATGAGCTTATCTTTTTTTTTATAATTAAATCCAGGAGAACATCTATTCATCTCACTCTCCTCTTTTTGGATGACTCATAGAAAATGAATGTAGCTCTCACTTATAAAATCATGGATTCAAACCCCCTTCCCTCACAGTAGCATGAGCTGATGCCAAGACATGGGCCCGAGCTCACATCAACATGTGGTTGATTGTCTACAATGAAGGATCATCATATTCTGTCATTCATCTGGTTCTTGGTGGAAATAAATGTAGGGAACATTATTCTATTCAAGGACTATGAGTCCACACACTCGTAAGGGTAGTAGTGTATGCTTGGTGCAGATGTATACGTCATCAAAGGCTTGCCCCCACACACCTAACTCTCTTGGGGTCGCGTTAGATGGCTTAGGTATGAGGAATCCTATAATGGAATAGTCTCTAAGAACAGCACATATCTCCCTAGTATACACAGTGGCTTTCCGTGGCTCCTTGGAACTCCCCCACATGATATCGAATATATATGGGTCATCAATCTCTATAATGGAGATATTGATATTTTTGTCATCGGAAATCTTGAGGGCAATGGTGTATGTATGAATATAGGCAACGATGTAGTCCTCCTCATGGACCCATACCCGGAAAGTGAGTCACACATGATAGTGGGAGTTGTAAATGATGTCGGTTGCTCATCTCCTACATGAACTGGACGGATCAATTGTGTGCCCCATAGTCAGATTAAGCTTAAGGTTAGTGACATCCGGGGGTTTCCACCTGGTGATTTGTATGTGCTTGATCTTAGACTACGGTTCTTGGAAGTTATGAAGCTTGAGCTCTCTGTAGAAGGTCAGAACTTTGATCTTGATAAAACACTTCTTGGATATGAATCGGTTCAGGAAAGAAGCAATGTGATTCCACTACAGGGACCATGGTAATTTCCTGTCATCCATCCTTACGACACCCAAATGCGCCATATAGTCCACACAATATGGGTGCATAAATCACCTGTGATCCATGCTTTCGCAGATATGGTGCCATGTGATCTATCGCAAGTCATCAAAATCTCGAGCAACGATCGGGGCATGGTGTATCCGGTGATGGCACTATACTTGGCCAAGAATTGTCGAGCGATATGGTTGTCAATGAAGAGATGGTGAATAGACTCAAAGGTAGGTACGTCATAGCAAGATCATCAGGACGTCACTAGAACGTGGCATATGTGAACATTATCATCAGTCGAGAGAGCCTGATGTGCGACCTTCCATAGTATATCACTATCCCTGGGATTCCCCATCTTCCAGAGTTTTTCCAACCATGGTCTGTTAATTGTTGTATCTGGATATAAGATTGCTTTCTTAATCGACCTAATAGAAAACTCTTTGTTGCGTGTTGGACTCCAAATCATCTTGTCCTCCTCACCTGAAATAGCATTGCAGGATGCAGCAATGAGTCGTATACCGTCTTGGTGAAGGATGTGTGACAGCACATCCCAATCCCATCATGAGCTCTCAATCCAAAAATCCTTGACCTTAAAGTCATGGTTTCTATCACTAGTGGTGATAGCAAAATCTGTCGAGGGTAAGTTGCACCATCTGGAGTTTTAAAAAGAAATATCTCATGTATTGATAATCCATCTACAATGCAGTAAGAATAGTGGGAATGTGTACCACACCTATTTCCAGAACGGTGATGTTGATGCCCCGAGTTTTAGGTAAGGGGGGTAGCAACCCGATCTATGACTAAAGGCACATGCATATTTGTTCCTACAAAACGTGGCTCAAGTGGAAAGTTCATCAAGGATTTCCAAACAGGATTTGTAAATGTATAATCTAGTTGTGCATCTGATGGAGTCTAATATGAGACCACCATGAGAGGTTGGGGAAGCCACATTTTTCCAAGAGACCCATGCCTTGTGACGACTGTTTATAAGATCAGCCCAGAGAAATTGTGACATCAATGCCTCAATGCGATCACTTATACCAGCTAGAATGTTGATTGTTGCAGTCGTGTATAGTGTGATGGATGAGAGGGTGTGCTTGATCAGGAGTCTGCATTTGTAAAATGATAAAAGGCTTGCTTTCCATCCAGCAATCTTGTAGTTCATCTTCTCAATAAGATACTTAAAGGTCTGCAATCTGGCTCTGCCATACACGATGGGTATGCCCAAGTATGTGATGAACCCTTCCGCAATCTGAACTTCCATGGATCTCACAATATCTGCTGCTACATTCTAAGAGGATCCTACTATAAGGAAAAAGGATTCCAATCTATTCACTACTTGCCCCGTTGCTACTTCATAGTGGCTAATGATAGATTTGACGATAACCGTGGAAGTGGGTGTTGCATTGAAGAAAGTGATGACATCATCTACGTGTAACAGGATGCATGGTGCCTCGCCTTTCCCTTTGGTGCGGAATCTACTGATATCTCAAAGATTGACCACTTGATGCATCCTTCTAGCCAAAACCTCTTCGAAGATGATGAATAAAAATGGAGAAAGTGGGTTTCCTTGCTTGAGCCCTCTATGCATCTAGAAAAACCCAGCTATAAGTTCTCCTAATGTGACGCTCACCCACATGCCAATGAAGGGCTTAAGACATAAGTTGATCGTCTCTAAAAAAAATCCAAACTTCATCAAGGTCCTCCTCAAGACATGCCAACCAATGTGGTCATAGGCCTTCTTCATGTCATACTTACGCACATCATTGTAAAATTGCCCTCCTACGTTGAGATCATGAACCAATTCTTTAGTGAGCCTGATGTGATGCACAATCTCCTTGCCAGGGACATAGGTACCTTGCACATCAGATACTCATTTAGAGATCAATGATTTCATCCTTCTACTGATGACACTGGCAAGGATTCGTAGTGCCACATTTTTGATAGAAATCGGTTCGAAGTCATTCACTAACTCTAGTGGCTGGTGAACTTTGGGCAACAATGTGATGCGACAACTCATCAAACTCATGTGACTTGGTTGATTATCTATCAACCAATGGGGTTATTTCTTTGATTGGAGGATGATGAGGATGGCCTAGAAGTCTCCATCGGCTTTTAAAACTGATATTTGATATTCAAGAAGCCTCTATGATCTATCATGTTACATGGCCATGAAGTCCTAGGCTAAGGACACATGGAAAGTCTCGTAGACACCTCATGCTTGTCCCCTTCTTTATAAATCCATATATACCCGTTCCCACCTCCCAAGTCAAAAACTCTTGCTCTCCTTATCTTTACTCTAGCTTAGAGCATTGTTCCTACTCTATTTTTCCATGAAGGTGCTATCCCAAGGTAAAAGAGGGTGCTTACCTTGGTGAAGAAACTCCTAGGGTTCTGATTTTGCTCTATTTAGGGTTTCTAAAGCTCCTTCTTGGTGATTTCAAAAAAACCTAGTTAGTTTCCTCCTTTCCTTCACTATTTTCATGCTTTTTTGTCTTCCTCCCACCTTCTTACAGGTTGGAACCATGGCCTTCCTTGGTTAAACCCCACCTAGAGCCCTTAAATACCTCATCTTCATGGTCTTTTTCTAGGGTTTTTCACCTCTAAAGTTTTGAAGGTACTTCTTGCTCGAGATAGGAGCTTTTTTGGAGAAACTAGCCTCTCTAGCTTGGGAACATTGGTACTTGAACCTGTCCACCTTCCTAGAGGCCAGTTTTAGAACCCCCTTCTCATATATTGCTTACTACATGCTTAACACTCATGCATCTATGTTTAAAATTGATTATCTCCATCTCTATATACCATGTTCTCCTAGGGTTTTGGTTTCTTGCTATTGTACCTTCTGTAGAAGCTCTAGTTTGGTTACCTATGCAACTCCAACCCTGATCTTGGGTCCAATGGTGTTTTCTTCCTCTCTCTCTCTCTTGAAGATTTTTGACTTGTCATTTCCTGATTGGTTGAAATTGAAAATTCATATCTTTTAGACCGATTATCCAAATTTAACAAATAAATATGTTTTGGAATCAAAAAATTAGTCTCTATCTAATAAAAATATTTTCAACATCTGGTTTTGAGGTTTGACTAAGGGTAATTTTTGGGAAAATGCATTTAATGCATAAAATCCATAAAGATTACATCTTAATCATCATAACTCCAAAATCAACATAAAAATATATTTTCTTGATAAGGAGAACCTAATAAGTTCATTGGTGAGGCTTTTAGAGTCGAAATCCAAGTTTTTCTTGTCTAAAATTAGGGTTTATATACATTAATGTGCATTATGTACTCTAATACATGTTAATACATTGAAAATAGGAAAGAGGAACTTGGACTCAATTAAAGTGGTGAAAGTTAGTAATTGATATCAGTAAGTGAGGTATGTGCATATTTCACCCTAGCTTGGGATATTTTCATCCATAACCTTAGTTTCCCTAATGAGGCTTAAATGAACCCTAAATCTTGTATTCTTGAATCCTTTATTATATTTGCCTCTAAATAAATATTTTTTCTCTTTTGTTTGGGCCTTGTACCCCACTTCCATGTTCTAATTGATATGATGCTTTTACTTGCCATGATTTATTTTCTATTATGTTGATTTTATGGACTATTTAGATATAGTAATGGTAATTATGTAAAACCACCCATAGATAGGGCATGTATTAAGTTGCCCCAGGGAATGTCTTATTCTCCCCCATAAAAATATGTGTAGGTGAATGGGAATGCACTGATTCTCCCCTCACCTATAGGTTGAGCTTCAATAGGTGCCTCATTCCTACTTAGTTAAGGTAGTCATAATTATCACTACTACAAAAATGGATTATAAAGTCACTTTTAAAGGCGTCGGTTGTAAACAAAACCTGATGCCTAAACAATAAAGTGTCGGTTAAATAATTAAACCGACATATATCAGTGAAGGGCGACCTGACACGGGTATCACTTTTTATTTAGTGTCGGTTCCTAAATTAGAAATCGACGCTAAACATTGACCGCCAAATCTAATTTTTTTAGCGAAAAGAATTACCTCCAAAATTTAACATACATCGTCGGTTATTAATAAAGAAACCGACGACTAAAGGTTTTATGCAAAATAGAAATTTGACCAATTTTTGTCGTCAGTTCCTGTTACAGTAATTGACGTCGATGTGTTTCCGCATGCTCTACCACAAAAATGTTTGCCCCCATATAGCATCGAGTTTTACACAGAAACCGACGAGTATGGTCTTAATTCGAGAACATTTATTTTTTGTTGGCATATATATGGACGTCGGGTTTTCTTGTTTGAATCAACGACTATAAGAGAACAAAAGTATCAGTTTTTCGTTGTTAACCGACACCTATAGTTTTCAGCGTCGGTTTTATTTAAGAACTGACGCCTATTGTTAACTTAACCGCACCCACGCGAGCTAGACTCTTCCCCTTTCTCTGTTTCATTCAATCTCGCGCAACTCAGGGTTTGGTCTGGCAATTTTCTGCTCACCGCCGCTCGTTTCTCCTCTGCCCCCACCTCTATCACTGCTTTCTCTAGCTATTGCTCCAGCTCACTTTTTGGTCCTCTTCCCACCTCCGCCACCACTTGCCCTCTGCCCCCCGCTCGCCGCTCCGGCGGCCTTCCGATGACCTGCTCTCCTGCTCCAGCTCCAGTGCCGCCTGCTCTCCTGGTCTGGAGGCCTTCTCTCCTACCCCATCTCACTGCTCCACCGTTGCTCTTCTCCACGCTGCTAGTTGCTCGACAGGTAGCCCTCTTCTTCTTCCTCCATGCCCCTCTTCTGCTTCCTTCTCCCTCATTACCAACAGAAAGCACGACCATGGCTGTGTTGGCTGACCATGACCATGCTAGGCAACACGGTCGTGGCCGGCCAACACAACCACTGCTGTGCTTGTTGTTGGAAAGGAGGGGGAAGGAATAAAAGATGGTATTTTGTTCATTTATTTTTTTATCTATTGCTTTGTATTTTTTTATCTACTGATTATATTTATTTATCTAATGCTTTGAGTATATATATTTAGATGTTGCTATTGTAAATCAACCTAGGATATATTTATGCTTCTAATCCTAATGCTTGACCTAATTCAATAAATTTTGATGCATGTTGAAATAAGATTTAAACTTGTCCATTCTAGCCTCCTAATTTGATTTGATTAAACCTAACATTGATGAAACCCTAACATCAATTGTGTTGAAACCCTAACATGTACATATCTATCATTATGTTTGTTGGCCTAGAAACACGTCCAAGATTTACTAATTAGGAGTAAATCTTAGATAGTCCATGGTTTGGGACTGTTCTTGAACACCTAATCTCACTTAGTATGTAAGTGTATAATGTGTATTAGGTTTTTGAGAAAATTTCAATAGCATTTCCTCGTTTGTTCTCTAAGTACATATGTACTTAGAGAACAGCGGGGAAATGTTGCCGAAATTTTCTTGAAAACCCAGTACACATTATACACTTACTAGTGAGATTAGGTGTTCAATAATGGGATAGGTGGTACACATTTATTATATATAAGAATGACATCACATGTATTTTTTGGCCTAGAAACCCGTCCAAGATTTACTCATTAGGAGTAAATCTTGGATAGTCCCCGGTTTGGGACTGTTCTTGAACACCTAATATCACTTAGGATGTAAGTGTATAATGTGTATTGGGTTTTCAAGCAAATTTTGGTAGCATTTCCCCGTTTGTTCTCTAAGTACATATGTACTTAGAGAACAGCGGGGAAATGTTGTCAAAATTTTCTTGAAAACCCAATACACATTATATACTTACTAGTGAGATTCGGTGTTCAAAGATGGGATAGGTGGTACACATTTATTATATATAAGAATGACATCACATGTATTTGTTAACCCTAGACCCTAATCTGGTTGTAATATATACTTGTTTTCTCTTTGATCATAGAATGGATAGATCATGGATGTCCATTCACAATCGCTGCACCCCAGAGTTTATTACTGGTCTTGACTAGTTTATTAGATTTGTAGAGGAACATAGGAAACAACCTAGAGATAGGTTCTACTGTCCATGTAGGCATTGCGATAACAACTTGAAAGTCAGCACTGGTGACAAAATCAAAAGTCATGTCATGTGCAACGGGATTGTACAAGGCTATACAGAATGGCACTGACATGGAGAGATTTCAAACCTGAAACCAGCAGATGTCGATAGCAGTGCTTGTGTGGAAGAAGAAATTGCCTCCGATGACGTAGATGTGAATGAACCAGTTCCAGTAGACATCGTTGATGCAATGCTGGATAGTTGTGGGGTAGAGCACACTGATCCACCTCCCATGTTTAGAAACATTGTGCATGATGTTGAGATACCGTTATACACAGGTTATACTAAGTTTACGAAGCTTAGCGTTGTGTTGAGATTGTATAAGTTGAAAGCTAACAATAGATGGAGCGACAAAAGCTTCATGTCATTGTTGTCTTTGTTGAAAGAAATGCTTCGTGAAGGAAACGAGCTACCAATCTCAACATACCAGGTAATGAAATTGTTGTGCCCAATGGGAATGGAGGCCAAGAAGATACATGCATGCCCAAATGATTGTGTATTATTTCAAAAGGACTATGTGGATTTGAAAGATTATCCAAAATGTGGTGTGCCACAGTATAAATTGATGACTTTGGGGGAGTCCAAAATTGGTTCTCCTGCCAAGGTGATGTGGTATCTACCTATAATATCACGGTTTCAACGCTTGTTTGCAAATCTGATAGATGTGAAGAATTTGAGGTGGCATGCAGATGTTAAGAAAAATAATGATGGGATCCTACGACATGCGTCAGATTCCCCATAGTGGAAGAAGATTGATCTATTGTACCCCAAATTTGGTGAAGAAGATAGGAATCTAAGACTTGGGCTTTGTACAGATGGAATGAATCCATACGGGACATTGAGCAGCCAACATAGCACTTGGCCAGTCATGCTTGTTATATACAATCTTCCTCCCTGGATGTGTATGAAAAATAAGTACATAATGTTGTCATTGTTGATATCGGGCCCTAAACAACCTGGAAATGAGATCGATGTTTATCTTGAACCTCTGATTGATGACTTAAAGAAACTCTGGGGTGAAACTGTGATGACCTATGATTCTTCATGAAGAGAGACATTTTTTTTTGCATGCTATGTTGTTTTTCACTATTAATGACTTTCCAGCATATGGGAATTTGTCTGGATATTGTTTTAAAGGAGCTAAAGTGTGTCCTATATGTGAAGAGAACACTGATTCAACAAGACTAAAACATGGCGGTAAGACTGTATATCTCAGTCATCGAAGGTTTCTTACAAAATTCCATCTGTATCGTAGGAAGCGCAAAGCATTCAATGGATTGAATGAGGAATGGAGTGCACCTAAACATATACTAGTGGAGGTTGTTTATGAAAGAGTAAAAGACTTTGTCAATGAATTTGGTAAGAGATCACAATGTACTATGGCCACACAGAGTTACAAATCTTTATTCAAGAAGAAGTCAATATTTTGGGATCTTCCTTATTGGAGTTCTTTGACAGTCAGGCATTGTATCGATGTCATGCATGTTGAGAAAAATTTCTATGATAGTGTCATTGGTACTTTGTTGAATATACCAGGTAAGACTAAAGATGGGATAAAATCTAGACTGGAGCTACGTGAAATGGGAATAAGGTCTGAATTAACAGAATTACATGAAATGGGAAATCGGAGAACATACTTACCTCCCGCTTGTTACACATTGTCTAGAAAGGAGAAGAAAGCTTTTTGTGAATGTTTGGTAAATGTTAAGGTGCCACATGGTTACTCATACAACATCCGTAGATTGGTATCAATGAAAGATCTGAAGTTGATAGGTCTTAAATCTCGTGATTGTCACACTCTAATGCAACAAATATTGCCTGTGGCAATTCAATCTATATTGTCGAAGCATGTAAGGTTTGCAATCACTGGACTTTGTTTCTTTTTCAATAGTCTGTGCAGCAAAGTTATTGACCCTGATACTCTCGGTAATTTGCAAAGAGAAGTGGTTGTTACCCTATGTGAGCTTGAGATGTATTTCCATCCTTTGTTCGTTGATATCATGGTACATCTTGTTGTCCACTTGACTAGGGAAGTGAAAATGTTGGGACCACTTTTCTTGCATTGGATGTATCCCTTTGAACGATACATGAGCGTTTTTAAAAGTGATGTTCGAAATTGTTATTGGCCTGAAGGGAGTATTATTGAGGGTGATGTGGCGAGAGATGTTATGGATTTTTGCAATGACTTTATCAGTAGTAATGACACTCCTGATAATGACAAGAATATTGAGGAGCAATTTGGCAAAGAAATTTTGGGATCACGGATGAAAGTAATCAGCCGTGAGCAGTTGAAACAAGTTCACTTGTATATTTTACACAACATGGATGAAGTGAGTGTTTATATCGAGGAACATACCTATTTCATCAAGAGACAATATCCTCGAGCCAATACAATGTGGCTTGCTAGAGAGCATACCAAGACATTTATTAAGTGGTTTGAAGATAAAGTCTTACATCAACTATCTCAAACATCAGATGATATTACTGAAACTGTCAAATTCCTCACCATTAAACCAAAATTGAATGTTATGTCTTATGAAGGGTATGGCATTAATGGATTCACATATTACACAAAGCGCCAGGATGATAAGAGTGTCATCCAAAACAGTGGGGTCACCCTTCAAGCATCGACTATGTCTTTTGCAAGTGCAAAGGATAAGAGTACATGTGAAGCTAAAATGTCATATTACGGTGTCATTGAAGACATATGGGAGTTTGACTACATAGATTTTAGAATTTCGCTCTTCAAGTGTAATTGGGTTGATAACATCAAAGGAGTTATAGTGGATGAATTGGGTTTCACTTCAGTGAACTTTGAAAAGATTGGCGAGAAGGGTGAACCATTCATATTGGCATCACAGGCGAAACAAGTATTTTATATCAATGATCCTGCAAATGATAAATGGTTGGTTGTTGTCCATGGTAAAAGACAGTTCATTGAAGATCCTATAGATAAACAAGAGTATTATGATAAGTATGATGACTCCAGTCCATTCTCTGTTGGGTTGCCAACACCAGCAAATATTGAAGCTAATGATGACTTGTATGTGCGCGGAGATCATAATGAAGGATTGTTAATTGATAAAAAATCGCAATATTAGATGCATGTTTATATTTTTTTATGTTTTATTTTTCTGAATGTGAACTTTACAATGTGAATTACTTTACAATGTGAATATGAACTTTACAATGTGAATTACTTTACAATGTGAACTTTACAATGTGAATTACTTTACAATGTGAATGTGAACTTTACAATGTGAGCTTTACAATGTGAATTACTTTACAATGTGAACTTTACAATGTGAATGTGAACTTTTAGATGGCAGAGCATTCTCCTGATGACCATGTTGATGATTACCATGAGGGTGAGGACATCAATGGGCCACATCACAATGTAAATTTAAAATCTATCATATATTTATATCTATATGTCCATTTATAGTTATATCCTATAAGCGTGTTTATTTTGACAAATTTTAGGTTGATGATGCACATGTACCCTCTGAAGCACTTGAGGCACTTGATGAGAAACACCAAAAAGTTGACAAGAGAAGGGGCATCATTATGATGAAGAAGTTAACAGCACTAAGGGGCAATGGACCCAAACTTGTTGTGGATTTTGATAATGCAGGAAATGCAATTGGAGTGAATCGCAATTCATTTTTTTCATATCTTGGGTATGTTACTCGTAGCCATTGTGGTTGTAAGATAGATTCTTGGAATAAATTTCCTAAGGGGAAGAAAGATGTAATATGGAAGGATTTATGCATGAGTTATTATTAATTTGCAATTCTATTTTGTAGATTACTAATTTTTTGGATACTAATTAATAGCAATTCTATTTTGCAGAGTATATTTGCATTGGATGAAAAGCTACATCATAAATGAGTGATGCAACGCTATGGGAGAGTCCTAAGGAACTATATATAGGACAAATCTCACTCGAGAATACATAAAAGAAGGTGAAAAGAGGAAGAAGACAGCCACTGAATAGTGGAACTTCCTAGACCAAGAAGAATGGGATGCGTTTGTTGCTTCAAGAAAAACTGATGAATTCAAGGTATTAGGCGTCACTCCCAATTTAATTAATATATGTTGTATTCACCTATTCAAGATTAACATTTAGTGTTACTAACCAAATCATTAATGTGCATACTAACTAGGCCCTCAGTGAGGCGCAAAGAGCAAGGCGTGCACTGAATGTGCATAACCACACAATGGGTCCAAAGGGGTATGCAGGCATTCACCAAAGACTACATGTTGAGTCTACTACTCATTTTTCTGCTACTCAGGAGTCCTCTACTATAGGTACCACACCTCTACCTCGCCATGATGTCTAGACATCTGGGAGGAAAAATAAGAAGGGAGAAATAAGGAAGCCCGCAACTGCTGAGGTAGCTGCAAAAATGGTAAAATACAACTCTTAGAGCAATCGTTCAAATATTGATTATTTGTGGTGTTTACTTAATTACAAATTTTTGTTTTGTCAATTAGCGGGAGTTTCATGAGCTGAGAAAACAAGGCAAGTTCATCCCTGAGGGCACAAGGGATGAATTGACAGTTGCTCTGGGTAACCCAAAGCATCCTAGACGTGTGAGGGTTGTAGGCTCTGGTGTTGGAATCAAAGCGTTCTTTGGGCCATCCCAGTGCAAACATGTCCCAAAAGTGGGAATTTCACAAGAAGAGGTAACCTATTCTTTCTTTAGAATGTTACTGTAAAAGAGAATTCAATAATTAGAAGCTAACATTTCTTTTATCCATGTATAGGTAGATAAGATAGTTGATAGGAGAGTCTATGAAATGGCTGATAAGAGAATCAAGGAAGCAGTTGATAAGACACTCCATGAAGCAATGAGAAAGTGGTAGGCATCTCTTACTGCCACTCAACAGATAGTACCTATGGCGTCCCGCTCTACTCCTACTGCAGAGGTTGGGAGTAGTAATCATGTAGACCCACCACCTAGCACATCCGTTGTAAGTATTTTTATGACATAGTAACTAGTCTTTTTAAGATGATATGTATATATGTATATAACATTCTTTATACAAATTTGTAGGGGTTGAAGCCATGTCGTCTAAAAAGTAAAGAATATGTCATTGCAGAGGCATCGGCTTACCCATCCCTACCAGGGGAAATGTTTCATGGGTCTCCATTACCAGCTGGTTGGGTTCGTGTGAGCCCGCTACATATATTCCCCAAGTGGATGGATCTTCCATTGCCATATGCCCACCTAGATTGTGTAATGCTTGGTGAGGCAGAAGGTGGAGTGATATCGTGGCCAAAAGCAGATGTCCTCTATACTAAAATTATATGATAAATTTACATTACATTAAATTGTTAGTGTGTGCATATGATGTCAATTGATCTGAAATTATATATATCTACAAGTTAAAAAGAAGACACCCAGAGCATCTAGGCCTCCACCTACACCTCCTACATTACCAAGTTGGGTTCCACAGGACCTACCTGTCCTGTTAGGTCCTAATTGTAGGGGTATGGCAATATGGTTAGGAGAACATGATATAAATTTCCCTATAACTGTTTCTATAGATGCGGATGCTGCAGGTCAATCATACGAAAACAAACTATTTATACAAGATATTTTGGAGTTGTTTCGATATGATTGGATGAATACATATGTGATAGAGCTATGGATAAGGTGAGATCTTCTTTATACATCCATATACCTTGTGTAGGATCTAGTGATCTGTTTTCTTATATATTAATATATATGTAATACATGTTTTGCAACTACTTAGACAAGATATGTGCATATTTTTCATTCAAACATGTAGGAATTTTTATTCAATCTTTGATTAGTCTAGTAGCTAAAGACCCTTCATCGGTTCAACAATATTGTTGTGATGCTTTTACAAATTTTTCTCAAAATAACAAGATAGTGATAATAGCTCCATTCAATGTGGAGTAAGTTTACTTTGCTTATAATTTGGACTTAAGAAAATTACATTTTTATTGTGGATTTTGAGTTGTTAATTTTCAACTTTTTTACCTCTAGGGGTATGCATTGGGAGTTACTAGTTATTGTCCCCGAGACGTTCACTGTCTATTATCTAGATCCTAAGGGGACTAAATTGAATTTAAAAATATGGACACACAATGAAAATGGCATTATTCCGGTGAGAAATATTTCATTTTCATATCCGTTAACATATGTTATTATATTACTATTTAATTATGCAATGTATTGTGTTACATTAACATGTAGGGGTTTAGATGAGTTCAAAAAGGCTGGAGGAAAGGTCCCCAGGAAAAAGAACCACCCAATAATTTGGAAGAATGTGGAAGTAAGTTCCCGACTGCAATGTATATATTATTTATGTGAACAATGCTTAATTAGTTATATTTTTTAATATTTTGTATGTTTCAATTTATAGTGTGCTACACAAGACAACGGATGGGCATGTGCATACTATGGGATGCAATTTATGCACATGATTATCAAATATGCCACAATGGACATCGATACCATTCCTGAGGTATTATATATAGTCTCATTAGATAATATGAAATATATCAATCTTATTTATATGTTATTAATTATATATATACATCATTCTCTTTGTAGGTGTTTAAAACTGACCACACTACAGGAAAGGCCTTACTAGATGTACATGCTCCCTATACGACAGAAGAATTAAATGATGTAAGAGAAGAATGGGAAAAAGCCATACAAGTAGTGGGGTTTTTAAAATATAATTGGGACGTTGATAGAGAATAATGAAAAAAGAATGATATTTTGTAAATGAATTTATGAATTGTAATATGTGTGGATGTTTCTACATGTCTGAATGTATCTACATGTGTGAATGTGAAAATGAATGAAATGTTTGGTTGCTATATGAATGTTTCTACATGTGTGAATGTGAAAATGAATGGAACTACAGATTGCTACTTGAATGTTTCTACATGTGTGAAAATCGAAT
Source organism: Alisma plantago-aquatica (assembly GCA_963693085.1). Lineage (NCBI taxonomy): Eukaryota > Viridiplantae > Streptophyta > Magnoliopsida > Alismatales > Alismataceae > Alisma > Alisma plantago-aquatica. Next base: position 859,036,032 of record OY856411.1, on the reverse strand, counting down.
GGAACTGTAGGTTGCTAAATGTGTGAAAATTAATGTTGTTAATTTTGCAGGTTTGTGGCCTGTTGTTGGCTGATATCAATGGATGTCGTAAAACCTACAGTTCAAAATTGAATTGCAGGTTTCTCATCCTGCGACCAGCCACATCAGGCCTACAGACTGATAAAAAAAATACATACAATAGGCGTCAGTTATTTGAAAACACTGACAACAAATTCTTACAGCGTCGGATAATAGCTAAAACCAATGCCTAATGAGACCAGACACCACGGTCGTGCTGGCCAGCACGACCGTGGTAGTAGGTGATATGACGTCAGTTATCAATCATAAACCGACGCTGATGGATACTTACAGCGTCGACTAATAGCTAAAGACGGCGCTTAATGAGGCCAGACACCATGGCTGTGCTGGCCAGCACAATCGTGGCAGTAGGTGATATGGTGTCGGTTATCAATAAAAAAAATTGACGCCGATGGTGCCCTAAATGGCGCCCTTTCTGTAGCGTGAAGGTTTATGGCGTCAGTTTCCGTAATAATAACTGACGCCTATATCCCCCTACTAGCGTGTTTTCGGTGGCGCGTGAAGGTTTCTGGCATCGGTTTGGAAACTAATGCCTAACGGTTTGGCTTTTAGCGGCGCCCACATAGGTGTCACATTGAAACCGACACTAAATGTCTTAAATAATCGACACTAAAGGTGGGTTATGTACTAGTGTATCATGCATGCAACCCTTTTATTATGTTTTGTTTATGGCAACCATCTATTTGATTATGCCTCATACTCTTGTTCTCTTCATCTTATGATGAAATCTTAGCTTTTACTTTCCTGATATTTCCTTATCTTTTGTTCTTGTTCATTATTTGACACATACTTTGTTTTTCTCTCTCTTGTTGGGTGATTTCCCAACCACCCAAGTTTAGATCAAGGTGTTTAACATGATCAAGGATAACATAGCTTCCAACATGGACCTAGCACTTGGAGATAGATTTAAGTGGTTTGGACTTCCCTCTACTTAGATCCTTATGTTGTATCATACATGTAAACCCTTATGGGATATTATGATGTACTTTTGTAATCTTTTGTGAAAATTGAATATAGTCATTTGTTTAATTCCGCTGCTACACTTTGGTTGTTTTGAATATTATTTATCAAAATTCGAAAATTTTACACCTATTCCAGCATACCTTTGAGTGTGTTCGGAATGGATTTTTTATTCTTCAAATTTTTAGTAGGGAATGGATCCCCTCTCGGGTCACACTCCTTATAGCATGGTATCAGAGCCCATGGTAGTTAGAGTCTGACTATTTCAACTTTGTCTCCCTAATTAGAACCCTTGCCTCATATAGTTCCTCTTTAAGTGACATGTTTGTCGTATAATTGATATATGCTACACTTGAGATGAATAAAGATTGATTTAGTATCATAAGAGTTTCACATTAGAAACATGTTTAGTTAGCCATAATGAGATGATCCTGTTAGGTAGATATTAGGGCATAAGTTGAAAGCAAAGGTGTCTAGAAAGGATCAGGGTTCGGGGGGCTAGCAAGATTTTCCTATGCACCACTAGCTTGGTTTACAAGGACTCCCGAATCCATATGATACCTTCCTGGCCTGAGCTGATACTATTGTCTGAAATAACATGCTTTTAGACAATAGTAGCCATGGATATCCATGTTGGATATCTTTGAGAACCTTAGTAGGATGACCTTGTGACTTGTTTGAGTATGGATACCCAATATAACTCCCTTATGTCCCATAGGACCACATGTTTGGACAGTCCCTAGAACCTAGACTTTGAAGTTTGGTGTTTAGTAAGAAATTAGAGTGTGTAGTGAAAGTTTGATGGTTTTATACATGGTTTAGTTGACTCACCATTTTATTTCTATATTAGTTTGTCTTGGTAGGTCAAACCTTTTAAGGGGTGGAGAGTAGTTGGTTTGATGATGTTTGGGTAGTTAGATTTCAAGGATGAAATCCTTTTATAAGGGGATGGAATCCTGTAACATACTAAAAACTAGCTAAACTAGCTCTAGAAACTCTAAATGTATGATGAGGAGGATAGTTTTCTTGAACCCTTAGTTTTGACCAAACAAGTCATAGTTATACCTGACATTCTTGTTTATATACTAAATGAACATATAATGGTCATCTAATGAATAGTTCACATGTTTGAACCCTAATGAATATCTAATGCACGTAATATGAGTAACTCACATATAATACTAATAGTGGGTACACATGAGGCTAAACATTTCTTGGGCCATTAAAACCTAATGAAATGATGAGCAAGATAATTGTAACCTAATCTTGTATTTTATGCATACTAAGAATGTATAGATGAAGAATAATGATCATATTGACCTAAACCCTAAGGTGTAATCATCTAAACTTAACATATACATCCTTAAATGACATTATAAATACCTTAGTGACATTAGGTGTCATAATTTAATAACATAAATGATATATAATCACCTAATCATAAACTAATAAGGTCATCGATATGAAACGCATATCAGCTTATTCTATGATACACACCTAATCATTACTTGGCATGTGAATCAAACCATTAATATTTAATATGTCTCACCTTGATCACTAAAATACATATAATGACTTCAATATGGATAAGAAGTAAGTGGATTCACATAAATGTGAATAATCAATAATAAGAAGTTAATAAATATGACAAAATGATTAATGATGACATTAATGTAAAAAAAGGTAATGTAACAATGTTTAATATAGATATAAGTAATTAATGTGACATTATTTGGATTAGTTGTAACAAATTGGATAAAGTGTCTTATTTCATACAAAATAATTTGATATAATTCAATAAGGTGATAATGGAGTCTAATTTTTTTATTAAAGATAATGATTAGATATAATAATGCATATTGAGATAATTGAGTAAACCCTAATTGCACCAAAACTCTTAATGAGATAAAAAAGAAATATATAGTAATTTGTGTATAATAATAGAATATAACTCTTTTGGCAATGAAGTAAATATAACATGACACAATTAAAAGAATAATAAGAATGCTACATTATCATAATGAATATAATATTAATAGGCCTAAAATGTTAACTGTGTTATATCTAATAAAAAGTGATCTTAATAGTGCAACCCTTAGTGATCCATGAGAACCTGACCTATGTGGAGTTTCTTGAGTAGATTATGAACTCCCAAGTTAAGCAATTGAAAAACAAGGAGTTTGATTTAGTGAATGTTCTGGTGGAAGCTTTATGGAAATAACCTGGGAGTTTAGTGTTGGGATGTTGCATACTCACCCTACTCTTTTTGTTTGAGATTTCAGGTATGAAATCCTTTTTAAGGGGTGGAGTGTTGTAACATACTAAATCATAGATGTAATCTCCATATAATCCTTTTTCCCAAGTTTCCCTTTCATTTCTATACTTCATGTCATTGATGTTTAATTAGTGGAATTTATAGTGGTTTGGTGAACATTTATTCACTATTTGTACCAATAAAATGGTTTATGCATAAATACCTCAGTGCAAGTGTATAAAAGGACCTTAGTAGGTGTTATAAACCTTAATATAACTTTTTATGTATTTTGAAATCATAAAATGATCCTAAGTTTCAAATTTGGTTCAATTTGGATGTTGTTTGTGCAAGTTATGCAATTTTAGGTACATTCTAGAATTTTATGCAATTTACCCAATTGGGAAGTTTTCTTTGCAAATTATTACCTACATTATAATACTTAGATATTCCCTTAACATTCTCGAGATTTTGAACTATGGGGCACCTAGTTGCACCTCGGTTTGAAGGTGTTTCTCTCCAAGGGCATTTTAGGGATTACCCTCTTTATAAATGAGCTTATCTTTTAAAAGCTATCAACCAATGGGGTTATTTCTTTTATTGGAGGATGGTGGGAATGACCTAGAAGTATCCATGGCTTTTATAATCGACATTTGATATTCAAGAAGCCTCTATGAGCTATCCTATTGCATGTCCATGAAGCCCTAGGCTAAGGACACATGGAAAGTCCCATAGACACCACATGCTTGTCCCCTTCTTTATAAATCCATATCTACCCCTACCCACCTCCCAATTCGAAAACTATTGCTCTCCTTATCTTTACTCCAGCTTAGAGCATCATTCCTACTCTGTTTGGAAACAAAGTTTCTATCCCAAGGTAAAAGAGGGTGCTTACCTTGGTGAATAAAACTCCTAGGGTTTCAAATTTTCTCTATTTAGGGTTTCTAAAGCTCCTTCTTGGAGATTTTGACAAAAACTAGTAAGTTTCCTCCTTTCCTTCCATATTTTCATGTTTTTAATCTTCCACCCACCTTCTTCCAGGTTGGAACCATGGCCTTCCATGGTGAAACCCCATCTAGAACACTTAGACACCTCATCTCCATGTTCTTTTGCTAGGGTTTTTACCTCTAAACTGGAGAAGGTACTTCTTGCTCGAGATAGGATCTTTGTTGGAGAAACCAACCTCTCTATCTTAGGAACCTTGTTGATTGAACCTGTACACCTTCCTAGAGGCCATTTTTATAACCCCTTTCTCATATATTGCTTACTACATGCTTAAAACTCATTCTTTTATATTTAAAATTGATGATCTCCTTCTCTATATACCATGTTCTTCTAGGGTTTTGGTTTCTTTCTATTTTACCTTCTCTAGAAGCTCTTGTTTGGTTACCTATGCAACTCCAACCTTGATCTTGGGTCCAATGGTGTTTTCTCCCTCCCCCCGCTCTCTCTCTCTCTCTAAGATTTCTGATTTGTCATTTCCTGATTGGTTGAATTGAAAATTTCATATCTTTTAAACTACTTATCCAAATTTGATAAATAAATATGTTTTGGAATCAATAAATTAATATCCATCTAATAAAAATATTTTCAATATCTGATTTTGAGGTTTGAAAGGGTGATTTTTGAAAAAATGAATTTAGTGTATAAAATCCATAAAGATTACATCTTAATCATGATAACTCCAAAATCAACATAAAAATATATTTTCTTGATAAGGAGAACCTAATAAGTTCATTGGTGAGGTTTTTAGAGTTGAAATCTGAGTTTTTCATAAAAGGTCTAAAATTAGGGATTCTATACATTAACGTGCATTATGCACTCTAATACATGTTAATACATTGAAAATAGGCAAAGTGGAACTTGGACTCAATTAAAGTGGTGAAAGTTAGTAATTGATATCAGTAAGAGAGGTATGTCCATATTTCACCATAAGTTGGGATATTTGTATCCATAATCCTAGTTTCTCTAATGAGTCTTAAATGAACCCTAAATCTTCTATTCTTGAATCCTTTCTAATATATGTCTCTAAATTAGTATTATTTCTCTTTTGTTTGGGTCTTGTACCCCACTGCCATGCTCTAATTGATATGATTATTTTACTTGCAATGATTTCTTTTCTAGAACATTGATTTTATGGACTATTTAGCTATAGTGGTGGTACTTATGTACAACCACCCATAGATATGGCACGTATTAATTCGTCATGAGGAATGTCTTATTCTCCCCCATAAAAATATATGTAGGCGAATGGGAATGTATTAATTCTCCCCTCACCTAAACGTTGAGGTCCAATAGGTTCCTCAACCCTACTTAGTTAAGGTAGTTATAATTATCATGCATGCAACCCTTTTATTATATTTTGTTTATGGCAGGAATCTATTTGATTGTGACTCATACTATTGTTCTATTTATCTTATGATGAAATCTTAGCCTTACGTTCATATTATTTCCTTATCTTTTGTTCTTGTTCGTTATTTGACACATACCGTGTTTTTCTCTCTCTAATTGGGTGATTTCCCAACCAACCAGATTTAGATCAAGGTGTTGAACATAATCAAGGAGAACATAGCTTCCAACATGGACCTATCTCTTGGAGATGTTTCCTGGAGACATATTTAAAGTAGCTTCAACTTCCCTCTACTTAGATCCTTATGTTGTATCATACATGTAAACCTTATGGGATATTATGATGTACTTTTGTAATCTTTTGTGAAAACTGAATATAGTATTTGGTTAATTCTGATGCTACACTATGGTTGTTTTGAATATCATACCTTTGAGTGTATTCGGAATGGATGTTAGATTCTTCAACTTTTAAATAGGGATTGGATATCCTCTCGGGTCGCACTCCTTACAATATTTCTTCAAGTCTTGGTTCTAATCTTTTCCTGAAAAATGGAAGGGTGTATCAATTTTCATGTATCTTCTTAGGGTCAAGACTTATAGGGATATTAATGTTCTCAATTAGAGTTTCCAGGTGCATGTATGTGGATCTTGGAGCAAATTTTAGGATCGTACTCATGGTCTAATGTTCTAATTATTACTAGGTTGTATTATCTTACCCTCTTCAATAGATAAGTCATATGTGTTAGTGTTAGGGTTTCAATCACATTCACTTCTTCTTTTCTTATTTCATTATCTCTACCCTTTAACTTTAATTTTTAGTTTATTCACACAAATCGTTGTATGTAGCCATAATGGAATTAGGATTCATGTTTTAATTCTCTACATTAATGGAAGGCCCATATTGATACACATGTATACTCGTTATCTCTGTGTTCTTATTGTGTAAATTCTTGATATATAGGATTATACAAGAGGTAACATTTTAGTATCTTGACCTTGTTATAAGTAACTAGTTATCTTTGATCTTGATGTTTGGGAACTCAGGTTGATCTAAAATCTTGTATCAATAGCTTATAAACCCTAATGTATGACTAATTGCATTAGTCCATATATAAGGTAAAATAGAAATATTAATATGATCTTACATCATCATTATTTTTACGAATGACTCATTCTCACTAAGTTACTAGGATTATTGATATGAGAGTCTATTTTGGATCTATAACTCTGATAACACCCAAATTAGTGCATATTTTCTATGCATTTTATCTATAGTTTTGTGCCACTTTAGTCTTAATATGCACTCTTTTGTTCATGTTTTATGCTTTTTGTCTCGCATTAGATAAAAGTAGTAAAAATAACCAATAATGTAGCTAATTAGCCATTTTTTGACTTATAGGCACCGAAACTAGCCAATTTTGAGACTCTCAAGTACCGAACCTGAAAAGACAAGAATTTCAGCAGCTGGACGATATGGCTTCCTGATACAGCCTGGCCGATACGGCTGCCCAATAGGGCCTGGCCGATATGGTCTGCCCGATATGGCCTGCCCGATATGGCTGCCCGATACAGCTGCCTAACACTCCCCCTGCCCGACACGGTCTTCGGGTGACAGTCATATTGGCCCACTTGATGTCTCAAGATTGAAGCCACAGATGAAGGACACGTGGACCAATAAAAGATACAACTCCCATCAACTCACTGCCTATAAATAGCAGCTGCCAACCTACAAAGAGAAGGGGGTTAGAGGGAGGACCTGGAAAGAGCTAGTGCCTAGACCAAGGAGCTAGTGTGTCAAGTTCCCCAAAAGTCTACTGCCTGATATGGTTGCCCGATACAGTTGCCCGATATAGTTGCCCGATACGGTCTACCCGATACGGTTTGCCCAATATGGTTTCCCGATACGGTGTAGAGAGAGAGAGAGTCGAGGAGTCTAGAGGGATGAAGAGAAGACCCAAGGGCCAAGATTCAACCTGCACAGAGGTCGAGGAGAGAGAGCCACCTCTCCTCTACAGGCTATATCTCTTCCCTCTTCTCTTTCATTCTACTGCATTCCTTTGTTTCTTGTACACATGATGTTTATCCATCTTTGTTCGGTGCTAGCTATGCTTGTCTATGGCTAGTTAGCTCCTTCTTGTCTATGTAGCCCAATATGGGCATGTATATGTACTTTTGCCTTAAGCAAGTAGATTCGTATCAGATCTAGTACATTGCATGTTCTATTTTCTCTTTCCAAGTTATGATTGCTATTTTGGTTGATCTCTTACTCGCTTGAACTGTTATTTCTGCCTGTATTGAGAGATCCGTTGTAGGAATGGCTAAGAGACTATAGTTTGGATCTGAACTGGAGAGGAGGACGATCCAAGGTATTCTGTTCCTAACACCCCGGAATATCCTAAGACCCGAGAGGGAACTTAGTGTATTCTGAGGTGTTGATATACCATTCCTCGATAGAGGGTCATTAACATATTGTTGATGGTTTTAGTCACGCATTGCGAGAGCGAGTGGGATGACCCCACAGGACAGATGCCACCGTGCATACTAGATGCTTGCTTGGGTGTTCAAGGGTTGTCTACGCCCGAGAACGAGTGCATAGACTGTCCCGTTTGTGGTTACATAGCCAGGAACTCTCTTTCTCTATTTAGTATAATCACGAGCTCTGTTTTGTTTTGTTTTATTTTCTTTGTTTTATTTTATATCATGACAACCCACTAGACTAGCTCTAGAATTTACTTTTATCGACTATCGTCTTGGCTTATCTGACTAAAGAACGAGATCTGTGGCATCCTAAACGTCACCACGTCCCTGTGTTCGACCCCGTAATAAAGTTGTGGGGGCCTAGAAGGTTTCAGGTTATAAATTTAAAGCTTGATTCCTTCCTTTGTTCCACATTCATTTTTGGACGCGAGAAAAAGGTTGATCAACTTTTGGCGCCGCTGCCGGTGACGTGGTTTTCCACGTTTACACGCCTAGTAGATTTTTGTTCTATCATTATAAGCCTGTGTATAAATGCATAGTTTTCCTCTTACTTTACACATACTTGTTCATATATACTAAATCACTTTTCTTTTTCTCATACCTTTTTCAGCCATGGACCTTGCTTCCGTAAGACAAGTCATCTTGTCCACCTATCCTCCCGAGTTTTTCCGCAGTCCCGAATGCTGGAAAATAATTGAAGGTTGTGCTCTACAGCTAGTCGAGTTATACTTACCTCCACCGTCATCATATGTCGAGATTACAACAACGGAGACTGCCAGTCAGCCCTCGACCCTCATGCTATCATGGGATCAAGAACTGATTAAGGAAGTGGAGTTGGCTAGGGAAAGTATTCAAGCACTCACCTCATTAGCCCCTCATCTCCAAGAAGATGTCGATCCAATGCAACAACTACTAGAAGAGTAGGATCGTCATCTCAAAGTAGCCACCAAGGCTGCAGACCGCATTAGTAGTATACTTCAAACTGTTGAACAAGGATCCATCCTAAAGCATCAGTTCGATACAGCAGGTTCCCCTTATATGTGCATGGCAGAATCGATGGGTCTCGAAAGCATTGTTGCTCAAGTACAACAACTTCATGATAAAGATGTTGAACAAGGCAGGAGGCTCCAAGAGCTCATCGATTACAACTGCCATCATAAGACAATGAAGATGTTAGTCATCAAGACCATTCCATTGGGTCTGAAGTGGACTATGCACCATCATCCTATTCAGACCATCAACTAGATTCACCAGGATTTTTCTGTGAAGACCAACCCACTTGGGGAAGCCCTTCATTCTATCCAGATGGACCAATTGATGAACCAATGGAAGAAATAAGTCATAGACATGAATGGGTCCATGATGAAGATGATGAAGACTCGAAAAGCTAATCGACCTCACAACTAGAAGGTTGGTTTGAGGAACCAGAGTTAGATATTGAACCAGACCAGAGTGACATTTCTCATATTGAGACTTGTCATTTCACTTTGAGCAGTACGCCAACCATGGTTTGGAACAATTTGTTCGACGACAACGAAGACGATAGCTACTTGACATGGAGAAGTGAGTATAGTAACGAAGACGAGTTGGAGCAGCACGAGCCATCATTCGCCACCATACCTTTACAAGACTTGGTGGATGTCAAGGGGGTAGGATGGACGGTTCACTACAACATGGCTGTTGAGCATGAAGACACCCCTGACTCCATGCCAGGTGATAATATTGGGGTGGTAGAACCACAAACAGATCCTTCAGGGGGTACTTTTTGCTCAAAAGATGATTGGATGACTCAGACAGTACATGAAGATTTATCTGAGCATCCAACCTCAAGTGCAGAGATGGAGAGAGAAGATATGAGTCCTCAAGATGACGTCCAACCTCTCTCATCTATCTCATCCTGTGTCAACATCCCATGACCTTCATTTTTAGAATCATATAATGAAAGGTACCCTGAGGATGATATGCTGAAGAATTCATCCCAATGCAGTTCAAGCCACTTCCAGCACAAAGATGACTTTACCAAGTCACCAGATTTCACTTCGCTTCTTCAGACTCGGCAGGGCCAACACATCCGCCAATTCTACTCCTACTATGTGGCAGAACCCGTCGGCAAGACACAGGTGACACCGGTCCCAAAACTTAGGATTTGGGATCCCAGTGTCAGTATCGTGGGGCAACCACACCCTTTTCTATTACCCACCCTCCCGACCTTTTATTACAATAAATTTTTCTTTTCATGTTCTTATTAGTTTCTTTCCTCTAACTATTTTATATCCTTGCATCCATGCATCATCTTTAGAACTTCAATAACTTCCATTAACAATCATGCATTCCTGCCTCACTATTTCAAGTTTAAGTTTTGCTCGAGGACGAGCAAACTCTTAAGCTTGGGGTGGTAGGCTTCGCCCTTCTTTCTCTTCACCCTTCTTGCATGCACATTTATTTCTTGCATATAGCATAAGCTTGTATCTTCGCAATTATGACTATGTGGTGCGACTCTAATAGATTAATGCTTGACTTTATGCCTAACTGCACAACTTTTATCTTAAAAATTGCTTGACCTCTTGCTTGACTTGCTCTTTGACTCTTTCCTTGAGTTTGGTAATAAATCTAAGGTTATGTCCCTTTTTCATAGCTTAAAGATAAATTCCCTTGATCTATGTTGTGAATGGTGAATCCATGGTAAAGGACCATTGGAATGAGCTAAAACATGATTAACGAATCATAGCTACGGTTTCACAAGCTTGCCTCTATTCTAAGAATTCTTGAATCATAATTGCAACCTTTCACACAAGTGTCAAGTGGATCAGGATGAGTTTTGAGCTATAATCAAGATAAAATGTTTTTCCTTGGTGGACTACGTGCATTCTCACATTAGATTGAGTCAAAAAGACGAAAAACATAAAAATGTGCAAAAGAGGCTTGGCCGCCCACAAAATCCCAAAATATCTATATAGTTCTCACCCAAGCCTAAAAATAGAATGCAGATGATAAAAGCATGAGTGTGAACAATAAATGAGTGTTGTTTTCCCTTTTAGGAGAGTTGAGAATGGTGCCCCGCTGGTGTATGACTACACTCATGAACGCAGATATGTCGTGCCTGGTAGTACCACTCTAAAAGCTCATTAGAGAGTCACTAGGAACCTCCTAGGTGACCTATGAGACAATCTCAGTAGTAGGGTTGGTTTGGGAGCAGTACGAGGAGTTCATCTCACTGCTTTCGACCAACTGGTCCAGACTGTAGGGACTGTTGCTCGCTACATGGACCAACCTGACGCAGATCGGGATCCTCAGAAGTCATTAGAGTCTTTTTGCTTTGTTTCTTAGGACATGAATAAGTGAGAGGCGTGGTATTCCTGATTGGTTTGCATGGATTCATGGTGATGGCTCATTGCTCATCACCTGCATGATCACATGTGTGACATCTCTTTCATGTTTAAATAATTATGGTTAAACCCTCATGAGTATCGGCAGGCTATAGTGAATTTTCTTAATCTTGCATGTAAACTCTTTGATCTTGCTTTGGCAGGATTGTGCTGGACAGGTGGGGGTTTGTTCTGAAATGACATGGATCAGGAGAATTGATGTTTTAAACTATATTTCTTAACCTTAGCATTTATTCCGAAGATTAATTTGGATGTTATCTTTTTGTTGTTTGAGCCCAGTCTTGCTTGAGGACAAGCAAGTTTTAATCTTGGGGTAGTTGATAACACCCAAATTAGCGCATATTTTCTATGCATTTTATCTATAGGTTTGTGCCACTTTAGTCTTAATATGCACTCTTTTGTTCATGTTTTATGCTTTTTGTCTCGCATTAGATAAAAGTAGTAAAAATAGCCAATAATGTAGCTAATTAGCCATTTTTTACTTACAGGCACCGAAACTAGCCAATTTTGGGACTCTCAAGTATCGAACCTGAAAAGATAAGAATTCCAGCAGCTGGCCGATATGGTCTGGCCGATACGGCTACCCGATACATCCTAGCCGATATGGCTTCCCGATAGGGCCTGGCCGATATGGTCTGCCCGATATGGCCTGCCCGATATGGCTGCCCGATACGACCTACCCGATACAGCTGCCTGACACTCCCCCTACCCAACATGGTCTTCGGGCGACAGTCATATTGCCCCACCTGATGCCTCAAGATTGAAGCCACGGATGAAGGACACGTGGACCAATAAAAGCTACAAATCCCATCAACTCACTGCCTATAAATAGCAGCTACCAACCTACAAAGAGGAGGGGACCGGAGGGAGGACCTGGCAAGAGCTAGTGCCTAGACCAAGGATCTAGTGTGTCGAGTTCCCCAAAAGTCTATTTCCTAATACAGTTGCCCGATACGGTTTCCTGATACAGTTGCCTGATACAGTCTTCCCAATACAGTTTGCCCGATACGGTTGCCCGATACGGCTGCCTGATACGGTCTAGAGAGAGAGAGCCGAGGAGTCCAGAGGGATGAAGAGAAGACCCAAGGGCCGAGATTCGACCTACACAGAGGCCGAGGAGTGAGAGCCACCTCTCCTCTATAGGCTATATCTCTTCCCTCTTCTCTTTCATTCTACTACATTCCTTTGTTTCTTGTACAAATGATGTTTATCCATCTTTGTTCGGTGCCAGCTATGCTTGTCTATGGCTAGTTTGCTCCTTCTTGGCTATGTAGCCCGATCTGGGCATGTATATGTACTTTTGCTTTAAGCAAGTACATTCATATCAGATCTAGTACGTTGCATGTTCTATTTTCTCTTTCCAAGTTATGATTGCTAGTTTGGTTGATCTCTTACTCGCTTGAACTATTGTTTCTTCCTGTATCGAGAGATCAATTGTAGGAATGGCTAAGAGATGATAGTTTGGTTCTGAACCCGAGAGGAGGATGATCCAAGGTATTCTGTTCGTAACACCCCAGAATATCCTAAGACCCGAGAGGGAACTTAGTGTATTCTGAGGTGTTGATATGCCATTCCTCGAGAGAGGGTCATTGACATATTGTTGATGGTTTTAGTCATGCATCGCGAGAGCGAGTGGGATGACCCCACAGGACAGATGCCATCGTGCATACTAGATGCTTTCTTGGGTGTTCAGGGGTTTTCTATGCCCGAGAACGAGTGCGTAGACTATCCCATTTGTGGTTACATAGCCAGGAACTCTCTTTCTCTGTTTAGTAGAATCACGAGCTCTATTTTATTTTGTTTTCTTTTCTTTGTTTTGTTTTATATCATGACAACCCGCTAGACTGGTTATAGCACTTACTTTTATCGACTATCATGTTGTCTTATCTGACTAAAGAATGAGATCTACGGCATCCTAAATGTCACCACGTCCATGTGTTCGACCCTGTATATCTACTTCAACCCCGTAATAAAGTTGTGGGGGCCTAGAAGGTTTTGGGTTATAAATTTAAAGCTTGATTCCTTCCTTTGTCCCACATTCATTTCTGGACGTGAGAAAAAGGTCGATCAAACTCTCAAGTTAAGGGATGTAGTTAACTAATAATAGTCCCACAAATCAAAGTGTTAATATTGACTGGTGTGCAAAATACACAACAAGAAATTGATTACTAGTTCATCATTACGGTAATACAAGGGCTCTATTAGGATAAGTATATTTTTCTGAACCTATTGATAGCTTTTCCTAATTTTCTGATTAATTGTCTGTTTACTAGGGTTTTTCACAAAGTCTTAATTGTTATGGACCAATCACAAATGAGAACATTAATCAAATAGAAATAGGGTACAACGAAGGCGTGACTCAACTATCTATTGTATCAGAGAGAAACACTACTCTACACACCAAGATCTCAACATGATCCCACAGTAGGTGCAAGATCATATCGAGTGAAGCTAAGAAGCAGATTCATCGTACAAAATCAGACTCAACAACATGTTTCATGAGGTCAGAGGATCACCATGGCGGTGGCAGCTTCCTGCAAATAAAACTGAAGAAAGAGGGGAAATCGTAGGAGAAAACTGAAGGAGAAGAAGTGAGGTGAGAAGTGCTCTCAAACCGATTGAGAAGCCTTACTGGGACCCTAAAGGAATCTATGACATATCGTACAAGCAACCCGGTAGAAAAATACCATGGTCGGTGACGAACCATGGATGAATAGAGCAGCAACAGGGGGTCTGAGTTCTAGCAATGTACCTCAAGATCTGGTCTGACTAAAGTTCGAGGAAGATGAAGATAGTCTTCAAGAGCCTTTTCTATCACCTTTTGTAAGTTGAGACCATCCAAGAGTCTCCGGCGATGAGCTTCGCACGCCGGATCTACAACATTCACTGCGGGGTCCTCTTGGTGGTTCGCGGCCAACACTGAGGTTGGAGTTGAGTGCAAGATGGGTTGGGGATGGTATAGCCACAATCAATTGGGTGGAGGTGGCTCGAAGGTGGAGAATGGTGAAATTAATTCCTGGGATCGTATATGGAGTAGGGTGGAGATGGTTGGGGACGAAGAAATGAAATTGATGATTGAGCGATGTTCCTCTAAGCAGGGTAGATATTTTCCAATGGATGGTGTTCAAAGGAGTCATCCCTATGTGGCTGACAATGAGTGCCATGTAGGGGTGATGTGGTGATAAGAGGGGTTTCTTATAGGTTTGCTTCTAGGGTTTGAGGGGGGGCTAGATCGGTGTGCGGCGATCTCCGAAGCCAACAATGAAATTCATTCAGGAAATAATCAACTACACATGGCATAATCTAGGGCCGACTGGGAAGTAAGGAGTCCAATTTCAGGTGGACTGAGTTGAAGAAGAAGAGAATGGTTATGATGAATATGCATAACTTGTGCCCGCATCCAATGGCTTGAAATAAATTGAATTCAACTAAAAATTTATAAAATTGAAAATATATCCTTTTCTTGCCATTATCTTATCACATTTTAACCATTTGTTTTATTTAATTTGTAGAATATTCTACCAGTGTTTGTTTTTCATAAGGGTGGCTAGAAAAACTACTTTAACTAAAATAAGATAAAGCTTCATTATTAGGTAACTATCTATCCATATATATTTAAATCTTTAAAATTTGTCCAGTACTATATTAATACGTTTTGTCTTAATAGGAAAACTATGTTTACATTTTCATGACCCAAAATTAAATAAATGGCCTCTTGACTGTCTAATGAGCATGGATATTATGCACTTAAAAAATCATAATAAAGAACTTAAAAATGAGGATGTTACAATTCTACCCACCTTGCATAAATTTCGTCCTTGAAATTTTAGGTCACTACCCACCTTATAGTTTTACTAATTATATTGTTGGTGATACTCGACCACTCAAAAGTTTAAAAATGTAAACCAAAAAGGTATAAACTATGCATGTCATAAAATAATTCAGTCTAATCCATACTACTAGGTTTATCTCATACCTTCTATTATTTGGTTTTTATCCAACTCTTCTGTGTTCATGAAAACTACTCTTACGTGACTCTTCTCTATCTAATTGTTGTAGTATTAAAAAGGCCTTCACCACATAGGTATCCTACTTATTATCCAAACTAACATTCCCCTCCATGGGACGCTTAACATGTACTCTAGGATTTTAACTGGTATGAAATTAGGTTTAGGTGAGTAAATGTCTCAAACTTTTAATGTGAACTCTTATTTACTTTGTGAACTCTTATTTAGAGGTGAAATGCCTTATCATACTTATCTTAGCACCTCCCTCGTGCACATGTCCCTACCACATGAATTTGAAAGGACAAGGCAAGAATGATTGTGCACATAACATTCTCTCTACAAAACCCCATAAGTTGTGTCTCATACCACAAACATGTGGGAAAAAGAGAGAGAATGCTATATGAAACTATAGTGTTAACATGAAAGTCTAATACATCTAGGCACATAACCCTAATCCTTATCTAAACTTTTATCTCCCGTCTAGACCTCTACTTTGATTTCTAATATCTTTCACTTACTTCTTCTATACGTAGGGCTAATACTTATCTTTCAATTGTACTATACTCTCAATTAGATTCTTATAAGTAAGAACATGAGAATTATCTGGTGGCCAACTATGATGTTTCTCTGATACCATTTTGCAACACCCTCCCTAAGTACACGCATGCACATAGCAGTAGCAACACTGAGTTATCTATAACTCACACACTCAAGGGTGAATTACATAAAATTGGCAGTCATAACAAAAATATAATCAATCACACAAAGTGAAATATTAAAACATTCTCATGATTGGTCTTACAAAAGGAACATAAATTCTATCACATGGAAAACTAACTTAATATATTGAGACATAGTTCGTACTCTAAAGATCTAAAAATGAATACATATAACTGAAGCTATAAATCTAAGTATCCTCTTATAGTTGGTGCCCCACCAGATCTTATCATGTTCTATTCTTGTGCTCCACGTCTCTGGGTGCTACATCTGCTCCTGCTCTCACCTACGGACATCTCATCTCCAGCCATGCATTGGAAAACTAGTTGTTAGAGTAAGTGGTATTGAATTCTAATAACATAAAAGAACATAACTGAAGTATGAAAACTATGAATCTATAACTAGAATAAACAACTTTTATTTACATCTTTTATCTTTCTGTGGCCACTAATATACAATAAGTCCTCTTCTATGGCACTATCGTGCCTTCTATGGTGCAATGCACCTTCTATGTCATAAATTCCTTCTTGTGACACTGGGGTGTCTTCTATTTTGTGGCACCAAGTGCCTTCTATGATGCAATGCACCTTCTATGGCATTAAAGCCTTCTGTTCTGTGTACCACAGTCCTAATCCTATGAGGACTTATTATATAATATAAATTATGTTCTGGTGTTAGTTTATATTCATTTCTTTTCTAGTTCTATTTTTTATTCTAATTCTAATTCTATTCTGATTTTGCTTCTATATTGATTTTGTATCTCAACTATTTGAGATGAATTTTGAACTATGTATTCTATTCTTGCATTCTATAATCCAAATTCTATTATGACTTCTATGAGGAATCTAAAGTATAGTATAACATAAGGAACTAGAAATGGAGATCAATTCTGATGTTTCCATTCAATTAGTAAGGAATTATGATGAGTCCAAATTCTAGATTGTTGTATATAAATCTGATATTCTGAAAGATATTTTAAATTCTAGATGGTATCAAGGAATTAACATATAGAATCAAATTCTAGGCATATATTATGAGTTTTAATGATTCACATTATGATTTTTGACATTTATACATAACTAACAACTTGAAACTTGATAATTTATAAAATCTTGGCATGAGCTATCCGAGGCAAGAATTCTATTGTACTAGAAAGTAATGGATTATGTTGAACATGATAATTAGACTACCAATCTATCATATATATAACATGAATCCAATGGGATGGCCCACTTACCTGTGGTAAGTCAATTATCCAAAAATATTGCTTCATGTCTTGCTTTTAATCGTCTCCTAAAAAATGAAAGGGTCTATTAATTTTCATGTATCTTCTTAAGGTTAAGACTTCTAGGGATATTAGTGTTCTCCATTAGCATTTCTAGGTGCATGTATTTGGCTGTTGGAGTGAATTTTAGGATTGTACTCATGATCTAATGTTCTAATGATTAATAGGGTGTATTATCTTACCCTCTTCGGTAGATGAATCATATGCATTAGTGTTAGGGTTTCAATCACATTCACTTCTTCTTTTCTTATTTCATTATCCCTACCATTTAACTTTGATTTTTGTTTTATTCACACCAACCCTTGTATGTAGCCATAATTGAATTATGATTCATGTTTGAGTTCTCTACATGAATGGAAGGTCCATATTGATACAGTTTTATACTCGTTATCTCTATGTTCTTATTACATAAATTCTTGATATATGGGATTATACAAGAGGTAACATTGTAGTATATTGATGTTGTTATAAGTAACTAGTTATCTTTGATCTTGATTTTTGGGAACTTGGTTTGATATACTAGCTTGTATCAATATCTTATAAACCCTAATGTATGACTAATTGCATTAGTCCATATATAAGATAAAATAAAAATATTAATATGATCATGCATCATTATTATTTTTACAAATGACTCATTCTCACTAAGTTACTAGGATTATTGATATGAGAGTCTAGTTTGGATCTATAACTCTCAAGTCAAGGGATGTAGTTAACTAATAATAGCCCCACTAATCAAAGTGTTAATATTTATTAGTGTGTAAAATACATATCAAGAAATTGATTACTAGTTCATCATTAGGGTAATACAAGGGCTCTATTAGGATAAGTATATTTTTTTGAAACCGTTGATAGATTTTCCTAATTTTCTGATTAATGGTCTATTTACTAGGGTTTTCATAAAGCCTTAGTTGTTAAGGGCCAATCACGGCTGAGAAAATTAATCAAATAGAAATAGGTTACAATGAAGGCGTGACTCAACAATCTATTGTGTGGGAGAGAAACGTTGGTCTGCACGCCAAGCTCTCAACACGATCTTGCAGTAGGTGCAAGATCGTCTGGAATGAAGCTAAGAAGAAGATTCAATGTACAAAATTGGACTTAGGGACCTGTCTCTTGAGGTCAGAGGATCACCATGATAGTGGCAACTTCCTTCCAACAAATCTGAAGAAATAGGGGAAATCATGGGAGAAAACTGGGGGAGAAGAAGTGAGGTAAAAGAAATTCTCTCAAACCGATCGACAAGCCTAACTGGGACCCTAAAGGAGTCTATGACGCATCATGCAAGCAACCCAACTTGAA
The DNA here is from genome assembly GCA_963693085.1 of Alisma plantago-aquatica. Lineage (NCBI taxonomy): Eukaryota > Viridiplantae > Streptophyta > Magnoliopsida > Alismatales > Alismataceae > Alisma > Alisma plantago-aquatica. The sequence goes on along the minus strand of OY856411.1, from coordinate 859,017,219 downwards.
AGACACCATGGTTGTCGACAAACCATGGATGAATAGAGGAGCAATAGGGCGTCTAAGTTCTAGCAATGTACCTCAATATCTGGTCTGACTAAAGGTTGAGGAAGATGAAGAAAGTCTTCAAGAGCCTCTTCAATCACCTTGTCACGGGTTAACAACCTAACTCCACTCTACACCTCAGGCGCCAACATAAGGTGTACAATAGAGTTAAAGTTGCCCCTCCCTGAGTGGATCCAACACATGAATATATAAATGCACCAAATAAAGAGCTTCCATACATAAACCAATATGTTCATTACATAGGGGCCTGAAGGCATAGGAGTTCTACAGAAGAAACTTAATACATGAGAAACTAATTACAGAAGAAAAGAACATAATCTAAGCGTCCCATTTAGCTTTAGCATCCCCATAAAAGATCTGATATTTGTGAGCCAGCATATAGAGTAGTGACATCATCTTCCTTTCATCAGGAGCATCATAATCAGAAGGTACCTATAAAACATATGCAATTGGTACGCGTCAGCACAATATATACAAATATATTGTACTGAGTACGCCTCCACATCATTCAATTTACCTCTTTTCATACTTGGCAATAAGGATAAAAGTAAACTTGGCAGTTATAACTAATTACAACAATATATTAAATACTAAGAAAAAGTTTGTTAACAAGGAACATGTATCTTTTAAGCATATTTTCCATCATATTTCTTAAACATCCGCCACTAATGGCTTTGATGTTTTAGGCCTTTATGATCTACTACCAAAGAGTTTGAGATCATTATATGTGTGATCTACTACCAAAGAGTTTGAGATCGTTATATGTGTGATCTAATACCAAAGAGTTTGAGATCACTTTCCATGCACTAGACTACCAAGTGCTTATATGATGGACACTATATATTATGTTTGCATGTGTTTGAAATTATACATATAGAAATACAAGCATAATATAAAATCATGCATAGCATCATACAAGACATTCGTTTCATTCAATATCTTATGCCAAGTGTTCTACTACTCATATATCTCAAGCATAAAGTATAGTAAGCCAACAAGAGGTAATGGCGTACCTTCTATTCAGAAGTGGGGAGTCCAGAGATGCTCCTCATTGGTACCTTTGATTTCCTAAAATTATTGGAGATTTGGTATTTATTAGTTATTTTGTTCAAATCACCATTATTCTAAAGAATATATAAAAAGGCCCTTTTATAGGTTTGGAGTCATGAGAGTTGAGTACGAGTCTTAAGGTATGGATTTGAGTTCAAGATTACTAGTGTCACATCAGAGTAGGGTTATAAGGTCAAAATCATGGTCTTTAGATCATGTTGACTGATTATGCACATATTGATAAGTCAAAATAGAGAAAAGAGTGATAATTAGGTTTTATTGCTAATTGAGTCACAATAATTGGATCTGATCATTACATAATTACCTAGATGTAAAAAGATGACGATCACAGGTTTTTGGTGATTTAATCAGGTTCGAGTATTTTCTAAATAATTAAACAAGATATGAATATATTTGGGCAAGATCCTTTATTTGAGTCAGGTTTAGGGTCAATAGATATAAGATTCATGATCTTCGTATTTTTCTGATAAAAAAGGAGTACTTGATTGTATTTTTCTGACATTCCTACTATTTATAATGAATTTCCCAAAATTAGGTCATATACTGAATTTTGAGTTAATAAACAAAATCTAGGAAAATCGTGGACCGTTGGACGACCAGATCCAACGGTCGAGAGCTCACATGCGTAGATTACAAGGGATTCCGGATAATTCAGGTGGATAACAGACTGCTTACTTGGCGAGTTTTGGTTGGGTCCACGTGGACTCACGTGGAGGGTTGCTACTGGTCCAGCTAAGCTGAGTGGGTCCCTCTCTTCTTTCTCTGCACTGCAACGCAGGTTGCCAGGTCCAACTCTGGTGAGTTGGGGCGATGGAAGTGCTTGTACTTGTATGAGAATGAGGCTGAGATCACCTTCGCGAGGGTGGTCCGAGCTCAGGTAGCTTGTATTTGGGTCGTGGCTCCCCGTGGAGCAGTGCACCGCCTAGGAGGTTCAGCAGCTCGCCAGCCGCGAAGAAGAACGGGGTGAAGGGAGCTTACATGTGGTGCTGGGATCTTGAGCAGAGGCCGGTGGGGGCCTTCGTGGTTTGGTGGAGTTGAGGGGTGAGCTAATTCAGTGTCGGTAGAGAAGGAGCACCCTGGACAGCAGCTTATGCGGCGACAGAGAGAACCGGAGGAGGTGAGCTTGAGGTCGGAGTTAGCTGAGCTTGCCTCAGACAAATTGAAAGCTCAAGAAGGCTAAAGGGGTCCAGGTGAAGCTCAAGGGAGATTTTTATAGGTCGGAGAGGTGGTAGTTTGTAGACGCCCAAATCGGGTCAGTTCGGTTTGAAAAGGGTGCTCGTCGGTGGTAGTCGTGGAAGCTGGTCTGTTCACCATCGTGGGTCGTGTGGGTGCTCGTCATGTTCATGGAGACGAGGTGGAGGCATTGCCTCGGTCGGTTTCATGTGAAGTGGACTGGAGAGGGAGATCATGATCTGGCTTCAAGACTCGTGGGTGTAGCCACGATCTGTGAGTCAAGCGGAGGTTAGGGACGACCTCATGGCCGTTCGATCCCACCCAGATTTGAGGGAGCATTCACGGACAGCTGTGATGGCTCTACTGAGCTGGGTTATGATCCAGCAGGCCCGCGTGACATTTAATTTTCACAGCCGCAAAGAACCTATGGTTCAGATGTTAATGAGTCTTATTAGATTAAAACTTAGTTGAAAACTTTCTAAAATCATGGAAGTTGCTAGGAGTATTCAATTGGAATGAAATTTTAAACATAGGTTCCCAAAAGTTTTCCCTACATATTGGAAAATTTTTAGCTCTAGATTCCAACCTTTGAGTGGTCGATTAATCGTTATGTGAATTAGGGTTTTGAAATAGATTAAATATTAAAGGAACCAAGTATAAAAGAAATTAGAAAACTCATTTATCACATCCTACTCACCTTAAAAGAAATTGTGTCCTCAAAATTAAACTGGTTGAAAGAGGTGAGGAAAACATTGCTCCATATCTTCTCGTAGTTCCCAGGTTGCATATTCTGCACCATGATGGTTCCACTGCACCTTTACCATCTGGATTTGCTTGTTTCTGAGTTCTCTGATCCTGGAGTCGAGAATCTTTGTAGGTTGTTCTGGATAAGAGAGATTCTCCCGCAACTCCAGAGGCTTGTGGTTCAGCACATGACTATCATCCTTCACATACTGCTTCAAATTAGACACATGAAAGACATTGTACATCATGTTGTACTGTGGAGGAAGAGAAAGCCGATAAGCACATTCACCAATGCACTCCAGAACTTCAAAAGGACCCACATATCTTGGATTAAGCTTCCCTTTGTTCTTTTCTATGGCACTGATGGGTCTGATCTTCAAGAATACATAGTCACCATCATTAAACTGTCTGTCAGACCTGTGTGTATCTTCATATGACTTCTGACGATCCTGGGCCTGTTTCAACCTCTACTTAATCAAGGACACCTTATCAGCATAAAGTTGCAACTCCTTGGACTTTAGCATCTTCCTTTCTCTGACTTCATCCCAATGGAGAGGGGATCTACATGGCCTACCATAGAGAGCTTCATAGGGTGGCATACCAATGCTTGATTGGTAGCTATTATTGTATGTGAACTCTGCTAATGGAAGGTAGTAATACCAAGATCCTCCCCAATCTAAAACACATGCTCTGAGAAGATCTTCTAAGATTTGGATAGTGTGTTCTGACTGGCCATCAGTTTGAGGATGATATGTTGTGCTGAAGTTCAACTGTGTACCCAACTCATTCTGTACTTGCTTCCATAGATGTGATGTGAACTTTGGATCCCGATCTGAAACAATAGAAATGAGTACACCATGCAGTCGTACAGTCTCATTTATATACAACTCAACAAGCTCAGGAACCTTGGCCATAGTCCACATAGGTAAGAAATGTGCAGACTTGGTCAACCGGTCTACTATGACCCAAACCGCATCATAACCTTTCCTGGTCCTGGGTAGTCCCACCACGAAATCCATGGTGATATTTTCCCATTTCCATTCAAAAATTGGTAAGGGTTGTAATATACCACCGGGACGTTGGTGCTCGACCTTAATCTGCTGGCAAGTTAGACACTTAGAGATAAACTCAGCTATATCATTCTTCATACCTCTCCACCAAAAGTGTCTCTACAAATCCTTGTACATCTTAGTAGATCCAGGGTGTATGGAAGACTTGGACCCATGTGCCTCATGCAGAATACGTTTCTTAATCTCTGACTCTTCAGGTACCCACATCCTTTGCTTATACCTTAGTCCACCGTCCATACCAACAGATAGATGCATCTGGGGCTTAGCCACGAGAGCTGTCATCTCCTCCAAGCTAGGGCTATCCTTTTGGGATATTAGGAGTTTGGAAAGAAGACCAGGGATACTATTGATATTTTCCATAATAATAGAGCTAGATTCTCCTTGAGATGACCCAGAAGATGAAGGTTCCAGATACATTGATGCAAAAATCGACTACTTATGACTAAGAGCATCAGCTACAACATTGGCCTTGCCTGGATGATATGCAATTGTGAAATCATAATCTTTGAGATACTCCAACCATCTCCTCTTTTGAAGATTGAGGTCCTTCTGAGTCAAGAGGTATTTGACACTTTTATGGTCCGTGAATATATCAAAAGTTGCACCATATAGATAATGTCTCTAGATTTTGAGAGCATAGACAATGGCAGCTAATTCCAAATCGTGAGTTGGATAATTAACCTCATTAGGTTTCAATTGTCTAGAGGCATAGGCAACAACTTTACCTTCTTGCATGATGACACAACCCAGACCCATTTTAGAAGCATCAGAATATATTACAAAGCCATCATTCCCAGAAGGTAGGGTAAAAACAGGAGCAGAAGTCAAGAGAGATTTCAACTCTTGGAAACTAGCCTCACACTCAAGATTCCAAACGAATTTGGCATCTTTTCTGGTAAGTTTAGTCATGGGTAGGGCTATTCTATTGAAATTAAGGATGAAATGACGGTAATAGTCGGCTAGGCCATGGAAGCTACGAATTTCAGAAGCATTGGTAGGGGCTTTCCAATCAAGGACAGCTAAAACTTTGGCAGGGTCAACAGAAATTTTCCCACCCGAAATGACATGGCCAAGAAACATAACTTGGTCAATCCAAAACTCACATTTAGATAATTTAGCATACAATTTCTGGGCTCTCAGAACATCAAGGACTTTCTGGAGATGTTCACGATGTTGATCAACAGAATTTGAATATATAAGAATATCATCAATGAAGACCACAAAAAAGCTATCAAGGAATGGCTGGAAGATAGTATTCATCAGATTCATAAACACTCCAGGAGCATTAGTCAAGACAAATGGCATCACCACGAATTCATAATGTCCATATCTAGTTCTGAAAGCTATCTTTGGAATATCACAATTTTTTACTCGTAATTGATGATAAACTGATCTAAGGTCAATCTTGGAGAACATAATTGCAGTACGAAGCTGGTCGAACAAGTCATCAATTCGTGGGAGGGGATATTTGTTTTTAATGGTGGCTTGGTTAATCATGCGATAATCAATACACATTCGCATTGACCCATCTTTCTTTTTAACAAAAAGGACAGGAGCACCCCAAGGAGAAGTACTAGGACGGATGAGTCCTTTATCAAGAAGTTCCTCTAGTTGTTTCTTAAGCTCTGCAAGCTCAGCAGGTGCCATCCTATAAGGTGCCTTAGAGACTGATGCGGTGCCCGATGCTAACTCAATTGAGAACTCAATCTCACGATCTGGAGGCAGCTCTGGAAGCTCTTCAGGAAAAATGTCTGGGTAATCTCTCACCACATCCAAGCTCTCTAAAGGTCTCACCTTAGGGTCAGGCACAGATATAACATCAAGATAGGTGCTACATCCTTTGGCTATCAAAGTTTCAGCTTTAAGAGAAGAAATAATCATATTTTGGTTTCTTTCTTTTCTCCCGGAAATAGTCAAAGGTTTAGAATTGGGTGCACAAAAGACTACTTTCTTGCCTCGGAAATCAAGCATAGCAATGTTGGAAAAGAGCCAATCCATCCCCAAAATTATGTCAAAATCTTCCATATCAAGAAGAATGAAAGTAGATTGAAATTTATGACCACCAAAAGAAAAAGGCAAGGTTTTGGTTTTCTAAAGAGAAGTATAAATTTTACCATTGGGAGTTGTTGCATCCAAGATATAACCTAGATCTTTTATCTCTAATTTGAGCATGGAAGAAATATTTCTAGATATGAAGGTATGTGTTGATCCTGAATCGAATAGGGCCACAACCAGATGATCTTAGAGACATATCATACCTACATTATGATTTCATATGAGGTCATGGTTTTCAATGATTCATTATAACAAAGAAATATTAACATTATTACCTTCAATCATACGGTTGTCATTGGCCTTAGCTTCTTCTGCATCAATCACAAAGACTCAACCCTGATGACGTTCTGGCTGAGCCTGAGCTATAGGGACAACTGGCTGAACAGGTGGAGCTCCAGGCTGAGGTAATGGGGCAGGACGGTTATGAGGTGCCCCCTGGACCAGATTTGGACAATTGTACCTCATATGCCCTTCATTCTTGCAGTAGTAACATACAAGTTTCTCAAACTTGCATTTTCCAGGGTGTGAACCTCCATAGTTTCTACACCTGACGTGCTCATATGCCTATCCACAGTGTGACCCACCTCGGCCTCAGCCTCCCTGATTTGGTCCTCAGTATGATTGACCTCTATGGTGATTTCCTCCTCCTCTTCCCATGCCATGGCTGTTAGGCTTCTTCATATCATTCTCCTTCTCCTTTCCCTTGGTGACAGATGCATTGGTTAGACCTAGGTATCCCAAGCTTGGTGCTTTGCTCTTCCCTAAGGTTCTTTCTTGGGTAAGGGCATTATTGATGGCAGCTTCAAAGGTAGGATGGGTGGAGGTGCAAAGGTGAACTTTGATTTCTTGGTTAAGGCCATCTATGAAGTGTTCAATCTTTTCATCTTCATCAAGGTTGCGATCATGACACTCTAGGAGTCTAAAGGCCCTAACATAGTCAGCAACAGATAGGTTTCCTTGGGTTAGGTTATTTAACAGTTTCTTCTTCTCCTTCCTAGCAGATATGGGCATGAAACAGTTGGTAAAGATCCCCTTAAACTCCTCCCAACCTATGGGGGCATCTGGAAGTGCTCGTGTATGGTAATAATTTTCCCACCACAACTTTGCAGGACCCCTCAGTTGGTAGGTAGAAAAGGTGACCTTATCTTCCTCAGGACACTTAAGGGCTCTAAAGGCATTTTCAACAGATAGGATCCATGCATCAGCTTTATCTAGGACTTCACCTAAGTCTTCTCCATGAAAGGTTTTGGGTTTGAGTTTAAGGAAGTCACTAATGGTGGTTTCATGGTTGTTCCTAGAGGATGAGGCACTATTTTTGGTTTCTTTTAGGGCTAGGGCATGCATGCATTCCAACATCACCTTCTTTTGTTCTTCCCAATTGCCTACAACCATGGTCTTACTAGGGCGTGATTGAGATTCATCACCAGAGCCATCGTTAGATCTTTTTCTCTTGGACCTAGTTTTTGGAGGCATCTGCAAGTTTGTATAAAAGATAGTTTAGATATTTATTTGAGATAGATCATAATGCAACCAATAAAGATTTAGCAATCATGGCATTCTTTTTTCTTTCCAATTTTTCATGTCTTTTAGTTGTTCCCATTTCTCCTAATCTACCCACATAATAGAGAGAGTATATCATTGATCATGGTCATGAGAGAGAAAGTAGATGAGAAGCCTAGTGTGTATCATTCACTAAATAGGTTGGATGGGGGTAGTCCTTAATCGAGAAAAGATGAGAGGAAAGATTTTTCTAAGGTAAGGGTGCCCACTTTAACAATAATTACATTAGCTAGGCAGATAGCTTGCGGCGGGAACTGTCGCACCATGAAAACGGATGAGGAGAGTGATTATGTCAAAACCTTCCACAAGGTACCCTTCTGGACACCTCGACAATTTAATACTAAATGTGGGTTACCCTAGTTCTAGGTAAGGTTACTAATTATTTGGTACACCTATATTGATTCATGTGCCTGCTCTGATACCATCTGTCACGGGTTAACAACCTCACTCCACTCTACACCTCAGGCACCAACATAAGGTGTACACTAGATTTAAAGTTTCTCATCCCTAAGTGGATCCAACACATGAATATATAAATGTACCTAATAAAGAGCTTCCATACATAAACCAATATGTTCATTACATAGGGGCCTGAAGGCATAGGAGTTCAATAGAAGAAACCTAATACATGAGAAACTAATTATAGAAGAAAAGAACATAACCTAAGAGTCCCATTTAGCTTTAGCATCCCCATAAAAGATATAATATTTTTGAGCCAGCATATAGAGTAGTGACATCATCTTCCTTTCATCAAGAGCATCATAATCAGAAGGTACCTATAAAACATATGCAATTGGTATGCGTCAGCACAATATATACAAATATATTGTACTGAGTATGCCTCTGCGTCATTCAATTTACCTCTTTTCATACTTGGAAATAAGGATAAAAGTAAACTTGGAAGTTATAAGTAATTACAACAATATATCAAATACTAACCAAAAGTTTGTTAACAACAAGGAACATGTATCTTTTAAGCATATTTTCCATCATATTTCTCATACATTCGCCACTAATGGCTTTGATTCTTTCAGGCCTTTATGATCTACTACCAAAGAGTTTGAGATCATTATATGTGTGATCTACTACCAAAGAGTTTGAGATCATTATATGTGTGATCTACTACCAAAGAGTTTGAGATCACTTTCCATGCACTAGACTACCAAGTGCTTATATGATGGATACTATATATTATGTTTGCATGTGTTTGAAATTATACATATAGAAATTCAAGCATAATATCAAATCATGCATAGCATCATACAAGACATTCGTTTCATTCAATATCTTATGCCAAGTGTTCTACTACTTATATATCTCAAGCATAACGTATAGTAAGCCAACAAGAGGTAATGGCATACCTTCTATTCAGAAGTGTGGAGTCCAGAGATGCTCCTCACTGGTACCTTTGATTTCCTGAAATTATTGGAGATTTGGTATTTATTAGTTATTTTGTTCGAATCACCATTATTCTAAAGAATATATAAAAGGCCCTTTATCGGTTTGGAGTCATGAGAGTTGAGTACGAGTCTTAGAGTATGGATTTGAGTTCAAGATTAGTAGTGTCACATCAGAGTAGGGTTATAAGGTCAAAATCATGGTCTTTAGATCATGTTGACTGATTATGCACATATTGACAAATCAAAATAGAGAAAAGAGTGATAATTAGGTTTTATTGCTAATTGAGTCACAATAATTGGATCTGATCATTACATAATTACCTAGATGTAAAAAGATGATGATCATAGGTTTTTGGTGATTTAATCAGGTTCGAGTATTTTCTAAATAATTAAACAAGATATGAACATATTTGGGCAATATCCTTTATTCAAATCAGACTTAGGGTCAACAGATGTCAGATTCATGATCTTCGTATTTTTTTGATAAAAAAGGAGTACTTGATTGTATTTTTCTGAAATTCCTACTATTTATAATGAATTTCCCAAAATTAGGTCATATACTGAATTTTGAGTTAATAAACGAAATCTAGGAAAATTGTGGACCGTTGGACGACCAGATCCAACGGTTGAGAGCTCACACACGTAGATTACAAGGGATTCAGGATAATTGAGGTGGATAACAGACTGCTTACTTGGCGAGTTTTGGTTGGGTTCGCGTGGACACACGTGGAGGGTTGCTACTGGTCCAGCTAAGCTGAGTGGGTCCCTCTCTTCTTTCTCTGCGCTACAACGCAGGTTTCCAGGTCCAACTTCGGTGAGTTGGGGGGACGACAGTGCTTGTCCTTGCGTGAGAATGAGGCTGAGATCACCTTCGCGAGGGTGGTCTGAGCTCGGGTAGCTTGTATTTGGGTCGTGGCTCCCCGTGGAGCAGTGCGCCGCCTAGGAGGTTCAGTAGCTCACCGGCCACGAAGAAGAACGGGGTGAAGGGAGCTTGCAGGTGGTGCTGGGATTTTGAGATGAGGCCGGTGGGGGCCTTCGTGGTTCGGTGGAGTTGAGGGGTGAGCTAATTCAGTGTCGGGAGATAAGGAGCACCCTGGACAGCATCTTATGCGGTGGCGAAGAGAACCGGAGGAGGTGAGCTTGAGGTCAGAGTTAGCTGAGCTTGCCTCAGATTAATTGAAGGCTCAAGAAGGCTAAAGGGGTCTAGGTGAATCTCAAGGGAGAGTTTTATAGGTATGAGAGGTGGTAGTTTCTAGACGCCCAAATCGAGTCAGTTCGGTTTGAAAAGGGTGCTCGTTCGTGGTAGTCATGGAGGCTGGTCTGGTCACCATCGTGGGTCGTGTGGGCGCTCGTCGTGTTCGTGGAGATGAGATGGAGGCATTGCCTCAGTCGGTTTCATGTGAAGTCGACTGGAGAGGGAGATCGTGATCTGGCTTCAAGACTAGTCGTTGTAGCCACGATCTGCGAGTCAAGCGGAGGTTAGGGATGACCTCATGGCCATTCGATCCCACCTATATCTGAGGGAGCATTCACGGACGGCTGTTGTAACATCCCCGGATTTTCACCTTCTCAAAACCCCATGGAGATGAGAAGACAAAATCCGAAAATTTTAGCAATTATATCAGAGTGTGTTGCGGAAGCATAATACACATACATGAACATACAACCATAACATACTCAACATTCAACATGTATATTTATACAATATGAATTATTACAAAATGATTTACATTTACATATTGAATGAAAATTCTACAATCAATGAACATGTATGCTAATCAGAATCCTAGACAATAGGTAACCTGAACAACTTGCTCACATCCTGTTCTTTTTCTCCCATGCTATCTCTGAACCTAAAACATACATGAAACAACGAATCAACACACAAGGTGTTGTGCACGTGGGTAGAAAGATACATACTAATATGCTTGCATAATTAAAGTAACTTGAGAAAGAAAGAGTACAAGAAAACATTTTTAAAATGATAATCAGGTAAACACATATCTTAGATGTCTTTTGATGCGTTTATACTACTAAGTGGTGTCACACTTCATTTTTCCCCTCCCCTTGGGCTATGGAGACCGAGTGTCGACCTTATATTTAGAGGGGAGAGAGAGATGTCGCACTTCATTTTTCCCCGCCCCTTGGACTATGGGGACCGAGTGCTGACCTTATATTTAGAGGAAGAGAGAGAGAATTAAGGGAGAGCGAGAGAGAGCATATATCCACTCAATAGCTACAAACCATCTATATTCTTTTATGTTCTTTAATGTTTTACGGAGCATATACTACTAATACACATCCAAGAATTTATATGCAAACACAAGCATCCAAAGTACATCATATCATTATGCATTCATGAAAACTAGTCTTATACTTAATAAAACCCATGTACCTGAGTTCAGAGATTCATACTTATATTATGGATCATCTACATCTCTGGTCATCACCTGATTAATAACAAATATTCATCATTAATAAAAGAACCTCATTAGTCTTGATTATTTAGGTCCAAGCTAGGGTTTTGGTCAAACCTAGGTCAATGTAAAGTTAGGATGGTGTCTAATATTTTTAGTCTGATCTATATGTCATTATTAAGGTCTGGTACAAATTTCATATTTTTCTGATGCCTTATCTATTATCTATAATTAATATAAGGTTAAAAGCATCTAAAATGCATAAATTGGAAAATACCTAGTATTTTGATATAATTTTCATATCAGAGTTCACATTTGGTTTCCAAGTGGTATTAGGGTTCAAGAGTATTTTTCTTGTATTTTATATCTGTCGTTTTCTAATTATACAAATTAAATGAACCCTAAAAGAAGCATTTCACCCTAAATTGAATATCATCAGTATTTGTGCTTCAAAATCCAAAACTAAGTGTTCAATAATATAGGGGATCATTTTCTGAGTCTAGAGGCATTTTCGGGGGATTTATAGGCCAAGGGAGCTATTTTTAACAATATATCTAAGATCTGTATATTAACTGAGATAGTTACCTTGTTTGAAATTAACATAGCCGTCAGATCTTGCGCCTAGGATCTGGATGAGTGCCAAGTCAAGGAAATTGGTCCTCTCCTTTCATCTTTACAGAGTCAGTCCGGTTTAGGGGATAACTCGGTTGTATTGGCCCAGGGTCAAAAGCCTCCTTCGGGCTCTCTCTCTTGCATCGCGATCTCAAAAGCATCCTCGCTCCTCTGCAATGAACGCCTCCCCGGAAAGAGACCACGGTGAGGCATCACTCGAGTCCGCAGCCTCCTCGCATCCTCCTTGAAGCCTAGACATGGTGGGATCTTCTACATCTGCTCCCTGTGCTCTGCTTCAGAAACTTCACCATCGACAGAGAGGGAGGGATCAACAGATCTGTGGGGTTCTTCAGTTGGCCGCCACCCTAGGCATCTTTCGGCAAGGAGAATAGGGCACTGTGAATCCCATGGTCATTCTTCAGGAGTGAATTGAAGTTTCTAAAACCTTCTCTTCTCTGAACCAGTAAGCTCAAGAGGGTTTTAATCTAGCAGGGTTTCTTCCCTGATTATCCAAGGCCTGGTGGAGCGCTGGGTAGCAAGCCTTCCTCAGCATCCTCCTGCTCTAAATCGGTACAGAAGGTGGTTGTAGCTTTGCTACAGGGAAAATGGCACCCCCCAAAAAAATTAGTGAGGATGCCTCGGTAGCTTCCCTCGAATCTGCCTCCTTTCCTGGCATCCACCCTTAACTAACCATGGTGGAACTCAGCTCCTCAAATCTGAGAACACGATGGAAACAACCCGCTCTAGGTTCTTCTCCTCCATGATGGATTTTAGCTAATTGAACCTCCTCTCTACTCCTCCGATTTACAATCTTCACCAGATAATACAGGGAGAAGGCATCCCATTTATCCTTGATGTGGTACCATTCTCCTAGAACGAGGGGTTAATATTTTCAAGTTGTTGTGTAGATCACGACTTTATGTGATCGCCCCACTTATATTGGATCTGATAACTCCTCACTGCTTTCTGTTCCTGAAATCTCAGAGGTGAGGGACGACCTGGGAATAGCCCAGCCTTCCTGGGTGATGAATAGCAGGGTGCTCAAGTGACCGTTTGTGTGACAAGGTTATTTGGAAACAACTTAGGTCCAAAATTAATTAATAATTTGATCATGTATTTCAAAACTCTATATTCTTCAAAGGCTCATCCAAATGTCGTGACATTTTAAACATTAGTTCCTCATCATATACTAAAGCTTCCAAAGAAATTTGATACCAAGTCTCCAACACATAGTCATGTAAATATATTCATTAAATAAATAGGTACATAAACCTTTAATAATTTTCAACGAATCATCCTATCTTGTACAACAAGTCCAAACATACATATTATGGTCCTAGCCTATCTCAGAGTTCACCAATATACCACTTGAGTCCATTGATACTCTTCAATGGGCCCTTGGGCCACATCACTACCCAAGTCAATTAATAAAAAAATATTCTCTATAATTGAACTAAATTAGGTCTGCTAATCACCAATTGCATATCTAGTTATTTTGGGGTGAAAAGAGTTAGTAATTAAATAACCAATTCCTCAATTTGGGATCAATCATCTAAATGACATACATGGTCTTAAAATACTATACTGGTTATCAGAGCCCTAAAATCTGGGTTATCACAGCTGTGATGGCTCTACTGAGCTAGGTTATGATCCATCCGGCCCGCGTGACATTTAATTGTCACAGCCGCAAAGAACCTATGGTTCAGATGTTAATGAGTCTTATTTGATTAAAACTTAGTTGAAAACTTTGTAAAATCATGGAAGTTTCAAGGAGTATCCGATTGGCATGAAATTTTAAACATAGGTTCACAATGGTTCTCCCTACATATTGGAAAAATTTTAGCTCGAGATTCCAACCTTTGAGTGGTCTATTAATCCTTATGTGAATTAGGGTTTTGAAATAGATTAAAGATTAAAGGAACCAAGTATAAAAAAATTTAGAAAACTCACTTTATCACACACCTTCTGTAAGATGAGACCATCCATGAGTCTCCGACAATGAGCTTTGCACGCTGGATCCACAACAAGTTCACTATGTGGTCCTCTTGGTGTTTTGCGGCCAACACCAAGTCTAGAGTTGAGTTCGTGACATGTTGAGGATGGTATAGCCACAATCAATTGGGTGGAGGTGTCTCAAATGTGGAGAATGGTGACAGTAGTTCCTGGGATCATATGTGGAGTAGGGTGGAGATGGTTGGGGCCAAAGTGATGAAATTGATAGTTGAGCGATGTTCCTCTGAGCAGGGTAGATCTTTTCAAATGGCTGGAGTTCAAAGGATTCATCCCTAGGTAGCTGACGATGAGTGCCTAGAGAGGGGTGTGGTGGAGATAAGAGGGATTTTTTTAAAGGTTTGCTTCTAGGATTTGAGTGGGGGTTAGATCGATGCATGATGATCTCCAAATCCAACAGTGAACTTCATTCAGGAAATAATAAACCACACATGGTGTAATCTAGGGCTGACTGGGAAGTAAGGAGTCTAGTCCCAGGAAGACTGAGTTGAAGAAGAAGTGTATGGTGGGGATGAATATGCATAACTTGTGCCCGCATCCAATGGCTTAAAATAAAATGAATTCAACCAAAAAATTGATAAAATTGAAAATATATCCTTTTATTGCCATTATCTTATAATAAGCTTTGCCTAATTAAAACAACTCCAATTAATCTCAAATTTTAACCATTTGTTTTATTTAATTTGTAGAATAGTCTACCAGTGTTTGTTTTTCATAAGGATGGCTAGAAAAACTACTATAACTAAAATAAGATAAAGCTTTATTATTAGGTAACTGGTTATCCAGATATCTTTAAATCCTAAAACTTTGTCTAGTACTATCTTACTACGTTTTGTCTTAATAGGAAAACTATGTTTACATTTTGTGACCCAAAATTAAATAAATGGCCTCTTGGTTGTCAAATGACCATGGATATTATGCGCTTAAGAAATCATAATGAAGTACAAAAAATGAGGATGTTACAGGAAGTTTGTCAAAGGCCTAATAATGATATTGATATAATGGAAAATGAAACCTAAAACATGCTTTGCATAAAAAGAAAATTGTTGAAGTTTTCTCATTTTACTTATTACTTATTATAATGTTTCTAGGAAAAATAATTTCATTATTATAGCATCCAACTAACAAAAACATAATTAACTAATGCGGAAGCGTTCACTAAGCAGCGGATTATAGAAAATCACTAAAAATTTAAAACCTTTTTCAAAGAGACCCAATCATAGGAAAACTCTTTCAACAAGAACCAATGTATTACATTTACATCATGGTTCATAAGTATATATCTTATACCATCTCTTTTCAAGGGTTACAACATCAACTGCCTTGTTAAAAGCTAAACACAGACAACATAATAACCTCGAGGCATCAAGCCAAAATCTCAAAACGATACATTAAAAGCACTAAGTACTAACTCCGAGGACCTGAGAGTACAGAGACGACACATAGGACCTCTATCTACCAAACACGATAGACAGCACACTCAACCTGAGTTGTCACTGCTGTCCTTGTAGCTGCTGATGTTCTTCATCCGAAAGATATTATCAGTCTCTTTCACACTCGTCCGCCTAAAAATGTTGGTTCCCACGGGGGTGAGACAATTGAAAATTGCCCCAGCGAGAGATATAACTCTCTGCCAGAAACATCATTATTGTAGTTTAATTAATATAAAACTGAGAAGAGGATAAGCAGTTTAGATCATTCTCATTTTTTAAAGTATTACACATATCTATGATTGAACAGTAATTCATCTATTCTCTTTATAAGAAATAGAAAGAACATGTATAACATTCATCTACCATACATTTTCAACATCTCAAGCTTTGCTCATGTCATTCATTATTCGGATGTGTCACCCATGATTCATTCTTGTTTCTATTTGTTGGCCTTAGCCAATCTGCTAAACAAGTATTCACTTATGCCAGACATGTGATTATATAAATCATCATGTATTATTCAAGCATTAAACTATATCAATCAGGTATAAATGTTTCAGGCATTGGACTATACCAATCCTGATTACACATCCAGGCATTGGACTTTAACCAAACCTAATTACAGGCATTAAGCCTCTGTCAGGTATTTCTAATTATAGAGGCATGGATAGCATGTGAAACATAACTATCAACATGAGATATCTAGCATCATGATTATAATCAACAGTAGCAGTAAGATATCAACATAAGCATGACCATTGTATGTACACAATTACAGTCTTATGCATATCCACAACATAAGTATAATTACTATCTCTTAGTTTCACTAAGCATCATCTTTATGTAAAGAGAACAAACATGGGTTTCCATTCAATGTGAAGCGTCATGTATAACCCTAAACAGATATGCTATACGGCTGTATTACATCTTTTATTATGCCCTGGGGAATTTGAATCGTACCATTCAAAGTCCAACCGACCCCTGCGAAGGGCTATTCGGTTCCGTACAAGATCTAGGAGTACCGGCATCCTAAGATCTCTTCCCCTCGGTCAGTACGAGTAAACTGCAGTGACATACCAGTCAAACTGCCAACAGTGACATATAGTCAACTGATAACAACTAGTCCGTACTTGGTACAAGTTACGACACTAGAAAACAGGGTATACAAAACCCTCTAATCCGAGGTACAACCGCAGTTGTCCTCAATCACATCAAATATTTGAGGCATGACCATAGCCATCCTCTGTAACCTGCAATTGTGGATGACAAGTATATATATATCCTCAACCTGCCACCCCCGCATATTCAACAATATGCGCTCCGAGTTTCCCTTAGGAATACTCGTTTCACCATCCAGCAAGTTCTGACACTGAAGATGGTTCTACGGCACAGGGCACTACATGATTAGAGTTGCACTTAATTAGTTATGCCAATTAGGTGAATTAAGGCTGCATCAAACAAGTGGACATACAAACCCTAATTCATTTCTAGCAAGCATATAAATATCAAAACCTGAAAAGATATAAAACATATGAAACATAATTTCTCATCTCTTCATCACATGGTAATATTCACTTGCCATTCATTAGATTACACCAATTATCATATTATCACAGGATATAAATCCTTTTCACAATAGCACAGGGTATCAACCCTTATCAACATAAGAGGAATACACCTCATTCAGGGCTCAATCATGCCCATGAAACATCTTGTTACTTCTTACCAGGTAACATCTAACCATATGGCTCACAAGGCCATTAAACATCTTGTCACCTCTCACTAGGCAACAATAACATATTAACTCATGTAATATAATAGTAACACCACTATTTCCTCCACAGGGTTAGGGTTTACTATTCACATCAATTAGGGTTTCATGTTTATTTTATCAATACAACCCTAATATATTGTTCCATACATCTAGGAGCATCCATCGACATTCCAAGTATTTAATATTCTTATCATTTATCATTAAATGATCATCAACACAAGGTATGAGTTTATCTCTCATCATTATCATGGTATGATTACATCATACTCATTTTAGCTTACTTATCAAGTATGTTAAACTCATTACATTTCATTGTGACAATTTACATAACACTCTCCTTGTGTATCTTATCTAAAAATATTGGATTTGAGATGCATCAAGGTATATCAAGCCTGAAATGCTAAATGTGATATCTATCATGTCTAAATGTATCATTTCCCTCATCACTTCTATCTTACATGAGTTTATTAACTTATCTTATAATAAGGAATTTCACATCTTAATACTTTCATCCACCAACCTATCACCTTTACCATGATGTGCCTAGATCACACACAAGGATTGTCCAACTATCTTCAATGATATGGACTCATCTCAAATTAAGGCATTGCTTGTTATAAGGTTGCCTATAGTCAACCACTTAAGATATTTCATCATTATAGGGTATTACTCATTATTTCATCATTAAGGTTTACTCATATCATTACCCAGACATTAGGGTTATGATTTATCATCATATTGCCCATGATTAGAATTCCATGCACTATAGCCCAAATTTAGGGTTTTACATAGCTTTACTCTGTGTTAGGTTTAAGGTTTCATATGACATCGCCCTCAATTAGGGTTTCACATGGAATCATCCTCAATTAGAGTTTCTCAGGGAATCACCCTCAATTAGGGTTTCACTAATCATCCCAATTAGGGTTTCATTCAATTACCCATAAATTAGGGATTCATTATTCCTCTAATTAGGGTTTGGTATTTCATTACCTTAAATTAGAGTTACCCAAGTCATTACCCTTAATTAGGGTTACACTATTACCCTTAATTAGGGTTACACTATTACCCTAGATTAGGGTTTTACTCAAAATTTCCCTAAATCAGGGTTAGGGTTCGTTAACCTTCTCAATTAGGGTTTCTTGATCTCTTTACTAAGGATCCTACCCTAAATCACCATATGAATCATACTCATGTATGAATTCATTTCTATCATTCTCTCCACTTGATTTGGTTACATCAACCATATGATCAAATACAAACAACTATGTTTGACATAGTATACTGAGTTATTGCTTCCATAAACAATTAGGGTTTGCTTAATTGAATAGCCTTCAACTCACGATTCCTTGGGATTTAATCCCTCAAATTTGGTGAGTCATTAGACCACATCATTAGGAACAGTAATCCCAAACATTCAACCCTTGGTCAATGCATTCAAACGGTCTTGAGACCGTTTACTCAAAAAGGTCAATTAAATCAGATTGAAAATCAGCACTTAATTCAATTAGGTTTCCCTAATTAATTAGGCTTCAACTCACGATTCCTTGGGAGTTAATCCCTCAAATTTGGAGGGTCATTAACCAACATCATTATAAACAGGAATCCTAAACGGTCAATGCTTGGTCAACACACTCAAATGGTCTTGAAACCGTTTTCCCAAACAGGTCAAGTTGATCAGGTTGAAAATCAGCATTTAATTCAATTCGATTTATCTAATTGATTGGCCTTCAACTCACGATTCCTTTGGAGTTAACCCCTAAAATTTGGAGGGTCATTATCCTACATAATTAGTAACAAGATTCCCAAACGTTCAACGCTTGTTCAACCATATCAAACGGTCTTGAAACCGTTTTCCCTAAAACAGTTTTCTGAAACTGCATAGCCAATCAATTTAAAACGATTTGGAATAGATATCAAGACCATTTGGCTTGGTACTTTTCTTTGGATAAGCATATAGGATGATGTAATCATCCCCTTCCTTCGAAAAACCAAGAACAGCAACTGTTCTTGATGGAAATTGCAGCAAGGAAACAAGTATGTATCAAATTGAAGAAAACAATCAACAAAGCATAATTGATTGATGCAATAGCAATGATTAAGGGTTTGAGTTATAAAACCTGCCTCCAATTGAGCTCCAAAGCTTCAAGCTCACGCCATTAATGGTGGATGAAGCTCTAGCAACTCCCCCTAAACTCGTCCTCAAGCTTTTGGATGAAAAAGTTGGCTAGGGTTGAAGAGGAGATCCAAATAAGAAGAAATCAATGATTTATTTTTTATTTCCACCATGGAATCAAGGAGAACGAAGGTCAAGGACCTTACCAACAGGTTGGGGTCGTCCTCCTGCTCCTCCACAGCTCCTTAGTCGTTTTCCAAGCAAGGGTAAAGAAAAGAATCCGAAATAGCCTTTGTTTTGGCTTGGTAAAGGTACTTTTATAAGAAACTTGATGAGAGAGAAATGCATTATTAAAATGCATTAAATTCCAAAAATATGGCCGCCTCTTCCCCCTCAAATTCCCCTTAAAAATCCTTAAGGACGAGGCTATCTTCATTGCCTCTTATTCCTCTTCATTATCCATCAATTTAAAGAAAAGCAAATTAAGCACCTTAGATCATATTATAATAATATTCCAATTTGAGTGGATATTGCTTTTCTTTATAATAATGGTGAGTGGGTTATCCACTTGCTTGAGATATTTTCGTGGCCTAGCAAAGTCACAAATATGTTCACACTTGAGAAAATTCAACCATCTCGTTTTTGGTTGAAGTCCCTTCAATTATTATATTTGTTTTTACACTAAATAGAATTAGGGTTTCAATTAGGATTAAATCTTGATTATTTTAATACCAAGATTCTCTCTCCTCCAACTTAATTCAAATGAGGCGCCCCTCTCATTTTATTTTCTCTACTTGATGCCAAGAAACATTAGGGACCTTATTGAAGTGGTAATTTACATATTACACCCTGGGTTTTGGGTAAATTGCACATTACACCAAAACTAGGTTTTCATGCACATACATTGCTTTATCAGCTCTTTCTTGGTATTTAGGCTTCCATAAGCCATACCTCAGCATCATCTTTACTCTCATGATGCTTCAACACATGAGGAACATATTATCATGCACAATTTGCACTTAAACCCCTCAACTTGGGTAATTTGCACTTTAGTCCAAAACAGGCAAAACATTGATTTCAACAATGTTCAAAAAGGATAAGAATTGTAATATAAGTTCCTCTTGAACCATAATTACCTTTCACAAGATGAGATTAAGCATTTAATAATCTTTCTTAATCAAAACACCTAGGGTTAAGGTATAACCCAGGTCAGGGGTGTTACAAATTATAAACCCCTAACAAGGATTTCGTCCTCGAAATCCAGATAAAGGAAGACAAATGTATATTATTCATCATACTATCTAGTCTTCACCTATCATCTCCTTATTATAGATACACCATAAAACATTGATCAGCACCAAGTGTTTCCATACAAAATTCTCATAGAATCAACACACAAGGCACATGCCCCACTGTCCCTCATCATTGACTATAGAGTCAACTTTGTGTCAAATAACACTTTTCTTATTCAGAGAAGCATCATACATTCTTTATTAGTATCATGTTTATGCAGAGCATAAACCCCTAACATATGATGTTCATATTATTATAATCAGACTAATTTCACAGTTGACCAATCCAGGTAGACAACCTAACCCATCTGATATCTCTCAGATACCATAATCTTTCACCTTGATATCTATCACATGTGTTGGAAACACATCATATATATCTCTTCCTTTCATCTTGGAACATTATGTGTTTCATATGTCCTCATCTTGGGACCAAAGTCCAAGATAACTGATACTTTTATAAGTATCCATCACATGAACACATTTATCTTATGCACATCAAGTGTCCTAAGACCCACTTGATGGTCATGTCCCTGAAAGGAAAGAAAACAAGGATTCATATTCCTCTTATTAATTTATGTATTTTCAACTATTCATGAATCATTTACTCTTTAGCTCTTCCTAGGTTCCTTGCCTTTAGCATAGGAATTATAAGGATGATTACATGACATTATCCATTTAGCATGTTTATGATCATCTCATGATCTCATCATATTTCCCATTTCTTCGTTAGGGAAAATACATTTATTATACTTACATCATTATTAAACAGGTTTCATTTCCCTTATTCTTATCCTTATCTTATGAGGAGTACACTTTTAGTTCCTCATACAACATGCTCATTTGAGATTATCTCAGACTTCTCTTTCTTATACTTAGTATATCACACATTTATTCATTCCATATTTCTGATTTCATGATACTCATTAGATTGTATCAGAATGACTGCTTGATCAGGGCAATCAGAGAGATTACAATCTAAGAGTTTCCATACTCACTTTATCATCAATAGTTGTATACCTGGCCAGGGTATATAAATACTGAGATTAGGTAGTATGCACTTTATTTGCGATCATATTCCTCACTTTTAATATCATTATACACACATGACTTTCCCATGTTCCAACATGACTAAGTCATTTAGGAACTCTTTTAAAGCTCAAACTTCTGTATTAAGGACTGATAACCTAGATCGTAAAGCTAGTATCCAGTCCACTATATGCATTACTGTTGCTCTAATCTACCCAACAGTAATACTTAAAGAAAGATTTTCTTATCATAAATGGATCAACTAGGAGACTCTTAGGCAATTATCTCTGTCTTGCCTGCTCCCATGCACCTCTTCTTGGTGCAATATTGCTGCTCTCAGCAGCAATCTCCTCATGTGACCCAGTCATCTTTAAGTTCTTCTTCTCTTATATGAGCAGAAGACATTATCAGATACACTAGATGATACCAGAACAGACTCTACTACCTTAGTCCTATGTCTCTGTAGACTCAGCGAACCTAGAGCTCTGATACCACTTAATTATAGCATCCAACTAACAAAAACATAATTAACTAATGCGGAAGCGTTCACTAAGCAGCGGATTATAGAAAATCACTAAAAATTTAAAACCTTTTTCAAAGAGACCCAATCATAGGAAAACTCTTTCAACAAGAACCAATGTATTACATTTACATCATGGTTCATAAGTATATATCTTATACCATCTCTTTTCAAGGGTTACAACATCAACTGCCTTGTTAAAAGCTAAACACAGACAACATAATAACCTCGAGGCATCAAGCCAAAATCTCAAAACGATACATTAAAAGCACTAAGTACTAACTCCGAGGACCTGAGAGTACAGAGACGACACATAGGACCTCTATCTACCAAACACGATAGACAGCACACTCAACCTGAGTTGTCACTGCTGTCCTTGTAGCTGCTGATGTTCTTCATCCGAAAGATATTATCAGTCTCTTTCACACTCGTCCGCCTAAAAATGTTGGTTCCCACGGGGGTGAGACAATTGAAAATTGCCCCAGCGAGAGATATAACTCTCTGCCAGAAACATCATTATTGTAGTTTAATTAATATAAAACTGAGCAGAGGATAAGCAGTTTAGATCATTCTCATTTTTTAAAGTATTACACATATCTATGATTGAACAGTAATTCATCTATTCTCTTTATAAGAAATAGAAAGAACATGTATAACATTCATCTACCATACATTTTCAACATCTCAAGCTTTGCTCATGTCATTCATTATTCTGATGTGTCACCCATGATTCATTCTTGTTTCTATTTGTTGGCCTTAGCCAATCTGCTAAACAAGTATTCACTTATGCCAGACATGTGATTATATAAATCATCATGTATTATTCAAGCATTAAACTATATCAATCAGGTATAAATGTTTCAGGCATTGGACTATACCAATCCTGATTACACATCCAGGCATTGGACTTTAACCAAACCTAATTACAGGCATTAAGCCTCTGTCAGGTATTTCTAATTATAGAGGCATGGATAGCATGTGAAACATAACTATCAACATGAGATATCTAGCATCATGATTATAATCAACAGTAGCAGTAAGATATCAACATAAGCATGACCATTGTATGTACACAATTACAGTCTTATGCATATCCACAACATAAGTATAATTACTATCTCTTAGTTTCACTAAGCATCATCTTTATGTAAAGAGAACAAACATGGGTTTCCATTCAATGTGAAGCGTCATGTATAACCCTAAACAGATATGCTATACGGCTGTATTACATCTTTTATTATGCCCTGGGGAATTTGAATCGTACCATTCAAAGTCCAACCGACCCCTGCGAAGGGCTATTCGGTTCCGTACAAGATCTAGGAGTACCGGCATCCTAAGATCTCTTCCCCTCGGTCAGTACGAGTAAACTGCAGTGACATACCAGTCAAACTGCCAACAGTGACATATAGTCAACTGATAACAACTAGTCCGTACTTGGTACAAGTTACGACACTAGAAAACAGGGTATACAAAACCCTCTAATCCGAGGTACAACCGCAGTTGTCCTCAATCACATCAAATATTTGAGGCATGACCATAGCCATCCTCTGTAACCTGCAATTGTGGATGACAAGTATATATATATCCTCAACCTGCCACCCCCGCATATTCAACAATATGCGCTCCGAGTTTCCCTTAGGAATACTCGTTTCACCATCCAGCAAGTTCTGACACTGAAGATGGTTCTACGGCACAGGGCACTACATGATTAGAGTTGCACTTAATTAGTTATGCCAATTAGGTGAATTAAGGCTGCATCAAACAAGTGGACATACAAACCCTAATTCATTTCTAGCAAGCATATAAATATCAAAACCTGAAAAGATATAAAACATATGAAACATAATTTCTCATCTCTTCATCACATGGTAATATTCACTTGCCATTCATTAGATTACACCAATTATCATATTATCACAGGATATAAATCCTTTTCACAATAGCACAGGGTATCAACCCTTATCAACATAAGAGGAATACACCTCATTCAGGGCTCAATCATGCCCATGAAACATCTTGTTACTTCTTACCAGGTAACATCTAACCATATGGCTCACAAGGCCATTAAACATCTTGTCACCTCTCACTAGGCAACAATAACATATTAACTCATGTAATATAATAGTAACACCACTATTTCCTCCACAGGGTTAGGGTTTACTATTCACATCAATTAGGGTTTCATGTTTATTTTATCAATACAACCCTAATATATTGTTCCATACATCTAGGAGCATCCATCGACATTCCAAGTATTTAATATTCTTATCATTTATCATTAAATGATCATCAACACAAGGTATGAGTTTATCTCTCATCATTATCATGGTATGATTACATCATACTCATTTTAGCTTACTTATCAAGTATGTTAAACTCATTACATTTCATTGTGACAATTTACATAACACTCTCCTTGTGTATCTTATCTAAAAATATTGGATTTGAGATGCATCAAGGTATATCAAGCCTGAAATGCTAAATGTGATATCTATCATGTCTAAATGTATCATTTCCCTCATCACTTCTATCTTACATGAGTTTATTAACTTATCTTATAATAAGGAATTTCACATCTTAATACTTTCATCCACCAACCTATCACCTTTACCATGATGTGCCTAGATCACACACAAGGATTGTCCAACTATCTTCAATGATATGGACTCATCTCAAATTAAGGCATTGCTTGTTATAAGGTTGCCTATAGTCAACCACTTAAGATATTTCATCATTATAGGGTATTACTCATTATTTCATCATTAAGGTTTACTCATATCATTACCCAGACATTAGGGTTATGATTTATCATCATATTGCCCATGATTAGAATTCCATGCACTATAGCCCAAATTTAGGGTTTTACATAGCTTTACTCTGTGTTAGGTTTAAGGTTTCATATGACATCGCCCTCAATTAGGGTTTCACATGGAATCATCCTCAATTAGAGTTTCTCAGGGAATCACCCTCAATTAGGGTTTCACTAATCATCCCAATTAGGGTTTCATTCAATTACCCATAAATTAGGGATTCATTATTCCTCTAATTAGGGTTTGGTATTTCATTACCTTAAATTAGAGTTACCCAAGTCATTACCCTTAATTAGGGTTACACTATTACCCTTAATTAGGGTTACACTATTACCCTAGATTAGGGTTTTACTCAAAATTTCCCTAAATCAGGGTTAGGGTTCGTTAACCTTCTCAATTAGGGTTTCTTGATCTCTTTACTAAGGATCCTACCCTAAATCACCATATGAATCATACTCATGTATGAATTCATTTCTATCATTCTCTCCACTTGATTTGGTTACATCAACCATATGATCAAATACAAACAACTATGTTTGACATAGTATACTGAGTTATTGCTTCCATAAACAATTAGGGTTTGCTTAATTGAATAGCCTTCAACTCACGATTCCTTGGGATTTAATCCCTCAAATTTGGTGAGTCATTAGACCACATCATTAGGAACAGTAATCCCAAACATTCAACCCTTGGTCAATGCATTCAAACGGTCTTGAGACCGTTTACTCAAAAAGGTCAATTAAATCAGATTGAAAATCAGCACTTAATTCAATTAGGTTTCCCTAATTAATTAGGCTTCAACTCACGATTCCTTGGGAGTTAATCCCTCAAATTTGGAGGGTCATTAACCAACATCATTATAAACAGGAATCCTAAACGGTCAATGCTTGGTCAACACACTCAAATGGTCTTGAAACCGTTTTCCCAAACAGGTCAAGTTGATCAGGTTGAAAATCAGCATTTAATTCAATTCGATTTATCTAATTGATTGGCCTTCAACTCACGATTCCTTTGGAGTTAACCCCTAAAATTTGGAGGGTCATTATCCTACATAATTAGTAACAAGATTCCCAAACGTTCAACGCTTGTTCAACCATATCAAACGGTCTTGAAACCGTTTTCCCTAAAACAGTTTTCTGAAACTGCATAGCCAATCAATTTAAAACGATTTGGAATAGATATCAAGACCATTTGGCTTGGTACTTTTCTTTGGATAAGCATATAGGATGATGTAATCATCCCCTTCCTTCGAAAAACCAAGAACAGCAACTGTTCTTGATGGAAATTGCAGCAAGGAAACAAGTATGTATCAAATTGAAGAAAACAATCAACAAAGCATAATTGATTGATGCAATAGCAATGATTAAGGGTTTGAGTTATAAAACCTGCCTCCAATTGAGCTCCAAAGCTTCAAGCTCACGCCATTAATGGTGGATGAAGCTCTAGCAACTCCCCCTAAACTCGTCCTCAAGCTTTTGGATGAAAAAGTTGGCTAGGGTTGAAGAGGAGATCCAAATAAGAAGAAATCAATGATTTATTTTTTATTTCCACCATGGAATCAAGGAGAACGAAGGTCAAGGACCTTACCAACAGGTTGGGGTCGTCCTCCTGCTCCTCCACAGCTCCTTAGTCGTTTTCCAAGCAAGGGTAAAGAAAAGAATCCGAAATAGCCTTTGTTTTGGCTTGGTAAAGGTACTTTTATAAGAAACTTGATGAGAGAGAAATGCATTATTAAAATGCATTAAATTCCAAAAATATGGCCGCCTCTTCCCCCTCAAATTCCCCTTAAAAATCCTTAAGGACGAGGCTATCTTCATTGCCTCTTATTCCTCTTCATTATCCATCAATTTAAAGAAAAGCAAATTAAGCACCTTAGATCATATTATAATAATATTCCAATTTGAGTGGATATTGCTTTTCTTTATAATAATGGTGAGTGGGTTATCCACTTGCTTGAGATATTTTCGTGGCCTAGCAAAGTCACAAATATGTTCACACTTGAGAAAATTCAACCATCTCGTTTTTGGTTGAAGTCCCTTCAATTATTATATTTGTTTTTACACTAAATAGAATTAGGGTTTCAATTAGGATTAAATCTTGATTATTTTAATACCAAGATTCTCTCTCCTCCAACTTAATTCAAATGAGGCGCCCCTCTCATTTTATTTTCTCTACTTGATGCCAAGAAACATTAGGGACCTTATTGAAGTGGTAATTTACATATTACACCCTGGGTTTTGGGTAAATTGCACATTACACCAAAACTAGGTTTTCATGCACATACATTGCTTTATCAGCTCTTTCTTGGTATTTAGGCTTCCATAAGCCATACCTCAGCATCATCTTTACTCTCATGATGCTTCAACACATGAGGAACATATTATCATGCACAATTTGCACTTAAACCCCTCAACTTGGGTAATTTGCACTTTAGTCCAAAACAGGCAAAACATTGATTTCAACAATGTTCAAAAAGGATAAGAATTGTAATATAAGTTCCTCTTGAACCATAATTACCTTTCACAAGATGAGATTAAGCATTTAATAATCTTTCTTAATCAAAACACCTAGGGTTAAGGTATAACCCAGGTCAGGGGTGTTACAATTATATTCTTAAACTATGTTGACATATCTGTTCACATCGTACTCAATGTTCTAGCATTGATATATTTTGTTTATCAAATTTTTAGATGCGACTCAATAAAGAATTGATGAAAACCTCATCAAGACAACTAAGCTATGAAATGTGACCTTCATGGGTAATCTTTGTAATAGAAATGGGTATATATTCTTTGTCTTTATGGTGTAACTCATGTCATCACTTTTGGTTATGCCTTATGTCTTTCTATTATTTTAGAGATTTCTGATATAACTAAAATATTATGGTTCATTATGATGAATGGAACACTTCTTCCATTTACATATACATTGCTTGTGTGAAATTTTGTGCCATTCTTGGTAAGGATGTCTGGGTCCTCTTGCATTTGGATGACTAGTTATTAGGATTGAGGATTTGGATGACTATTTTGTAACAAAGATTGGATATATCTGTTAAGAATTTCAACAAGAATCCCATAATGTTTTTCAATCTCAAACTCTTGTGATATTAGTGAACACTCATATGTGAATTTACTCCCACTGTTTTATTCTATTGAGACTCAAGAAAAATAATAGAAGATGTAAATCTTATAGAGATAATGCAAATATACCAATATATGAACCATTCTCATTAGCAAATATCAATTATGGAGGAATGGCTATAGATCTACCTTAGGAACAACAACACAATGTCCTAAGAATCAAGGAAAATTTTAAACAACCTTTTAATTTTCTCTCAAGTATTTTGAGATATAAATATGATTGGATCTCATTGCTCCTCCAATTATTATTTCTGTACACATTGAAAACATATATTACAAATTTTTTGGGAGCATAATAACACAAAGAAAGAATTAAAAAATGTGGACAACAATATCAGACTCCTTAAGTCTATTTCAAAGTTGACATCTCGGCCACTATTGCTAATATGTTAGGAAATTGAATTTCCATTAATTGTCTTCATCGTCATTTATTGAGGTAATTGGAAGAAAAATTGAGGTGGAAATATAAAGTTTTTGCGTTGAGGAGTAGAACTACACATTCAAGAGTAGTTGAAACCAATCTTAATAGCTAGAGCCTTGTTGTGAATCTGGAAGATGGTATCAATGTCAAGAATTATATGAGGAGTAAAAACCCCTTAAGAAAATTAGTGCCAACTCAGGAGAAACACTCTCCATCTTCACCCACCACCTACTAATAAAATCTATTATTTTTTGAGAGGTTGGTGAAGGCAGAACTTTATAACAACTGAGCAAGTTTTTGAGATTATGTAAGTACTTTATGTTCACATTCTATTACTATATCATATAATTGAGATTTCTATCTAGGCAACATTTATGTGGTAAATTTATTAAAGAAAAGAAGGGATAAAATTCAATAAACATTTCAATAAATAAGTCTAGCTTCCAAAATGAATGCAAATAGCCTTACTATATTTCAAAGGAGAATAAAACCCACTTTGGAGTACGTACTCAAATTTAAACTTGCCACACTTGAAATGGTCCTATTTGGTATTGATATCTCCCACGCCTTCATATTTGTTGCAAATGTCAGATTGATCAACTACTTACCCATGTTAATCACTTTAATTCGTGACTCGACAATAGTCGTAAATTCTCTTTGGGAAACACCAATTCGGACTCACCAATCTTCACATTATCGTGGGATTAAATGCGTTTTACAAAGAAAAATGATTTCTTGTGCTTTATTTTATATGAATGCATATAAATTACAAATAGCACAGCTTAACTTATTTAAATAAAATTATAATATAATATTTTATGCGCAGGGTCCTGTGCAGGTAGCTATCACAAATTAAGGTTAACGCGTCCAACCGTTGGCAAAAGCATAACTGCATCTTGTTGCCTATAGTCACCAAAAAAATAGTTTTCTCAGTGTCACAACCTGGGCTTCTTCGATGACCGAGTGGGGTTTGCAGTCCAAGGCCACATGTCTGGGCCATGCAGTGTCCTTCGTGGAACCGATGTGGGTCTCATTCCCTCGTTTTTCTTAGGCAATACATTCCGACAAACATAACCAAAACGTTCAGTTTCGTAAGACTTTGCCTAATGATTCCACGTTTAATGTTTAATTGAATGATAACGAAGATGTCGTTTCTCATTCGCAGTCGTCCTGGTTTGAGTTTCCATTGCAGAAGTGAGAACGCCAGTCCTGAATTGAATGATGCACAAATACTATCTGGCTTCCTGTCCTGAATTGAATGATGCACATAACGGAAGATGTTCTGTTTATAATTGTAAAGCAACCGCAGGAGTGCGAGATGGATCTCAGTAAGTGTGATTAATTTCTTGCTCATTATATGTAAAATAGCTGTCCAAAACTCGTTTATATATATATACAAAGTTCTTTTATTATCAACAAATCGAAGTGGCGCAGCGGAAGTGTGGTAGGCCCATAACCCACAGGTTTCAACATCGAAATGTGGCTCTGATAGAGTAGCTTCCGTCATGTTTTTGCAAATTACGGGCCTGTTTGTTTTTCCCCTGCTAATTTGTTATACTCGCTGGCCTTGTAACCAGTTATTCTCAGTCCAGAACAAGCTTTAAGTCTTGCAACTGATGATGTGGATTTCGGAAAGTTTGCTTTACTGATTTTCTAATCCAAAAGGTCAGCGAAGTGGTAGGCCCATAACCCACAGGTTTTAAGATCGCAATGTGGCTCTGATAGAGTAGCTTCCGTCGAAGTGGCGCAGCGGAAGTGTGGTAGGCCCATAACCCACAGGTTTTAAGATCAAAATGTGGCTCTGATAGAGTAGCTTCCGTCATGTTTTTGCAAATTACGGACCTGTTTGTTTTTTCCCTGCTAATTTGTTATACTCGCTGGCCTTGTAACCAGTTATTGTCAGTCCAGAACAAGCTTTAAGTCTTGCAACTGATGATGTGGATTTCGGAAAGTTTGCTTCACTGATTTTCTAATCCAAAAGGTCAGCGAAGTGGTAGGCCCATAACCCACAGGTTTTAAGATCGAAATGTGGCTCTAATAGAGTAGCTTCCGTCGAAGTGGCGCAGCGGAAGTGTGGTAGTCCCATAACCTATAGGTTTTAAGATCGAAATGTGGCTCTGATAAAGTAGCTTCCGTCATGTTTTTGCAAATTACTGGCCTGTTTGTTTTTTCGCTGCTAATTTGTTATACTCGCTGGCCTTGTAACCCGTTATTCTCAGTCCAGAACAAGCTTTAAGTCTTGCAACTGATGATGTGGATTTCGGAAAGTTTGATTTACTGATTTTCTAATCCAAAAGGATGCATCAAGCCAAGCATCTTAAAGAAGGAAAGGAACAAGTTTGGAAGTTCTATCGCAACAAGAACTTTTTCTCCAGCTTGTGTCCAATATTACAAAAAGACTACTACTCAGTGACTTTTTGGAGAAAGGTCTGAGTGCGGAGTTGACAACACCCGCTTCGGCATTGGAGAATCGAGAACGGTTTGCTACGTTTGTGGAATCTATCCGGAGGATCGAACGGTCGGTAAGGGAGAAAAGAGAATCTATGTCTCACAAAAGGCCTGCTCAGTTCCAGGGACAGAGGTTTAGTGGCTACAAGAAGCCCAGGTTCTTAACACCTTCAGTGATGAGAGGTTCCAGTACACCGTCGCAGTGGTCTCCGAGTAAGGGAAGAGGATATGTCTCTTCACCGTCAAAGGCACATAGTACAGCTACAGTGGCAGTGACATGGTCATATAGGCCACGGTTAGACGATAGGGTATGCCATCTGTGTGGTCAGACCGGGCATTTCAAGTTAAACTGTCCGAGTAGGGATGTTGAAGTGACGCAGCAGCCGAGGCAGAATCATCAAGGGTCAGACGGACAGCGGCCCAGTGGCAGCAGAGGACGAGGACGCGGTCAAGCGTCTCAAGCGGGATCGTCTGCTCAAGGAAGCAGAGGGCGTGGACAGCAAGCAACTGCTCAATTCTATGCTATGAGTCAGTCGTAGGCGATAGTCAACCCGCGAGTAGTGACAGGTCAGATGGAGTTATTTCATTCTGATATGTCTTCTTCTTGTTTTATATTTGTTCTGGTTGACCCATGTGCTACACACTCTTTTATCGCCTATAGTATGCTTGAAAATTTTCGTTTACCTGTTAGCTGTAAGGATAGCTTGTTGTTAGAAACCCCTCTTGATGGTTCCTCGATGCTTCGAGAAGAGTGTCCATCTTGTGTCTTATCTTTTTCGGGACACAACATACGAGTGAATCTTATACCACTTGATATGCATGGTTTTGACGTTATCCTTGGGATGGATACGTTAGATAAGTATAAGGTTGTTTTGGACTGTGGTTCCAAGCAGGCAGTGTTTGACGATGATGGCGGTAGGAAGTGGATCTTCCAAGGAGACAGGAAGATCCTTCTGACGTGTCTGGTATCAGCTATGGTGGCAGAGAAGTTGCTACGACAAGGATGTGAGGCGTTCTTAGCTCACATTGTGGATTCCGTTGTGACTACCAAGGCGAAGGGTCCTATTCTCGAGGAAGTGTCAGTTGTCCGATAGTTTGCCGATGTGTTTCCTGATGAGTTCCCTGGTGTTCCTCCACCTCGAGAAATTGATTTTGAGATCAATCTGGTACCAAGAACGCAGCCAGTCGCACAGACACCGTATAGGATGGCTCTAGTAGAGATGGCAGAGCTTAAGAAGAAGTTGCAAGAGTTGTTGGAGAAGGGTTTCATCCGACCGAGTACGTCACCTTGGGGTTCTCCAGTGTTGTTCTTCAAGAAGAAGGACGGATCGATGCGGCTATGTTAGACTACTGGCAGTTGAACAAGGTCACGATCAAGAACAAGTACCCGTTACCGAGGATAGATGATCTGTTCAATTAATTGCGTGGTGCTACAGTATTTTCAAAGGTCGATCTACGGTCCGAATATCATCAGTTGAGGATTAAGGCGGATGACATACCCAAGTCAGCTTTTAGGATGAGGTATGGTCACTTCGAGTTTGTGGTTATGCCGTTTGGGCTAATCAATGCACTTGTTGCTTTCATGGATTTGATGAACAAAGTGTTTCGTCCGTTGTTAGATAAGTTTTTTGTAGTCTTTATAGATGACATCTTGATCTATAGTCGGGATAAGCAAGAGCATGAGTGACATCTTCGACTAGCGTTGACTCTTCTTCGCCAACATCAGTTGTATGCCAAGTTCAGCAAGTGTGAGTTCTGGTTGGAAGAAGTGACTTTCTTGGGTCATGTGATATCTGTTGAAGGAGTCAAAGTAGATCCGAAGAAGGTGGAGTCCGTTGAAGATTGGGAGAAACCAAAGACGCCGACAGAAGTTCGTAGTTTCCTAGGTTTAGCAGGATACTACTGAAGGTTTATCAAGGACTTCAGTACGATTGCGTTGCTGATGACAAAGTTGACTAGAAAGGATGTGCCTTTTGTCTGGGATGACCGTTGTCAGCAAGCTTTCCAGAGTTTGAAGGAAAAGTTGACTAGTGCTCCAGTACTGGTGCTGCCAGAGCCTGGGAAGGGCTATGTTGTCTTTTGTGATGCTTCCAAGAAAGGTTTAGGTTGTGTGCTGATGCAGGAAGATCATGTGGTTTCTTTTGCTTTGCGACAACTTAAGAAACACAAGGAGAGCTATCCGACTCATGATTTGGAGTTGGCAACAGTGGTTCATGCGTTAAAGATTTGGAGACATTATCTTTACGGGGAGGTGTGTCGGATCTTTACAGATCATAAGAATCTGAAGTACATCTTTTCGCAGCATGAGTTAAACATGCGAAAGTGTCGATGGATGGAGGTAATCAATGACTACGACTGCACCATCGAGTATTATCCAAGTAAGGCGAATGTGGTAGCTGATGCGCTTAGCCGAAAGTCTTCTTCTCTTTCTTTAAAGAAGGCACAGTTAAGTTCCCTGGTATGCCATAGACGGGATATGCTTGTTTCCTTGCGGCAGATGAATGTGCAGATGGAAGTTTCCTTGCCAGCAGGACTTTTAGCACAAATGCAAGTCAAGCCTACGCAGAGACAACAGATCAAAAATGCACAGCAAACAGATGATGCAGTATAGTTGATCAGATCAGAGTTCGGTAGCGAAAAGCGTGATGGGTTCCATGAGTCTGAAGATGGGCTGGTTTTCTATCGTGATAGAATGGTGGTCCCCAATGCTGATGATCTAAGGAAGTTAGTGCTTAAGGAAGCGCACACATCGATGTATGCTATGCATCTAGGTGTCACCAAGATGTATCATAGTCTGAAGGACTTGTATTGGTGGCCCGGTTTGAAGAAAGATGTAGCTGAGTTCGTGGCTAGATGTGCGGTATGTCAGCAAGTCAAGGCTGAACATCAGAAGACGGCAGGTACGTTGCAACCCTTACCGATACCGCAGTGGAAATGGGATCATATAATGATGGATTTCATAGTTGGTCTACCCAGGACAACTAAGGATCATGATTCCACTTGGGTATAGTGGACAGATTGACGAAGTCTGCCCATTTCATAATGGTAAAGATGACGTATACAACTGAGAAGCTTGCTCAGGTATATGTGGATGAAATAGTACGTTTGCACGGTGTGCCAGCGATGATAGTTTCTGACAGAGGTCCTCAGTTCACGAGTCGTTTCTGGGAATAGTTGCACAAAGCGTTGGGAACACAGTTGAGGTTTAGTACCACCTTCCACCCACAGACTGATGGACAGTCTGAGAGGACTATTCAGACTTTATAAGATCTTCTTCGAGCTTGTGTCTTGCAGTTCCTAGGCGGTTGGGACGTGCATGTCAGTCTGATAGAGTTTGCCTACAACAACAGTTATCAGCGGAGCATTGACATGGCTCCTTATGAGGCCTTGTATGGCAGGAAGTGCAGATCTCCTTTGTGTTGGTATGAGTCTGGTGAATATCAGCTTTTGGGTCCTGAGTTAGTGCAGCAGACAACAGAAAAGATCAAAGTGATACAACAACAGTTGAAAGCGGCACAGGACAGACAGAAGTCTTATGCAGACAATCGTCGACGACCTTTGGAGTTCCAGGTAGGAGACAAAGTGTACCTTAAAGTCTCACCGTAGAAAGGTGTGCTAAGGTTTGGCTGGAAGGGTAAGCTAGCACCTTGATATATGGGGCCTTACCCAGTCATAGCATGTATGGGCAAGGTAGCTTACAAGTTAGAGATGCTGCCAGAGTTGCACAGGTTACATCCAGTGTTTCATGTCAGTATGTTGAAGAAAAGTCATCCAGATTCAGGAACAGTGATATAGCCAGTTGAAGTTGAGCTTGATGAAGATGTGACCTACGAGGAAGGTCTTGTGATGATACTTGAGAGAAGGGTTAAGAAGCTGAAGAGGAAGGACATGGCTCTTGTGAAGGTTCTTTGGCATCATCGTGGCGTTGAGGAAGCCACGTGGGAGCTTGAGGAAGAGATGAGGAGGAAGTATCCCTCACTTTTCTCTTCGGATTTCAAGGATGAAATCCCTTTGTAGGGGGTTAGCTTGTAAGGACCCTGACCTCCGTTTAGGGTTTACCCTATTTGCTTTGCTTAACCCTGATGCTTAGTTGCTTGCTAATCAGCTTTAGTGGCGATTAGGGTTTGGTTGTGCTTTGTTGAGAGTTGGAGGTTCTACTTACAATTAACCCAAGTCTAGGGTTTGGGAGCAAGTGTGTCACCTTGTGAGGTGTTCCTCCCTCTCCTTTCTTCCTTTAGAGTAGAGAGGAAGGTTTGGGCTCGTTGCTTGAGTTCCTTTGGACCTGGTTGAGCTTGATGGGCCTTGTGGTGCCTTGTCTTTGCTTGGTTGAACCTTGTGTCGGGCAAGAGGGTGCTTGTTCTGCCCAGGCTGTGTCGCCCATGGTGGTGGTGGTGGTGTATCGTCCTGGTGTGTCGCCCATGGACCTTTGACCATCTTTGACCTCATTTGTGTCACCACTAGTGGACACTTGGTGCTTGATGCTTGCATGTGTCAATGGCCTTGGACATGTGTTTAGGGCATGCTAGAGTGGTGGTTTTTGCACATGGACAAGTGTCCCTAGATGGGCGACACCTTGCTTTGCTTTCTCCTCCATACCCTTCTATATGTGTGTTTCCTTTCCCTTGCTAAGGATCCCTTTAGTTCCTTAGTCTCCCTCTCCCTTGGTACACGACACACTCTCTTCTTTTGCAAGTGGTGACTGATCCTTCTTGGAGTCTCCTTCTTCCTTGGTGGTGCTTGGAGCTTGGAGCTAGGAGCTTGGAGCTTGCTTAAGGCGGGTTACATAACTCCTAAACCTTAACTACACTACCTCCTTTCTATGTCCTTATATGTTGCTAGTTAGTTCCTTGCTTAAGTTGTTCTTGTTGGCCGAACCATGTGTTCTAGGGTTTCTTAGTGAGAAATACTCCCTTCTCTCCTAGATCTTGAGGAGTGAGCTTGAGTTCTAGTATCATGAGAAACACTCCTCTCTCGTTTAAGTTGAGAGGTGAGCTTGTTTTCTAGTAGCTTGAGCAACACCCTCCTCTCACCATGGACTTGAAGGGTGAGCTTGGTGGTAGTTGTGGACCTCGTCTAGGGTTGCCCTTGTATTGCCCGATTGGTGTTAAGAGATGTGCAAGACCCCTCTCTCGTTTAAGTTGAGAGGTGAGCCATCCTCTTGATCCATTAGGGTTTGGTGCCCTTGTGCTTGAGGTTGATGACGACCTTGTGGAGTTACTTCTTGACCGTTATGATCTTGGGGAAGGTGCTGCCCGATACCCCTCTTAACCTAGAACCTTGGACGATATGTGTAGTGAATATGACGGACGATACCCTTTGGTCCCTGACCTTGTGACGGGCATCACACCCCAGTCCTTGCTTGTGATGGCAGATAAGGCATGGATAGGTGGGCTGAACGACAGGCTCCTTGCTGGTTGTTTGAGCTGCACCTTGCTGAGCACTTTGCCACACACACACACATGACTTAGAGATGGTCTAGTGTAGTTGGCTTGAGGCGTGAAAGTGTTGGCTAGCTCTGAGATGTTGTGACGGGCGTCGCGTTAACCCCTGCCCTGTATGACAGCCAATAGGTTCGGGCTAGATAGCTTAGCACGACGCTGCATTGCCCGACACCAAGATGCCCGACAGAGTTGCACGATATGATGCGCGTCACACCTTGCACGATACACTCCTTAGGCTCAGCTGCACAATGAACCTTGCTGCACAGTGTTGCACAAGATGCATGAAGAGCATGACACAGCGTTGCGCGTTTTACCACAGATGCTTCCCGTTATCCTTGGTAGTTGCTTGACCATTATAAGGCTGATGTGGTTGGACGATAGGATGAGCTCTGCCCGATACTACCTATGGTGAGGGTAGTGGGTATTGTTAGTGAGGGTCATGTCCCTTATAGAAACCGATATGTTGTTCTTGCATCACGTTTGGTTTTTATAGTAACCCTGGATGTGCATGATATAGTAGACCACATCTATGCTAAACCTTGTGTATGTATCACGTTCAGTCATGATGGTGGCCCTTGATATACGTAATGGTAATCGTTATGGTAGAACTCATTTATGTAACTTACATGTCTTTACATAGGTATGTGATCAGTTTGATATTATGAATAATGTTGGGGAAATGGTAAACATGTAAGATGCTTTGCTTAATAATGTGATCAATGTTTGTGATTTCAAGTTGAGGCATAATTGATAAAGCACATAAGCATCAATGTCACCACTATGTTGATAATATGAACTTCTAAGTTATTCATGATGATTATGTATACTAACCATGCAGGTCTCATACAGATGCATACCCAGGTAAAAGGGCTACGAGGTATATGTTACGACCCCACCTCCCGATAACCCCCAATTAAGGGAGACCAAGAGGTTGAAGCCGCACCCATTAATCCCGGATCAAAGGTTCGACATATAACCATAAACAATTATTAAATTCTATCAGACTATACTGAAAATGGTAATAAAATTTTCTTTACATACCTTTTGAAAACTTGGATCTTTAACCTTCTATCCACACTGATACTAATCTATCTAATCCTCCTTTGTACTTTAATCTTCTTTTAGTATCACATGTGCCACTTTACTGTTTGTTCTTTTCATTGTACCTAAAACGCCGACAAACAAAACGTCGGTCAGCCGTAGCTGGTATGTGGGGGAAAACAATAACCATGCAACTATGATAACAATGTAATCATTCAATTAATCATTTAACAACCAAGATTACGTTTTAAATATAACTCCACGATCCAAGAGTACCCTATCCTCTGTGTTGTCCTCATTAAACCCCTCATGATCCACCTATAAGTGAACCAGTTTCTAGGGTTGAGTCACATGGCACTACTCGTAAGTAGACCACTCCTTAACTCGGGACTTGCTAAAGAGTCTCTAACTCACGGTAACCTAGACCTTACTCTAGGATTACCCCATTTTTAGCCTTTTCAAAATAATAGAGGTGGACCCGGATCTAGCCAGTTATATATGCACATTTATAGTGATAATCATAGTCACTTTATAGTTGCATGAAATAAATAAACATCCAACATTTTAGTTGCATTCAATGCGATTAAACATTCGGGAATCCATTGGGAAACTATAGCGGTTATTCATAATCGTAACCACATACCTGATCCATAGTAACTTGATGTCCATGCATTAACATTCAACACAATTAACAAATAATCAACAATATCCTGAAAATAATGCATAACATCCAAGTGTCATTGTTTTATTCAAAACATCCTCAAGATCAACTTGGATTCTACCTTATGATTTCTAGGCCAACTTTAGGGTTTTAGCTTTCAGTATGCATTTATCACTTTTAATGCTAAAACTATTATCTTTATCCTTTTAGGTCATAACCAAAACATTAAGGCTAATTATCATCTTCAGTTTCTTCCAAATTGACAAATCATATTTCATTATAGATCAACTCACATATATGAACCTTATTTATCACTATTTCCACTTTTATACACTAGGAAACACTAATTATCCAAATAATTCACATTAAAGATCTTGGATACTCAATTTAGCTTCAAATCATCATATCTCTATTTTATTAAACTTCTTTTACATTAAAGCTACTATTGTTATTCCTTTTAATTCATGACAAGATCATTATGTGCATCTATCATTAATTCAAATCTCATTAGGGTCTAATTAACATATGAACTCATTTTGTCATCATTTCTACCTTTTACTCATGAAAAGACCCTAATTACCACTTTTAGGGTATTTATCCAGGATTAAGGACTCTCATATACCAAAACTTAGAATTATCATTTAACAATCATATTTTCACAGTTTTAAATCTAAATATGATCTTATCTCTTTTTACCCTAAATTAGGGTTTCTAAATTATTTAATCATTCTCATATGAGGTATAACCCTAAATCATGCAATTCTACATTTAAATCAGGTTCGAATCTAACATTATCATTCAACAGATTATTAACACTTCAATTAACCCATTAAGCATCTAAGATTCAACCTTTAATTACAAATAGGGTTTTTAACTCAACTTTAATGCACTTTTCATCATCTTATAGTACTTTTGCAATTAGAAACGGAAAGAATATTTGCTAATATTTTTAATGGATTCCTCTCGTTCTCCTGATCAATTTTCATATATAACTTGTTTGAATCCGAGCTTCCTAAAATTAATTATGATTTTAGCAAAAAGTTACTTACTTGGCCAATCCGAGATTGCCACATCACCAAGCCCATGCAACGTTGGCGCGGATTGCTCTCTTTGGAACGTAACGCAAATACTTTTTTACCCCTGAGTAAGTGATCGATTCTTTTAATGCACGGAGGGTAGAAGCGTCAAACGGGAGTCCAGGCTTCTTCAACCTCGGGATACCCTAACCGAGCAGCGACGCAGCAGGTTGCGGGTGTCCTACCCTCACCTCCAGGCCCAGATCGCCGCCGTCGATCTCTGCCCTAGCTCCGCCGCCATCTGCCCCCCTTGGGGCACCGCACAGCCCGCGTCCTAACTAGCTAGATGGGGCGCACAAGGCCCGCAATCTGCGGATGTTCTGCTGCCATCCAGCGGGGGTGGCGCACTGCCTGGGGCACGAAAAGACGACCTCTTCTCCTGGCGCCGTCGTGGGAGATCCCTTCTCCCAACAAGACCTCGACACTGCTCCTTGTTGTCCTCGAAAAAGATCTACATCGTCCTCTAGGGTTTGTACGGAAAGAAGATGAAGAGAGAAAGAGAGAAACGTGGAATCCTTGTCAAAATCGAGCCAACAGCCCTACCCCTCATATAGGGAAGGGTATATAGGGTCTAGATGGCTTATCCACGAGATTCAAGAGAAAACAAGTCTCATATGTAAAGTAAACATATCCCTCTCATAAGAAGTAATAACTTCTCTCTCTTCCTCTTTACCTTCTTGATACACTTTTTATATTATTATTAGGATTTCGAAAATCCTTTCTCTTATCATCATTGTTCTTGCCTTTTAATCCATTAACCATGAAAATATACATATATGTATATACCTCTTTAGGAAAATACTCCCTTTTATCAAAATTATATAATCCATTAATAAAGCAACACATTATCCTCTTATTTTGCCTTTTTAGTATTTTCTCTTTCTTTCCTTTTTATTGGGACTCCTTGGATCCCAAGGCACTCTTTATTTCGAAATTTATTTTATTAGAATACTCATTATCCTTCTTAATGCACCTATATGCATTATTTTGCATTATCATGTTTATTTCTTAATAAAATATTTCTTTTTGAGAATTTCTTTTTATTTCTCTTTTATTTTCCTCATTGGAATTCCTTTTAATATTAATAACCTCATGGATATGAAATTTCCCCAAGAAATCTCATTTATGCCTTTTTCCACATTTTCTCATTATTTTTCAATTTCTTTCTCCATGAAGAAAAACTTAATTAATTTTTTTTTCTTTTGTTATTGCTTTCTTTTTGCAAACTTGGACTCCTTGGCACCCAAGGAACCCAAGAGGCACGAAATCCTCTTTGGATTTGCCTTCTATAGGTTTCCACATATTTCTTTTCTTAAAATTCAATTATCCATTTAGTAATTGAATTTCCTTTGTTATTTTCCTTTGTTATTTTCCTTTTATTGGGCCCAATAGCCAATAAAGCCCACAAATCAAACAACAAGGCTATTTTAAACGAAATCCAATTTTTCTCAACCAAATATATGATTATTTGTTCAAACATCTTTAATATGAGAAATTATATTTCTCACCACTTGAACCCAAAAATTGGGGTTGTAATATCCTTCCCCTCTTATGGGAATTTTGTCCTCAAAATTCTATCAAGCAAACAAACAATTTAGGATAATACCTTTCCATGTCCATCATTGGCCCCTATGTGGCTTTACCATACTCATGGCGTATCCAAAGAACCTTTATCATCACATATTCTTTTCTCTGAGTTCTTTCATCCTGGCGTCTATAAACTACACAGGTGACTCAGGCCATTTCAGCCTCCCTTGGGGCTCACTAGGTTCATTGCTTAGCACATGGTCAGGTACCTCACATAGTGCTTTAAATTAGACACATGGAAAACATCTCTCATTACTTTAATCCGCGGGGTAAGGTCAATCTTAACCTTCTCCACCCATCCATCTCTAATGGACCCATGTCTCGGGGACTCAACTCTCTTAGTTATAACTTAGAGGGGTCGGATTTTCATGTCACATTTTCTCCCACAGTAACTTGTATGTCAGTCTACTTTGCATCTGCTCATGACTCTCATCGTCTCTAGGCTCCTTTCAGCCCTTGCACAATCAAAGTGACTTCATCTACACGTACTGGGGTCCCTTTTTCTAACCATCATGTGGTACTTTTCTAACCATCATGTGGTCCTTTCACCAACATCACCTTACTGAAGTGGTGACCGACACAACCTCCCTTATAGAGCTTCATATAAAACCCGATACTGGCTATGGTGGTTATCTTCACATCTTTCATAGTACAAAACCATCTCTCGATATCACCCTGAACGAGCACACATGCCCTCATCAGACCCTTTAGTCTGGATCATACTAACCATAGTTAGGGGTGATAAACTATACTAACATAGAGTTCTCAATGTACCTACTTCCACCTTTTGGAAGGGAATCTTTATATCAAACTTAAGAACCTTTGAACTTGCTTTCTGGTGTAGTTGAACCATCTCTCTCATGGGTAGTTCAACTAGATCTATCCCTTTACAGAACTCTATCTTTCTCATACTATCTAGGTAAGACGACCTACCACAACCCATATTGTATCTCGACCTTCTTTGGCCCAGGGAAGACCTATCACAAAATCCATAGTGTCGATCTCCCGTTCCCTCTCAGGGATTGTTTTGTCCTCTATATCGATACACTGGGTTACTGGGGTTCGTCCTTTTCCTCCGGGCTTGCATGGCCATAAACCACATGCAACCTCATCTTAAACATCCAAAGTGCTATTGCCATTTTCCATGGTGTATCATGATTTCCTGTATGTCATGATTCTTTCAAGATCAAAACCTCTGAAACCCTAAACCAGTCTAGTCAGGGTTTCGTCACCTTCTCCTCCAAAGAAGTGCATCTGAGGTTTTATCCTTTCATTGCATCCAGGACTAGCCTGGCTAACCAAACAACCATAACTTTTCAATGCATCTTGTTACATCTGAGTGTTATCCGAACACCTCTTCCTTTCAAACTTCGGGTTAGACAAACAACCTCTTCTAGCTTCTAGTCAAACAAGTCAGATGTATCTCAACCAGAGCAGCCATTACTACTTCACATCCTTAGGTAACATTACACTTCCATGTATTTCACTTATCATGTCACCCTAAACTATATGTTCATCTTCATAAGAACACTCTCTGATTCCATCATCATGGTGATCAAACTCAACCTGGTATAACTTGTAAGTTCCACATAGCTCATGATAAAAACATCCTCATAAGGGAATTACCTCATTCCTCTTAGTGTTTACAAACCATCCATGTATCATTCACTTTACCAGGGTAGATATCTTCTCTATCCCCATTTCTCGTGGCAATGTTCCAAACATCTCTTATCCTTGGTGTATGGCATGCGTAATGTCCTATCTCTCACTCCCATAACAAAAGGAAATAAGCATTTGGCTGCAGTCCAAATACAGAGTTCTTCCCGTTCCAAGAGTAGAGATGGTACATCCCACCTTGTCAGTACACCTTTAAATCTAAGTTGCAACGTGCCACATATGTCTCTTCATCTTAAACAACAAGATAACAAACTAGTCTTGAACCTACTGAGGTTTATATCCTTGGTCATCTCCTCTAGGTCTATAGGGTACCGACTATTTTGGGGTCATCCCTCTTCCCTCATGCATCCAGAGAGTGCCCTACTCATCTGCCCTTTGGGTCCCATGAGTTCATGAAGGTGATCAATCTCCTAACCCATGGCCCTCAGACAATGATAGTTGTTACCTCCCGACCCTATAGTCATGCACAACTTGGGAATTAGGCAACTCCTACTTTCATCGGTCTTATCCCTACCTTACCCTAGGATAGACTTAGAATTTTCCATTATAGTACATGTTCACTTAGAATCTTACCCAAGTCTTCATCATCTCTCTTTCTGCATTCATGGGCCGACTCTCATCCGCTCATAAGCATTAAGGCAACCTGCCTACCTTGGTCAAGCCCCATACTGGTTACCTCCATGGTAACACTTTCACATGCAATAGAGATGGATATCTATGGGTCTGTAGATTCAATCTCATACTATGTACCTTTCACTTAGCTTCTCAAGATCCTATGAGACCTCTTTAGGTTACTTTAAACCAACAAAACTGATATGCACCCTTCCAAAGGGGTCCCTCTCCCCGGATGGGAGGAAAACTATCTCTAAGGTCACAAAAGCTCTTAGGTCTAGGGTTTACATCTACCCGAGCCTACCTAACCCTAGCAAGCCATTAAGGCACGAGCAGATCACTTACTATACCATGCTAGGTCATACTTGTCCTCTTTCCTCAATGTTGGATCAAGATCATACCTTTCTTTATTATCAACCTAGCTGTGAGGGGTTCATCAAACATACCTTAAACTTAAGGGGGTTTCCTTTTCCTCTATACATGAGGAGTACCATGCTTGCTTCTATAGCAACTAAATTCTCATCATGAGCATTAGGTATACCACTTCCCCTCTTAGGCCTAGGAACCCTAGGTTCACTTTAAGGTGTCCAATTGCATGCTCTATCCCTTAACCATGAATCAAGCTTGCAAAAGGCATAACGTGCACTTCCTGTCATCCTTCAACTCAAGCAATACTTAGAGTTGGATTTTCCTCAAGGACAACCAACAAGGTACAAGGCCTCATAACCTGCTACTAAACCTCTTCAGGGTAAATAGAACATCTTCTTCCTTTCTCAGAAGGTAAACACATATACCGTAGGCACATAGGCACCAGATGCTTCATCTTCTATCTATATGGTTTGGTCCCTCTAAAGGCAACCAAGATATCATTAACTTTCAGGGATCGATCATGAAGCAACCACTATCATCCATTGTTCAGGGTTTTAGGCTTCCAACCTTCTTGCTGGGTTTCCTACTCTCTCTAGAGCTAACCCCACATCCAACCCCACCATTAGAGGTCCCTTCTTCATGAAGGATCAACCTCAAAAGCATGATCTACATGGGTGAAGCCTAGGTTCGGACTTATGGTTGCTCGAGATCATCCATAACCCTTTATGCTCCATCATAATTCCTTATCCAGGGTTTCATCCTACTGTCAGCATTATGACGTGCCCTAGGTGCCATCTATGCCCTACTTGCACAAGCCCATAGGGTTTCTATGTTCCTTCACTAACATCATCATATAAGGAGCTATCCTTTACCCTATCATGCTCGACCCTTCACAGGGTTGGGTTGCCAAAGGTGCTAGGTCACCCATGGATCATATGGCATCCCAAAGGCATGTCCTGTCAAACACCTGGTCCAACTCATCTCTTTCTAACCTTCACTTAGGGTTAGGGTTAGCATCATCCTCAGAGGACGTGCTAGGGATCTACTTGCAATGGAGATCTCTATCTCCAAGACTAACTTATCCTCTTGACAAGAAGGTCTACTCTCAGGTCTACTCTGAGGACATGACAACTTATGTCATACGACCTAAGCATGTATCTACTCTTTAATTTGTGCTTAATCTATTAAGCTTATGTCCATGACATCTTATTTACATGCTTTTCATTAATTTGATGGAGCATTCCTTAAACCTTATTAACCTTACCCATACCTCAAGAGGGTGAGGAGAAGAAAGAAAACCCTAATCCTTTATGTCCTTATCAGAATTTTGTGATGAGAAAGGATGATTAAGATGAGAAGTCCTAAAGGTATCTTATTTCGATTTA
This sequence comes from Alisma plantago-aquatica, assembly GCA_963693085.1. NCBI lineage: Eukaryota > Viridiplantae > Streptophyta > Magnoliopsida > Alismatales > Alismataceae > Alisma > Alisma plantago-aquatica. Next base: position 858,972,221 of record OY856411.1, on the reverse strand, counting down.
TACCCTAAGACTTTGGCCAGGCGGTCACACGGGTCCGGGAGTCCTCGTATTCTGACTAGTGGTGCGGAGGAAAATCTTGCCAGCCTCCGGTCGTGATCCCTTTCTAGACACCTCCGTCTTTCGGATACTCCTCTAATAACTCCCTTGGGTTCTATGGAGTTTGTAAAATTTAATAATTAGTAATGGTTAAATGAGGAACCTACGCTCTGATACCAAATGTTACGACCCCACCTCCCGATAACCCCCAATTAAGGGAGACCAAGAGGTTGAAGACGCACCCATTAATCCCGGATCAAAGGTTCGACATATAACCATAAACAATTATTAAATTCTATCAGACTATACTGAAAATGGTAATAAAATTTTCTTTACATACCTTTTGAAAACTTGGATCTCTAACCTTCTATCCACACCGATACTAATCTATCTAATCCTCCTTTGTACTTTAATCTTCTTTTAGTATCACATGTGCCACTTTACTGTTTGTTCTTTTCATTGTACCTAAAACGCCGACAAACAAAACGTCGGTCAGCCGTAGATGGTATGTGGGGGAAAACAATAAACATGCAACTATGATAACAATGTAATCATTCAATTAATCATTTAACAACTAAGATTACGTTTTAAATATAACTCCGCGATCCAAGAGTACCCTATCCTCTGTGTTGTCCTCATTAAACCCCTCATGATCCACCTATAAGTGAACCAATTTCTAGGGTTGAGTCACATGGCACTACTTGTAAGTAGACCACTCCTTAACTCGGGACTTGCTAAAGAGTCTCTAACTCACGGTAACCTAGACCTTACTCTAGGATTACCCCTTTTTTAGCCTTTTCAAAATAACATAGGTGGACCCGGATCTAGCCAGTTATATATGCACATTTATAGTGATAATCATAGTCACTTTATAGTTGCATGAAATAAATAAACATCTAACAGTTTAGTTGCATTCAATGCGATTAAACATTCGGGAATCCATCGGGAAACTATAGCGGTTATTCATAATCGTAACCACATACCTGATCCATAGTAACTTGATGTCCATCCATTAACATTCAACACAATTAACAAGCAATCAACAATATCCTGAAAATAATGCATAACATCCAAGTGTCATTGTTTTATTCAAAACATCCTCAAGATCAACTTGGATTCTACCTTATGATTTCTAGGCCAACTTTAGGGTTTTAGCTTTCAGTATGCATTTATCACTTTTAATGCTAAAACTATTATCTTTATCCTTTTAGGTCATAACCAAAACATTAAGGCTAATTATCATCTTTAGTTTCTTCCAAATTGACAAATCATATTTCATTATAGTTCAACTCACATATATGAACCTTATTTATCACTATTTCCACTTTTATACACTAGGAAACACTAATTATCCAAATAATTCACATTAAAGATCTTGGATACTCAATTTATCTTCAAATCATCATATCTCTATTTTATTAAACTTCTTTTACATTAAAGCTACTATTGTTATTCCTTTTAATTCATGACAAGATCATTATGTGCATCTATCATTAATTCAAATCTCATTAGGGTCTAATTAACATATGAACTCATTTTGTCATCATTTCTACCTTTTACTCATGAAAAGACCCTAATTACCACTTTTAGGGTATTTATCCAGGATTAAGGACTCTCATATACCAAAACTTAGAATTATCATTTAACAATCATATTTTCATAGTTTTAAATCTAAATATGATCTTATCTCCTTTTACCCTAAATTAGGGTTTCTAAATTATTTAATCATTCTCATATGAGGTATAACCCTAAATCATGCAATTCTACATTTAAATCAGGTTCGAATCTAACATTATCACTCAACAGATTATTAACACTTCAATTAACCCATTAAGCATCTAAGATTCAACCTTTAATTACAAATAGGGGTTTTAACTCAACTTTAATGCACTTTTCATCATCTTATAGTACTTTTGCAATTAGAAACGGAATGAATATTTGCTAATATTTTTAATGGATTCCTGTCGTTCTCCTGATCAATTTTCATATATAACTTGTTTGAATCCGAGCTTCCTAAAATTAATTATAATTTTAGAAAAAAATTACTTACTTGGCCAATCCGAGATTGCCACGTCACAAGCCCATGCAACGTTGGCGCGACTCGCTCTCTTTGGAACATAACGCAAATACTTTTTTACCCCTGAGTAAGTGATCGATTCTTTTAATGCGCGGAGGGTAGAAGCATCAAACGGGAGTCCAGGCTTCTTCAACCTCGGGATACCCTAACCGAGCAGCGATGCAGTAGGTTGCGGGTGTCCTACCCTCACCTCCAGGCCCTGATCGCCGCCGTCGATCTCTGCCCTAGCTCCGCCGCCATCTGCCACCCTTGGGGAACCGCACAGCCCGCGTCCTAACTAGCTAGATGGGGCGCATAAGGCCCGCGATCTGCGGATGTTCTGCTGCCATCCAGCGGGGGTGGCGCACTGCCTAGGGCACGAAAAGATGGCCTCTTCTCCTGGCGCCGTCGTGGGAGATCCCTTCTCCCAACAAGACCTCGACACCGCTCCTTGGTGTCCTCGAAAAAGATCTACATCGTCCTCTAGGGTTTGTACGGAAAGAAGATGAAGAGAGAAAGAGAGAAACGTGGAATCCTTGTCAAAATCGAGCCAACAACCCTACCCCTCATATAGGGAAGGGTATATAGGGTCTAGATGGCTTATCCACGAGATTCAAGAGAAAACAAGTCTCATATGTAAAGGAAACATATCCCTCTCATAAGAAGTAATAACTTCTCTCGCTTCCTCTTTACCTTCTTGATACACTTTTTATATTATTATTAGGATTTCGAAAATCCTTTCTCTTATCATCATTGTTCTTGCCTTTTAATCCATTAACCATGAAAATATACATATATGTATATACCTCTTTAGGAAAATACTCCCTTTTATCAATATTATATAATCCATTAATAAAGCAACACATTATCCTCTTATTTTGCCTTTTTAGTATTTTCTCTTTCTTTCCTTTTTATTGGGACTCCTTGGATCCCAAGGCACTCTTTATTTCGAAATTTATTTTATTAGAATACTCATTATCCTTCTTAATGCACCTATATGCATTATTTTGCATTATCATGTTTATTTCTTAATAAAATATTTCTTTTTGAGAATTTCTTTTTATTTCTCTTTTATTTTCCTCATTGGCATTCCTTTTAATATTAATAACCTCATGGATATGAAATTTCCCCAAGAAATCTCATTTATGCCTTTTTCCACATTTTCTCATTATTTTCGAATTTCTTTCTTCATGAAGAAAAACTTAATTAATTTTTTTTTCTTTTTTTATTGCTTTCTTTTTGCAACCTTGGACTCCTTGGCACCCAAGGAACCCAAGAGGCACGAAATCCTCTTTGGATTTGCCTTCTAGAGGTTTCCACATATTTCTTTTCTTAAAATTCAATTATCCATTTAGTAATTGAATTTCCTTTGTTATTTTCCTTTTATTGGGCCCAATAGCCAACAAAGCCCACAAATCAAACAACAAGGCTATTTTAAACGAAATCCAATTATTCTCAACCAAATATATGATTATTTGTTCAAACATCTTTAATATGAGAAATTATATTTCTCACCACTTGAACCCAAAAATTGGGGTTGTAATAGTATATATGTTGAGTAACTCTGCTGTGATAGTTACTCTTGATAATGAGATAACCTATATGATGTATTTAACTAAAGTGCTTGGGATTGCTATCCCATGTTGATGATGTAAGCCTTGAGAGGCAGTGGCACTATGTGATAAGGGATTGAGATCCCATGGCAATGTGATGATCCTAGAGATGGACCGGGATGATTGGCAAGAGGCCCAGTGATAACATGTAATGTGGGATCCTTGTGATGGATCAGGATGATGTTGACTACAATGAAATCATACTTTTGAGTTTCATACTGTTTATTCTGTTATAGTTTACATGTTATATAACTTGGTTGAATCTTGCAATCCACATAAAAGATATTAATTAATCACAGTGGAATATATCATGTAGTTGCCCTGGCCATAGATCCATCATCGTCAGGAGCTGGTGATGGTGAAACGGGTTCTCCTGCGGGTTACCCCGGAGCACATATTGTTGAGTATGTGAGGTTTCTCCTAGCCTAAAGTGAGGAGGTAAGAGTGCAACTTCGGTTGTAGACTCCAGAGTGTGGATTCAGGCCCATAGCTCAGTATGTGAAGAGCATGGTGAGCAGGCCCATGGCTCAGGATATGAGATATGGGAGCATGAATGCGTTCATGGCTCAGAGCATGGTGAATAGGCCCGTAGCTCAGTTTCACTACCACTGATACCTGTACTGAGGTGGGCTAGGTAGAGGGTAGCCTGACCCTGTGGCTGAGGCCACTTAAGCACGAGACTGCGGTCCTGATTTGGTTCTCATGCACTGACCATGAGGTGGGAGGTCGTGGAGTCCGGCTCTTCCATTGACCTTGTATGGCACCATCTCCGGGTTTCACAGCCGTCGGTTGGATTTGAGCGGTATGGCTCACTTCCTCAGGGCATAAGAATATGTAATCCAGTCGAATAGTATTTATTGCTTAAGGAAAAACACGGAACATTGGTTGAGGCCTTGCTTGTAGTTAATCTTATTACATCTCGTAGTTACTTATACATTCCTCATGCTATGTAGTCATACCTTATAAATCTTATCTTGATTAATCATGTTCCATAAAGGATTACTTGAGCATATGCCTTCCGTACATCTGGTAAGTTTGACAGTATGAATAGCTTTACTTTATAGATTGCTCTTGTTATACCTCTTATCAGTTATCTACTGTTGTTGCTTTTATCTTTCGAAGGTTTTGTAGTTTCGGCGGGGAGTTATGTTTCTCCCTGGGACTGTGTGTCTCACCCCACTGGTTTACACCCTTTTTAGGTGTTCGAGCTAGACGTGGTGGTGGTCGCGGGGTTGCGGTCGAGCAACAAGATGAGCAGTAAAAGGCAAGCGATGGATATGCTGCTATTTTGGATGTTTCTTAGTAGAGTCTTAGAGTCATCCCTGTACTCTCAGGTCCTTGGGAGTGTTTTGACGTTGTTTCACGATGTATAACTGTTGATCCTTTGTATATCCTACTGTTGGCTGGATGTGGGCCTTTATGTACATAAACAGGTGATGAACTCATGTGATGGAACAACTGATCCTCTAAGCTGTGGACACGTATCAAGACTTGTATATGTTTATATAACCTGTTTGCTTGCAGAATGAGGACTTAAATGTAATAGTTTCTCAATTTATCAGCTTTCCTCAATCAGTTTTAATTATCCCGTGTTTTTGATAATCTGTGGTTATGGTGATTTCCGCACGTTTTCGTGTGACACCTCGTTCTCTGTGTGATAGCGGGATGTGTTGCCACACTTTCCCTCCACCACTACGAAATGCTTTCACACCCCTATAAGTTAAATTAACATATATGTTGCATTAGTAAACTATCATATGATGCAAACATTAGCAAATATGTTGGGAACTGAAAAATACTTAAGCATGCATCACAAATTTCATTTGGGGTCCCCCATTTGGTGTCAGTTTTAAACCCAAAGAATCAAAGACATACACAATCCAGGTCTCAAGAACAATCACCATCAACTGTCAATGCTTATTTCTGAGTGAATAAAGGGAAAATAAAATAAAAATTAAATTCCACAACAAATTGTATACATAATTTAGATATATAAAAACAAGCCCAAAACTTACATAACATTCAAGGGAGCTAAGATCACATTCTTGGAAGAATTATAAAATCATATCACAGTAGTCGCATATGTTGGATCTTGGATGGGCTCTAGAGGGGGGGGAGAATAGAGATAAATCCATTTAAACAAAATTCATTAGACCTTCAAGATAATTTTATGATAATATGGAAAGTATGAACTTTGTGTGCAGATAAAACATACATAGCAAGAGACAAAGAAATTGAATAAGCACAAGAACACAAAATATGTAGAGTGGTTTAATACTCCAAGCTAGGACTAAGTCACTCCACTACCTAGAGAGGTCAAGCTCTAAGATTTTCAACCATTGCATACTTATATTCCATTACAGGACTTACAATATATGACCTTCCTTTTCTAGGCCAATGACACCAAACCTTCTCTTTAAGGAGAAGGGAGCCAACAACCTACCAAATGAGTTACCTATCCAATATCGATTCTCCTACCTCACCAAGGATTTACCCACTTTGCAACAAGTCTTCTTCCTTCACCTAGGATTTATCCACTCTTGCACAAGTCATCAACCTAGAGGGAATTACCCACTCTTCTTGGATCTTTCACCGTTGACTTCACCTTCACCAAGGGACTCCTTCCCTTCTTCTTCACATCTCTAAGCTAAGAGAGAGTATCTTCATCTTCATGGTTGAATGAGAGATTGGGAGGTGGAGGAAGTGAGATCCTCACAAGATATACATGTATGACTAGCTCTCTTACAAATCTCCTACTCACTCTAATGGATGTAGCAAGTGACTAAGCTTGAGAGTGGAAGGTGGCTATACGAGGCACTCAACTATAATATATGGACCTTCATAGTGCTTGTCTAACCATCAGATGAAGCCCAAGGGTTCCTATATATTGTTGGGGATGCCTCTTAGCTAGTGGGAACACCTAAGGATGAATACTAGCCATTTGGGGTGTTGCAATAGATATTTTTCTTGAGTTTTACAACACTTGAGCAGCTAGAAACACACTTTTTGCACTTTCTATACAATGTAATTGGTCAAGTTTACTTTTGGGAAACCCAAATGATTGCATTATGATACAAAGAAAATTTGAAGCATCAGTCAAGTTGACCCTAGATGGAACTTGGTCGATCGCTTCAATTTAGTTTTACTAGTACAGGGTGTCAGTCAAGTTATGTGTATGGAAACTCGACCGAACTAGGACATTCTCAAAATGCATCAAAGGTGCTGGCTAACTTTTAGTCACAGGAGAAAATCAAACAAAAAAACACTCTGATGTATTTTGGAAAATGCTTAAATATTTTGTTAAAGTGGTCCTATTTTAGTAAGATTAATTGCAAGTCCTACAATCATTATAAGTGATTTACAACATGATTCTAATAGAGATACATCATATTCCACAAAAGTGCACTTGCATTGATTTTGACTTGTCTTTTATTCAAGTTAGGATGCACAAGTTAAGGCCTTTAGAGTGTGTCCATACCTAATCTGAAATCACTCAAGTAGAAGCATTAGACACAAATAAGTGGAATGGTTTGTCATCATCAAAATAAGGGTTTAGTCAATTTAGACCTTGAGTCAACATTCTCCCCTTTTGAAGATGGCAAACATTCCATAAATGTATTGAAAGATTTTAAGTAAAATCATACCTTTGGAGAAACCTAGGGGTTTCAATAAGATTGAGTTCATATGCTCCCCCTCAATTGATGCTCATGGAGTTCTCATACACCCCCTCAATTGATGCTATTTCTCCTGCATGGTTAGCTTTCATAACATGTATAGAAACTATGTATTCTACTCATATATGTTCTATATATATGTCTTCTCCCCTTAACATAAGACACCCTTTCTCCTCAAACATGCCTTCTCCTTATCTAACATAGGACATGCCTTCTCCCCCATTGACATTTCAAAAAGTGGGGGTTTGAAGAGCTAAAAGGAAATATGTTAGAAAAGGGAGATACTAAATGTTATAAAGGAGAGTAGAAGAGCAAAAACTAGGGGATTGTCCAAGCATAGTATATAAAGCAAATCAAGACATGCATTTGAACAACCGATAATGTGTTGTAGAAAACTAACAAATCATGATTCTGACCCCCAATGAGGGAATTCACCCAAAAAATTGTCAAGGCTCATGACTAAAGCCATGAGTCTTGCTCATATAGCCATTTTTGCATTAAAAAACATTGATTTTGCACTAAAATCTGACATTCAAGCAGAATATTGAAAAATTGCATAAATTCTTCAGGTGCTCTAATATTTGCATACAATGTAGCTATATTTGTTGCTCATCATAAGGCTATGCAAGCAGATCAAGATAGTAGATATGAAATTCAAGGACCAAGTTGAGAAAGTATGAAACAAGATACAAACATAGCATATAGTTGAATACCACTTGATGAAAAGATAAACAAGGCTAGAACTACATGTATATGAACTATTAGTAGATGATATCACAAATTAGGACTACTTGTAGGACCTAGATCATAGAAAATGATGCACAATAAAATAACCAAGCTATGAGTAGATGTAGAGAGATATCCAAACAAAGAGATATGTAGTTTTAGAAGCATGAAAGGATATAACTCACAAGAAAATATGAAACATCACCAAAATATGATTAGAACTAAGCACATCAAGGTTGTAGAAAAATAAGATATACAACTAGATAGATGTAGAAAGTTAGAGCACAACGGAAGCAATTTAAGACACAACCAAGATATCCAAAGATATCATCATCAAAACATGTATAGCAACTCAAGATAGGTAATTGCAAGATATGAGGATACCACTTGTGGGATACAAAATTATAACAATTTGAAAGATAGAGTTGTATGTAAGATAGGCAATTTAAAACATGAAAATATGCATATATAAAGGTACTAAAAGGGATTACCATAGAATAAGGCTAGTGGTTGAGAAAGTTTAGTTGAGAGGGAAAATCTCATTCAGAAAGACATCTGTATATTTTGTGCATATTGTTGTCGATCGAGTTTTTAGGTTGATATTCTCAACAAAAAATAGTTGTTGGCATCACCCATTGGTGCTTGTCGGTTGAGTTTCTATCAGGACAAACTCAGCTTACAACATCTATTGTCAAAAAGTATATATATCACAAAAACATATCTTGAGGAACATCAAAATTATAAACAATATACAAACATGTGTAAGCAAGTTAGTAAATGCACTATGAAACCATCATGGGAGGTTTTTAGCAAGAAAGTGATGAGAATCACAATATACCAAATTTGACACAAAAGCAATATGCATAGTGCATACTAATTTGGTAAAAACACATTAGTATTGGATATGAGAAAGAATAACATTATCTCTGTTCTTACCATTTCTTTTCCACTTGTTGCCACCCCATACACATCTCACCTTTCTTCTTATATGGATTGAGAACCAATTTCCAAATCCATAGCCCATGTCAATCCATTTGCAAGTGGTCTATAAGAAGAAAGATGAAATGGTCCCCAATCATATCTTTGGGCCTGGAGGGGTTATCTTAGTAGCCCAAGTCCTATTGCTATTGGATGTGTTCCTAAAAGAACAATATGTTGAATACTGACCAATATCTTTGCAATGGTTACATGATCTTCTAACCTTGGAACTAGAGGATAATTCATTGAAAATTGAAGGTCCTTTATCATTGTTGTTCCTTTGGCTACTATCAAGTCCAATACCATCTCTACACATTTGTTCAGTATTACAGTCCAGGATTTGATTAAGATTCTTTCTATCATCTAAGAATCTTTGCATTGAAGATCTCAAACTATGGTTATCATACATAAGTGAAGTAATAGTAGAAGATAATTGATTGATATCATCTCCAGCATGCAAAAGATTAGTTTTTAAGCAAAGAGATTTGGTCATATAAGAATCTTTCTCAATACGAAGAGCATCAACATTATTCTCTATACTAGTAGAACTAGAATAAGATTCAAGAACATCGATTTTATCAAGAAATTAACCATTTTCATTTTCAAGAAAAGAAATCTTAGAAATATAAGTACTATTTCTAGATTCTAATCCTTACAAATATTTGTCCTAATTTTTAGTTTTAAGAACATCAATATCTAGCATGGGAGAGAATTCACAATTTTACTATGCTCTTCATTAGAACTAGGCATAAGAAGTTAAGCTTATAGAAATCTAATCTTATCAATCAAGCTAGGATTTTCAAGTTTAAGAGAGTCTACTTGACTAAGATAAGCATTGTTTTCATTTAGGATACAAATATTAGTATGTTCAAGATCATATTTTTCTACATGTAAATTATCAACAATATCTAGCAAGGTTTTTCTTTTTCTTATTAGAAGACTTAAGAGAGGCTTGAGTAGCAGAAATAATATTAATTATAGATTCTTTATCTAAAGAGTTTAGATCTACCTTATTTGAGTCTTCACTTTTTGAGGCCATGAGAGCAAAGTGGAATTCTCCATCTTTAGTAGAGATTGAGCTAGATCCTCCACTTGATTCTTTCCTTAAGCTTGAGTTGGAGGAGTCACTAGAGCTTGTGTTAGAGGATTCAATTGAGCTTGAGTTATAGGAGTCACTTGAGCTTTTGTGACTTTTCTCCTTCTCATTCTTCTCTTCTCTACTCTTCTCTTCTCTTATGATAATGGGTTTTTTTTTCTTTTAGACAATCTTCCTTGGAGTGACCCTTGTTTCCACATTTAAAGCACTGGGTGAAGGAAGATGACTTGCATTTGTAGATTCTACCCTTAGAGTATGACATGCTAAAACCATGCATATAAATGCAAGTCTACGCGTCAAGTAATATAGGCCTATGTGAGGCCCGAGTCGAACTCAGGGAGACGTAGTGTCAATGACTACTACTAACTACGGTGCGATCAGCTAAACCGATTAAAAAGTTGGATTTGAGTTTAAAAAAAATAAAAGAAAATTAAATGAAAATTAATGGCGGTTGATTCAAATGAGATGGATTCCTTACGATTACTGATTTCACCACAGGGTCTCATTAAATCTTATTTCTATCAAATTAATATCGATTTTACACGTACCCTGGATAGAAAGCCTGTCGTCAGTATTGCCTTCTTCCGCGATGCAATTCACTACCTAGATCTAAGCCAATTCCACATCTGTAGCAATTTATATCTTAGTCTAGGTGCATTATCGATGACTCTGGGTTTCTTTCCACTAACTATATGTTGCCTTTTCCAAAGAACGCTTAGGAAAATGTATAGATTGTGGTTTTCTAACCTTTAATCCTCCTTCCAGAGCGATTATCAGTCTATTACTCTACCGATGGTGATCAAGCATAGGTAGACCATTCACAACACAACTATATATCTAGGAATAAAGAGAAATCTATATTAATTCATGCAAAAAGTCAATACAACAATTCCCAAGGCTACTCTCGGGTCCTAAGGAAAGGAGCGGATTAGCTCGATATGGTTTTCAATTGTGAATACATGGAGATAAAGGAGAAAAATGTGGGAAACATGAAAGAAATTCATGTAACCCCTGGAGAGAAGGTGTTTTGGATGATCCTCTTTGAGAAATGTGCATTCTGCAATCTTCGAACAACAAAAAGGCTCGTTAGAGGTGCTCAAATCTCCCAGTTGGCAGCTTTTGGCTCTATGGTCCTCTCTCTCTTCTCTCTGGCTTTCGTACGACATGTAATGAGATCCTCCTCAGGTCTGGCCATCGTTGGTTAGGTTATAGGCCAACTTATGGTACCACCTAACGTGGATCGTCAGATATGGGTGATCTAACTTGATTGTTGATTTCTGATAGAGTCGGTGGCATTGACTAGGAAGTTAGTAAATGTTATTTTGTTTGATATTGTAAGGAACCAAAGGATTCTACTTATATACTCCATCTAATAACAAAGTGTTTGTTGCCAGGGATGTTGCATTCCCGCAAATGGAATTTACTTCCAATGAAATCAATGGGAGAAAAGTAGAACACGAAGAGGTTCGAGTCTAAAAGGAAAACATTGAAACTATAGAGGTACAGGAACATGGAGAGTCACAAACTACTATGGAATCTCAAATTCTTCATGTAACATAGGAACCTCACAGATCTAGTAGGACACACCTTGAGCTTGAAACATTTTGTTAACTTGTGTCTCAATAAGGTGATGAGTTGGTCACTGATGAATAGCCAACAACCTACCTAGAAGTTGTTAAGGGACCGTAATCTAAGATCTTGAGTCCATGAGATCTAAGATTGAATCTATGTAAACCAACAAGGTATGGCCCTTGGTGAATCCACTTGAAGGGGTAAATCACATAGGGTTCAAGTGGGTCTTCAAGAAGAAGATTGACTAGGATGGTAATGTACAAACCTATAAAGGCTGATTGGTTGCAAATGATTTCATACAAATTCAAGGTGTTGATAATAATAAAACCTTTTCTCTAGTTGCCAAAAAAAACCTTTTCTCTAGTTTCCATGGTTAAGTCCATCAGGATCATACTTTCCATTGTAGCTTATTATGACTATGAGATTTGGTAGATGGATGTTAAAACTGCATTCCTTAACAGAAATATGCTTGCTGATGTGTACATGACACAACGTGAGGGTTTTAAAAATCTAAAGGATGCAAGTAAAGTTTGTAAGGTACAAAGGTCAATCTATGGATTGAAGCAAGCATCTCAAAGCTAGAATCTTCAATTTTTTGAAACAATCAAAGAGTTTGTCTTTAGTCAAAATAAATATGAAACACGTGTCTACAACAAGGTTAGTGGGAGCATGATTGTATTCCTCATATTGTATATAGATGACATACTATTGATGGGGAATGGCATCCCTACCATAAAATGGTAAAAACCTGGCTAGGAAATACACTCACAATGAAGGACTTAGGTGAGTGATGTTATATCGTAGGAATCAACATCTATACAGATAGATCTAGAAGGCTTCTTGGCCTCAACTAGAGCATATACATTGAAAAGTGCTAAAGAGGTTCAACATTGAGGACTTGAAGAGAGGAAACTTACCCATGTCTCATGGTGTTAGTATCTCTGAACTCAGTGTCCCAATTATTGTGAAGAATGGGAACATATGAGTAAGATTCCATATGCATATATTATTGATCTATCTTGTACGTAATGTTATGTACTCATCCTGATGTCTCATATGCCTCAAGTATGATTAGCATGTATCAGTCAGATCATGGTGCAAGTCATTAAACTTCCGTAAACAACATCCTTAAGTACTTGAGAAGTACTAAGTATCAATTCCTTGTTTACAGTGGTGAGGAAGAGTTGGTGGTAAAAGGTACACTGATGCAATCTTCCAAACTATCAAATATGACTTTAGATCACAATCTGGATTTGTATTTTTCCTTAACAATAGAGTTGTAAGTTGTAAATGTTCCAAGCAAGAGATAGTTTTCTAATTCTACAATAGAGGCTGAGTATATTGATGCCTCCAACATGGAAAAGGAAGTTGTTTGGATCAAGAAGTTCATCATTGAACATGGGGTGGTTCCAAGTATCGATGAAATAGAGATGTATTGTGACAACAATGAAGCTATTACATAAGATAAGGAATCTAGATCACATCAATATTTTAAGAAAATAATAAAGTGAGGAGATGTAAAAATTTGCAGAGTACCAACTAAAAGTAATGTTGTTGACCCCTTGACAAAAGCACTTTTGTAGCAGAACCATGAAGGTGATGTTAGTTCACTTCAGACTAAGTTTAAGGGTGATTGGCTCTAAGTGAAAGTGGGAGTCTGTTGGTATATATGTCCATAGATCCAATCATACAATGATCGCAATAGCATATATTATAAATTCTTTAATTTATAATAAAGTATATATTTGTCTAGATGCTTGTTCAATTATGACATAATGGTATAACATGATAGATGCCTAAATAATGATGTTACTCGACAACATTTGTCTTTAGGTTGAAGACCTGAACAACGAGATCATATGTATGATAAGTGTACATTCATTCTTGTGGTGTTCCTAGTCGAATGTTATTGAGGAAGCTAATAGAAAACAAGAACACATAAGACTAGAGTGTGTTGGTTGACAACAAAATGTCATTAGTCATGATATGTGATATCAAACCAAATACAAATGTACTTGTTAAGGAATAATGTATCAGAAAAACCCACCTTGAGAGTGATAGATGGAAACCATTGAATGGTAGTAAGATTCTTCTCTCATTATGATATTGGTAATTGTGGTTCTTAGGCTTGAACTCACTACACTCATCACATGTAGGTCAATGTATATTGACACCATCCAATGTGACCTTGAATAAGGGTTACCAAAAATGTGATTCTCAGATATGTTGTCATACATGGGGAATGAGTGTGAGTGATGTAGATGGGATGTGTTCCTCCTATTGAAAATGATATTTTGGCCACTTGATAAGAGAGACCGAGAAACATATGGTCATACTCATGTGAATAAATATATGATATCTGAGCTGACATGCATCTTAGATAGTCTGTTCTAGTTTAAGGAACATGGATTAAATGTTGTGAGGATGATGATTCCATTCCTTGAGTTCAATCTAGACATCAGAGACATATGAACTATACAAATACTACAACACTAATCAAAGTTTGAAGGTTGAAGTTGTTCTCAAACTTTCCAAATTACTTGGGTAGCAATGATGTGTTTCTAGATATTTCTCATTATTTGTGATGTTATAAATTAGTTATGGACATTCATTGCCAACGTAACTAGGGTGCTAGAGGGTTACACACATAGGATACACCTGGAATAGGGGCATGCACATAAATAAGGTTTAACTTGATTAGTAAAGTGTTTATGTATTCAATTTAAATAGCACTAACTGAAAATTGGATAGTTGAGAATTTGAGTCGATCAACTCATGTTTTCAGTCAAATGACTCAAGTGTTGAGTCGACCGATTAGTGTCGAGTCAATTTGAATAATGTTGTTTGAGCATTGACTGAATTGGAAAATGAATCAACTGGTTCAGAATATGAATCGACCACTTCAGTGTCTGAACCGACCAATTTAGTATGTGAATTGCTAGGTTCAATGATCAATAACATTGCATCAATGAATGATGTTATCGACATGTTGTGCATTAATCATCACATTGAAAGGAAATATGTTTATGAATATTAAAGTTAGTTAACTGACCGATTCAAGTGTTTAATCAATCTATTCACATATGAACTGGGGGCTTTAGAAGTGAAACGACCGGTTCATGATTCAAAACAACTCAAAATTCATGAAAATCCAACCCTTCAACTCCTAGTTGATCTAGAAACCCTGATCCTAACTCTCCTATAAATGGGGGGGGGTATTCAAGGCTTTTAGAAGACACAACTAACATTGACAAACATTGTCCTCTCATTACTATTGTAACATGAAATCCTAAAGCAAGTCTTACCTATAAAAGGGAGAGACAACTAAGGAAAACAAGTCAATGCTAGCACATTGACATTGAAGGGACAACTACTTCTTGTCAGTTCTAAAAGAATGACAAGATTTTCTGGTGGTCTGCCTAGACTATGTAGAGGCATGGAAGTCATTGCCACCTGCCAAGAGAATGTCATCAACCACATTTGTGGTGCACGAGGAGGCCACCATTGACAACAGTTTGAGTACTACTTGCAAAATAAACACACTGCTGCAAGGGTAGTCGCTGACATGCTCCAGGATCAAGTATATGCCATGAAAACCTTCCTTCTCAATCCATAGTAATTGACGTGATCCACTGTTCATGTGGAATATGTCAAAAAAAAAAATTCCACTGTCATCTATGTCCCCATGTTTTCCTATAGTGTTATTAGAGCCAAGTCAATTTACTATATTTTGGGATTTAATCGGTATGATCAGTTTTTGGTTTTAGCATTTATTTATTACATGATATGTAAATCTTTAAATACTACATATGCTAAGTAATGTCCCATAGATCCTATATATATACACATATGTATACACACACATATATATGTATGTATATGTACGTATGTGTATATATATATATATATATATATATATATATATATATATATATATATATATATATATATATATATATACACATAAATATATATGCAATTTATACACATCACCCTGAAATTGTTTTGATTGTGGATCTAAGCATTGTTATGGCCAATGCCCTTTCGATATGTTTGCATGGTTGAATAGTTTCATTCCCGCCTTTTAAATTTGGTTTGCATATCGAGCCTCCCTCTCTTTTTTCCATATGTAAGTTAATGATTTCCTCCCTATGCTCCCCTTTAATGTAACTGTAGGTTTCAATTTTACAATGTAATAAGTTAAATAGGAATAGGATACTTTTATTTCCTATTTTGGAAAAGAGAAGGTGTTTTTCACCAGACGAGTTGACCGATGAAAAAGTTGTACTGATCGACTGGAGGACCAAGGATGGTAGATGATAGGAGGATCCAGCCAATCGATTACAAGCCCAGCCCGACTGACTGGAGGAGTCTAGATGCTTCTTGAGCCAAGAGCCAATCGATCAATCTAAGAAGACCACTCGACTAACCAGAAGGCCAACCAATCGACTCAAGATTTGGGTCAATCGACTTTGATGGTTCCAACAAATATTTTCTACAATACAAGTTGCTAAATATGACTTGGACCTTAGGAGGTAGAAACTCTTTGTGGCTCTAAATAATTGCATTAGTTTATCCATAAACATTGCTCATATTTTTAAACTGGATGTTTTGTTTGTGGATATAGTATGTATATGATACATATTATTAGTATGTGGTGATTTTATATGTATATGTATTTATATATGAATTATATCCTTCAATTAAATATTATGTCTTAGATGCTTTCCATATGTATCACACATGAAAAGCTTGACCGACTAAGTGCAGGCATCCAAGTGTGGTACGCCGCCTATATGATGGACGTGTGATGGTAGTTTTGTGCACCTGCCAAGCAGGGTGTTTACTATCATGTTGTCTTTTGGGTCAAGATAAATTAGGTAACCTTAATGAGATAAAGATCCTAAAAGAATAAATATGATATATGACAAGGATTTGTTCATACCATCTATCTAAGAATTACATGAGTAAATGTTGCCTACCTTAATAATTGGTTACGAATGCCATTGTTGGCTAGGTAATAACTTAGTTTTTTGGATATTGGCTCACTTGAAGGTTATATGCTGCAATTTTCTGATGATAAATGAGGGATATCAATTTGAAATAATGGTGGGAGTGATAATTAATTAAAGGCCTAATTAATATAGTCAAAATTTCTTTCAATCAAATCAAGTCTAAAGTGTTCTGAGAAAATGCATATTTCTCTTGTAGAAACAAATGACAAACAACATGTTTTCCTTGCGAACGGTCCTTGAGAAGGACACCTTGAATGGTAATAATTTCCATGACTGGTACAAGATGTTAAGAATCATTCTCACACAAGAGTGAAAGCTTTGCCCTAGAAACACCAGAGTCGGATGAACCCTCTCCCACCGCATCTAAGGCTGATAGGGATGCTTACATGAAGCATTTTAAAGATGTTGAGATGTCAAGTGTCTAATGCTATTCTCAATGAACTATGTGTTATAGAGACAACATGAGAAAATGGATGTTCTTGAGATGGTAACACATCTTAAGAACAAATACCAATATTTGACAAGATAAGAGAGACATGATATATCTAAGGAGTTGTTCAAGTGCAATATGGCATAAGGAGATCTAGTAGGTCCCCATATTCTCAAGTTGATTGGGTATGTGGAGAACCTTACTATATTGGGGTTTCCCTTAGTCTAGATTTGGCCACAAATGTGATTTTGCAATATAACTATGTTGTGAGAATCATACAACTAGTTTTTTATGTACTACAACATGAACAATTTTAACAAGCCATTGTCATAATTACTTGGCATCTTGAGAACAGTTGAAGCACATATGAAGAAAGACAAACCCAAATATGTGATGATGATCAGCAGAGGCATAGTGAAATCTAAGGATAATGGAAAATCTATTAAGAGTTCTAAAGCTAACCAAAAGCCAAAGTCTTCTGCACTAAAAGCCAAGGGAGGGGTGAATAAGGGAGGCAATTGTCACCACTATCATAAGCTTGTATAGTAGAAAAGAAATTGCCCTCTCTACCTAGAGGAACTGAGGAAGAATGAGGCAATATAGATCTCCATTTTAGGTGTATACATTATTGAAATAATATGTATACTACTTCATCTTGGGTACTAGATCAAATATGCATGATTTTGAAAATAAGTAAGTCATTAATAAAGGGAGAGGTCAAACTATGTGTTGCAATCATAGCAAGAGTTGTTGCCACTACACTAGATGCCTATCAATTATCTCTACCCATGGGGCATGTAATAGAGTTAGAGAACTACTACTTTTTACTTCCATTAATAAACATATTATTTTTGTATTTAGTATGGACAAGAATGGATTCAAATTTCATAAAAAATAACGGTCTATGTTCTATTTCAGAAGATAAGATCTTTTATGATAGTACCCCAATGTCCTATGGTCTTTACTTATTAGATCTAGGGACAAATGTTGATAAGTAAGTACCAAAAGGGTAAAAGTCAATAACTCAAACAAAACATACCTTTGCCATTATCATCTAGGGAACATCAATGAGAAACACATTTCATGACTCCATAAATATGGATGTCTAGTATATTTTGACCTTAAATTAATAGAGACATGCGAATCTTGTTTGTAGGGGAAGATGACTAAATCACCATTCACTGGTAAAAGTGAGAGAGTGACTCATCCATAGGACTCATGCATTCTGATGTATGTGGACCTTTTAGAACAAATTCTAGAGGTGGTTACCAGTACTTTATTACCTTTATGAGGGATTTAGTAAGTATGGCTTTATGTACTAAGTCAAAAACCCTTGAAAAGTTCAAGGGTTTCATGAATGAAGTAAAAAACAACTTGTTAAAAGAATGAAAGAACTTCATTCTTATTGGGCTGGAGAGCACTTATGCCAAGAGTTTGAGGACCTTCTAAGAGACGATGGTATCATATCATAATGGACTCCATATAGAACACCATAGGATAATGGTGCATTAGAAAAAAGGAATCCTACATGACTAGATATGGCGCGGTCAATGATGAGTTTTGCTAATCCTATGACTTCCTTCCTGGGATATGCCCTAGAAACTGTGGTGTCTACACTAAATTATGCACCATCTAAATTGGTTCAAAAGACACCATATGAGATATGGTATGGTAAGCATCCCAATGTGTCTTCTATAACTATTTGGGTATGTGACGCTTATGGGAGAAAGCAGTTTCTCAAAATGTTTGGAGCCAAATTAGATAAATGTTATTTTGTTTGATATTGTAAGGAAACCAATGGATGCTACTTATATACTCCATCTAACAACAAAGTGTTTTTTCCATGGATGTTGTATTCCTACAAAAGAAATTTATTTCCAATGAAATCAATAGGAGACTCTAAGTGGTTCAAGTCTAATAGGAAAACATTGAACCTATAGAGGTACAAGAGGGACATGGAGAGCCACAAACTATTTCAAAATCTCAAATTTCTCACATAACATTGGAACCTCACAGATCTAGTAGGAAATGCCTTGAGCCTGAAAGATTTGGTTATCTTGCGACTGAAGAAGGCGATGAGTTGGTGATTGATGATGAGCCAACAACCTACCAACGAGTGGTTAAGGGACCATAATATGAGAACTTAAGGCCATGAGATCTGAGTTGGAATTCATGTACACCAACAAGGTATGAACCTTAATGGATCCACCTGAAGGGGTAAAACCGATAGGGTACTAGTAGGTCTTAAAGAAGAAGACTGAAAAGGATGGTAATGTACAAACTTATAAAGGGAAATTGGTTGCAAAGGTTTTCAAACAAGTTCAAGGTGTTGACTATGACAAAACATTTTCTCTAGTTGCCATGATTAAGCTGTTAGGATCATGCTTACCATTGCAACTGGTTATGACTATGAGATTTGGCAGATGGATGTTAAAACCACATTCCTTAATGGGAATCTGCTTTAGGATGTATACATGACACAACATGAGGGTTTTATAAATCCAAAGGATGCAAGTATAGTTTGTTAGCTACAATGGTCAATCTATGGATTGAAGCAAGCATCTCAGAGCTAGAATCTTTTAATTTGATGAAATTGTCAAAGATTTTGGCTTTAGTCAAAATGAAGATGAAACATGTGGTTACAAGAAGGTTAGTTGGAGCATGATTGTATTCCTCATATCATATATAGATGATATACTATTGATGGTTAATGACATCCCTACCTTACAAATGGTAAAAACTTATCTAGCAAATACATTCTAAATAAAGGACTTGTGCTTTGCCTTGACAAAAGAATTGTAAGCCGGAAGAGTTCCAAGCAAGAAATAGTTGTTGATTCTATAATAGAGGTTGAGTATGTTGATGCCTATAATGCATCAAAGGAAGTTGTTTGGATCAAGAAGTTCATCACTAAACTTGGGGTGGTTCCAAGCATCAGTGATGCAGTAGAGTTGTATTGTGACAACAATGGGCCACTCGAAAAGAAAAGGAACCTATATTGCATCAATGTTCCAAGCATATACTACGATGGTTCCATCTCACATGAGAGATTGTATGTCTATGAATGTTAAGATTTGTGAAGTACCAACTGAAAGCAATGTTTTTGACCCCTTGCCAAAAGCACTTTCATTGCAGAAGCATGAATGTCATGTTATATCACTTGGGATTAAGTTCATGGATGATTGGCTCTAAGTGCAAGTGGGAGTCTATTGGTATGTATGTGTAGATAGTCAATCATACAATCATTGTAATGGAAAATCTTATAAATATGTAGATTAATAATAAAGGTAATCTTTGTCTATATGTTTGTTCAATTATGAGATAATGGTATATTGTGATATTTGTCTAAAGAATGATGTTACTTGATGACATTTTTCTTCAGGTTGAGGACCTAAATGATGAGATCATATGTATGCTAAGGATACATAGATTCTTGTTATTTCACTAGTTGGGTATTATTATGGAAGATAATAGACAACAATAACATATAAGAATAGAGTGTGTGTTGGTTGATGACAAATCCTCAATGGTCATGATATGTGATATCAAACCAAACACATGGGTAGTTTTTGAGTAATAGTTTATTGGAAAGACCCACCGTGAGAGTGAAACATGGAAACCATTTAGTGGTAGTGAAGATTAGCTCTCATAGTGATAGTGGTGATTATGGTTCTTAGACCTGAAATCACTTCATTCATCACATGTAGTTTGATGTATTTTGACACCTTCCAATGTGACCTTGAATATGGGTTACCATAAAGGTGAACTTGGGTATGTTGTGACACATGGGGAATGAGTGTGAGTGATGTAGATTGGATTTGTTCCTCCTAATGGAGTTGATATTCTGGCCACTTGATAAGCAAGACTGAGAAACGTGTGGCCATACTCATGTGAATCATTATATGATATGTGATCTCCCATGATATGTGAACATTGATTAAACATTGTGAGGATGATGATTCCATTCCTCGAGATTAATCTAGATATCAGAGACAAAGGAAGTATGTGATCACTATAACATGGATTACAATTTGTAGGTTGAACTTGTTCTCAAACCTTCTAAATTAGTTGGGCAACAATATATGTTTCTAGATATTGCTCATTGCTTGTGATGTCATAAATTAGCTATGAACATTCACTGCTAATGTAACATGGGACCTATAGGGTCGCACGCATAGGATACACCTAGAATAGGGGTTTGCTCATGAATAATGTTTAACTTGATTACTGAAGTGTTTAGGTATTAATTTTAAATCACACTAGCTGAAAATTGTATGACTAAGAATTTAAGTCGACCGACTCAATTGTTGAGTCAATTTGAACAATGTCAGTTGAATATATTTTGAACGGGAAAAAGAAGACTAATTTAGAATATGAATCAATCGGTTCAGAGTCTAAACTAACCAGTTTAGTATATGAATCACCTAGTTCAATGATCAATAAGATTGGATCAAGGATTGATGCTGACACATGTTGTGCATGAATTGTCACATTGAAATCCAATATGTTTATGAATAGGAAAGATACTGAACCAACCAATTCAAGTGTTGAATCAACTAATTCACATGTGAAGTGACCACTTTAGAAGTGAACTGACTGGTTCATGATTCACAACAAGTAGAAATTCATGAAAATCCATCCATTTGACTCCCAGTTTATCTAGAAACCCTGACCCCGACTATCCTATAAATAGGTGGCATAGTCATGACTTCCAGAAGACACAACTAACACTGATAAACATTTTCCTTTCATCACTATGGTAACATGAGAGCCCAAAGAAAGTCTTACCTGTAAAAGGGAGATACAACTATGAAGAACAAGTCAATGCTAGCACATTCATATCAAATGGACAACTTTTTCTTATTAGTTCCAAAGTAATGATAGGAGTTCCTAATGGTTCATGTAGACTACATAGAGGTGTGGAGGGTGTTTCCACATGCTAGGAGGATGTCGTCAACTTCCATCCATGGTGCTACACCAGGAGGCCAATGCCAACAACAGTCCAAGTGTTGCTTTTAAAAGAAGCATGCCGCTGCAAAGGTAGTACTAGACATGCTCTAAGACTAAGTATATATATTGCAACCTTCCTTCCCAATCCATAGTTGTTTATGCAATCCACTGTTCATGGGGAATATGGCAAGAAATTTTTTTTTGTGCCTGTTGCCATCTCTGTTACCATATTTTCCTACAGTTCAGACCGTGGCCAAGGTAGCGGGTTAGTGAACTCGTGGATCTACCTAGAATATATGACTCCATTGTCTAAAAGGTAAAGCCCCTTCAAATATTCCAATTAGTTCAAGAATCTTTCAAAAAAATTTGAACATAGATTATGTACATAAAACCCCAACAATATCCCTAGACTCATAAATTACCATCTTTATTATATCACACTTACATAAGAATTTTGATCCTTAATCAATGAAATTTTCTAATTCTCATGAGAATGCTTCATCATAGGATGCACGAGTCATAATAAATGATATTTGATTGAGATAAATTCTCAATTTAATCTTTTTAGAACCCTAAACATGTTTGGAACCTATATATGAACTTAGACCATAGTGGTATTGACCAATACTAGATTTTTTAATCTTTTATGGCCGATTAATGCTTTCAACCTCACTTCAATTATAAAAATTATATTAATCATTGGATGATTATGAAAATCTCAACAAACCTAATTCATAATGCATAGATCAATGTTAAAATATCAGAGAGCAGACTAAGATCAGATTGAAAGTAGGCTTTGATAAACCCTAATTTGGACCTAAATAATAATAATGATGATTAAATTTGTATCAATGATGATAGTTATTATTAATCAGGTGATGGATAGAAATCCAGATGTTGTGGGATAAATAGGAACCTTTAATTCACGGTACATGGTTTTTATTTAGCTTAATGACTATAGTTTTCTTGGTTGCAATTATGATATGTATGTAATGCTCTTCTAGTTGCAAATATAGGATGTAGCACAACTATGTAGTACTCAATGTTTTGTCACTTGAAAAAAATAAATTATTTGTTGATGTTTTTTAGTTATTAAGGTACTCATTATCCCCTTAATAGAATCATATTAATCTTGACTAGTACACCTCCCTATAGTACAAGGGGTATGCAGAATTCTCTAGAGTACTTGGTAAACAAGCTAGAGCCCAATTTTCTTTCATACTAGTCTACCTTTTGTTGACCTAGAGGTTATACATTGTCCATATTTTGTTAATGACTTAAACATTCCATTCATATGTATCTAATATGTGTATTGAAGATTGATTTCAGATGTTAGGTACAAGAAAAGGATAAAAAATACAAAGCCCTAGATTGGGTCAAGTTCAAGTCAAAAGAGGTACAAGTGTGCAATTTTGGAAATCTATGTAAATGACCTTAGAAAATTTTTGTAATAACTTGTAATGATGAATTGACTTGTAACTTAGTTGAGAAAATTGATTGGGACACTAAACACCAAGTTTTAATCACTTTAGACGCAATTTATAAAATTGACCACAGGCAGTCAATCAGTTGAGTTGCAAACTCAACCGATCCTCCTGGATCAAGTTTCTGAAGATGGCATCGGTTGAGTGGTGGTTTCATAGAACTCACCCCATCGAGTACCTGACCAAATCAATATTCATTGGTCAGTCGAGTTTTGCCAGGACAAATCGACCGATGATTTGAATATCAACTTTGTCTTTTACTTTATCGTTCGAGTTACCTTTATTGAAACTCGACCAATTGCATTGTACAAAATTTGCATAAAAAGTGATTGTGACCGTTGGTGTGTGTTTTGAGTGAAAATACAGTCGTTGCTTTGAGCAAAAAAGGCTACATTTTTTATCTAAGTGTCCCACAACTTCAAGGGGCACCCTCAACTATAAAGAGGACCTCTTGGAGTTCATTCCAAGGTTGCTCATTCACTACATGCTTGGTCCTAGCCTAGTTGAGTGTTCTAACCCTTTGAGTCCCTTTCTTTCTCTCTACCTTCAAGTCAAATTTGTGAGTATGAGTGAGATAGGTTCCTTTGTAAGAGAGTTTCTCCATGTTTTGATGTAAAGCTCTCCTCCACCATCTTCCTACCCTCTTTCCTATCAAAGAAAAGGTTGAAGATCTTCTTCGAGCGAAGGAGAAGAGGTTATTATTCTTCAAGGTTGAAGAAGGCAAGGTGTTCCAGATCTCCGAGTAAAGGAGATAGTCAAGGCAAGCACTCAAGAAAGAGAGGTAATCCCTTGAATGATGAAGACTTGAAGAAGGAGTGGGTAAGTCCATGCTGATGGCTGAAGACTCCATGGTTCAAGTGGGTAAGCTGCTTCTATAGGTTGAAGATCTTTGCTTGAGGTACTAAGCCCTTGGATGTGTGGTTGTTGTGTCTTGTAATCTTATGATGGAATATAAGAGTATCAAGATTGCAAATCCTAGAGATTAACCACCTCTAGGTAGTGGACTGACATTGCTCCTAGTTAGGACGTGGAACCACTCTAAACCACTTGTCCAAGTGCTTACTCTTCCTTGTATCTCATCCTTGTTGTGCTTGATAGCTAAGACATCAAATTTTTTGTTTGTTTAAGTTTATGTACTTAATATAATTTGGTGGTCTAATCCTTTTTGTGAGGATTGTGAAGCTAAATTCACCCCCTCTAGAGCCCTTGATCCAACAAGTGGTATCAGAGGAGGACTTCTCCAAGCTACTTTAACAAGTAGGAGAAGATGGGTGATTTGTCTCTTGCATCCCTCAACCTAGAAGGGAGCTTGTCCATGAGACCTCCGGTCTTCGACGACACCAACTTCCTATATTGGAAGAGAAGAATGATGTTCTACCTTCAAGATGTGAGCTATGAGATGTGGAAGGTGGTGCACCTCAAGTATGAAGACCCAAAGGGGGAAATCTCCACTTGGACTGAAGCACAAATGAAGCAAGCTCAACTCAATGCAAAAGCAGTGGGCATCATCTACGCAACCCTCACTCCATCTGAGTTCAACCAGATATCTTCTTGGGACCCCACACATGAAATTTAGAACAAGATATGTGTCACCTATGAAGGTACAGAGCAAGTAAAGGAAGCCAAGATCTACATGCTTGGTGGGCTACTTGAGAACTTCAAGATGGGTAAGAATGAGAGAGTGGTTGATATGTACGCTAGGCTCAATGTGATCATCAATGGATTGACAAACCTTGGGAGTGTGATGGACAAAGGCACTATCAACTCCATGATCTTGAGGTCTCTTCCTAAGAGATGGGAGCCCAAGGTTACATCCATTGAAGATGTGTACAAGATAAGTGAGTTGTCAACCGAGGAGCTGGTTGATAACCTTCAAGCCCATGAACCTAAGCTTGATAAGCAAGAATAAGAAGAAAAGAGAGAAGAGAAGGAGTCCAAGAAGATCAAGGACACAACCTTCAAAGCTCAAATTGAAGAGATGGTTCGGTAGCAACAACTTTCTCTCAAGTCCCCTGCTCCTTCCTCAAGTGAAGATGAAGGCCCAAATGAGCATGAAGCAAACTACTCTAAGGGAAAGCACTTCAAGGGGAAGCCTTCTTCATCAACTTTGAGATGCTATGAGTGTGGCCAAAAAGGTCATTACAAGAGTGACTGCCCAAAGGCCAAGAAGATCCATTACAAGAGCAGCAACAAGAAAGACAAGGAGTATAAGAAAGAAGGCAAGTAAAAGAAGAAAGAAAAGAAAGAAAGAAAATCCAAAGATGCAACTCATGCATCTTGGGAGGAGTCTTCCTCAAGCTCCGAAGATGGAGAATACCACCTTGCTCTCATGGCCTATACAAGTGAAGATGTAGGTGAGGTAAGTGAGGTAAGTGAAGTCAATTTGTACGAGTTATCTAAGGAAACTCTTATTGATATGCTTAATGATTCCCAGTCATCTTTTACTAAATGCAAATCTAAAAGGAAAAGATTAGGCAAGATAGTAGATGATCTTTATGCTAAAATTGAGATTCTTGATAAAAATGAAAAATTGCTCCTTGATAGCATAGATTCCTTGCAAGGGAAATTTCTTGACCTTGAGCTTCAATATAACGAAGTAGAGGTTGAGAATGGGGTCTATCTTAAGACTATTGCAGATCTTAAGGAAGACAACCTGCCAAGATGAGTTAGACGTTCTTAAAACTGAAAATGTAGAACTAACTCTCATTGATGATGCTAGGAAGCAAGAGATTCATGTTTATCAAAAGGAGATTTTGTTGCTTAAATCTAAAAATGCCAAGTTACTTGCTCAAGTTAATGATTTATCTTCTAGACCTATTTTGCAAAGTAATGAAGTTTCTAGCATAGCTTTAGAATGAGATTCCTTTCATCCTAAAGCCCTTTGTTTAGAGACCGACCTATTGCATGCTAGAGATGATCTTGGTAGTCTTTCTACTACTGTCATTAACCTTAGTGATGATAATGCCAAGTTAAGATCTTCTTTACAAAAGTTTTTTATGGGAAATAAATCCCTCAATGATGTCCTAGAACACTCTACCAAATAAATTGTTACTAGTGGTTTGGGATATGATGGGACTGCTCCCAAAGGTAAGAGCAAGAGAAAGAACAAGGGTAAGAAGAAGAGTGTGGAACCTCCTATCTTCCATGGAGAGACTTTCAGCTCTAAGAACCCTATGGTATGTGTTCATTGTAAATGTGATGATCATTACTCTACTTGTTGTCCTTACAAGCCCAAGGGGACCAACCCAAAGATGAAATGGGTCCCCAAGCTAACCCCGGATCCCAAAGTTTGAGTTGGGTACTGACATCCTTATTTCTTGCAGGTTAAAAAGAGATGGATTGTTGATAGTGGCTTCTCAAAACATATGACAGGTGAATTCATCAATTTCAACAAATTCATGAAGAAGAGAGGAGGATCAGTGACCTTCGGGGACAACAAAAAGGGTATGGTCATAGGTGAGGGTGATGTAGGCAATCAGCTATGTATCAAGAATGTTTTTCTTGTTGATGGCCTACATCACAACTTGATTAGTGTAAGTCAACTATGTGATAATGGATATCTTGTGTTGTTTACATCTTTAGAATGTTTGATTCTAGATTCCCTCACTTACAATGTCATATATAAGGGAACTAGAAATGGTAATCTTTATGTTATTGTTCTTGATGTTCTTAAGCCTATACTTGATAGATGTTTGGTAGTGGATAAAATGATATTTCTCTTTGGCATCGTCATTTGGGTCATGTGAATATGCATCAAATGAAGAAGTTGTGCAAAAAGGATTTGGTTTGAGGACTTACCAAATTGGATTTTGAAAAGAATGAGGAATGTCAACGTTGTACACAAGGCAAACAAACCAAATCCTCCTTCAATTCCAAAGGAGTCATGAGTACCAAAAGAGCTCTTGAGGTTCTTCATATTGAACTATTCATACCAATGAGAATGCAAATGCTTCATGGTTCCAAGTATTGTCTTGTTATTGTTGATGATTTCTCTCGATATACTTGGACCTTCTTCCTCTTCTCAAAGAGTGATACTCTTGATTTTTTCTCGAGCTTTTGTAAACGGGTTGAAAATGAAGCTTCTTGCTAGATTGTTTCTATCCACAGTGACCATGGGGAAGAATTTGAAAATGATCTTTTTGTACTTTTTGTGAAAAATCTGGTTACTCGTACAATTTCTCTTCTCCTCATATGCTTCAACAAAATGGGATAGTAGAGAGGAAGAACAGGTCGCTTCAAGAGATGGCGAGGACAATGCTTCTTGAATATGGCATTCATAAGAAGTTTTGGTCCGAAGCCATTAGTACCACATGTTTTATGCATAACCAACTTTTCACACATCCTTCTTTAAAGAAAACCCCCTATGAGCTATGGCGTGGTAGAAAGCCATCCATTGATTTCTTTCATGTTTTCGGATGTCCTTGTTTTGTTTTAAACACAAAGGATTCTCTTGACAAGTTTGATCTGAAATCTTATAAGGCTTTCTTCCTAGGCTATAGCACTACAAGCAGGGCTTATAGAGTCTTCAACATTGAATTGTATAAAATTGAAGAATCTATTAATGTTAAGTTTATTGAAACTAACCATGTAGTTGGAAAGCATGTTGTTGATAATGATGTTGCAGATGACTTGATTCCTATCTTGAAAGACCTCAACATCGACAACAAAGGTAGCAGGTGATAGAAGCTGAAGATGAAGAAAAGAAGGATCCCACTCCTCACTTTTCAAAGAACCATCCCAAAGAGCTAATCAGTGGCAACCCGTATGAGCGAGTGAAGACATGAGCTTCCTACAACAAAGAACAAGAAAATAGTGCCTTCATCTCATACCTGGAGCCAAGGAACATCAAAGAAGCTCTTGGTGATGATGAGTGGATCCAAGCCATGCAAGAGGAATTGGAGCAATTCGAGAAGAATCATGTGTGGACTCTAGTGCCAAGACCAAGTGATAGAAAAATCATTGGCACCAATTGGGTCTACCGCAACAAGCTAGATGAGCAAGGCAAAGTGGTAAGGAAAAAGGCAAGGTTAGTAGCACAAGGTTACAATAAACAAGAAGGTATTGACTTTGATGAAACTTATGTTCTTTTTGCTAGATTAGAATCTATTAGAATGCTACTTGCTTTTGCTAGTTACACAAATTTCTTGTTATATAAAATGGATGTTAAAAGTGAGTTTTTGAATGGTACAATTGAGGAGGAAGTATTTGTTGCTCAACCTTGGGGCTTTGAAAATGACAAGCTACCTAATCATGTTTATTTGTTGCAAAAAGCTCTCTATGGACTCAAGCAAGCACCTTGACCTTGGTATGAGAAATTAAAGAAATTTTTGTTAGACAATGGCTATGTCATGGGAAAAGTCGATTCTACTTTATTTCTAAAACACACTTCTAGAAACTTTCTTGTCATTCAAATTTATGTTGATGATATCATTTTTTGCAGGACTGATCTTGATCTTTGCAAGGAGTTTAGTTCTTTTATGTAGAGTGAGTTCGAGATGAGCATGATGAGTGAGTTGACTTTCTTCCTCAGCTTTCAAATCAAGCAAACAAAAGAAGGAAACTTCATCAACCAAGGCAAGTACACACATGAACTACTCAAACACTTTGGTATGGAGAACATGAAGCCGATGGATACTCCCATGTCCAATACCGCCAAACTTGATAGAGATGAAGAAGGTGAGAAGGTAGATGAGAATCTCTATAGAGGTATGATTGGAAGTTTACTTTATTTAACTGCCTCTAGACCTGATATTATGTTTAGTGTTGGCTTGTGTGCTCTCTTTCAATCTATCCCTAGGAAATCACATCTTATTTCCGTTAAGAGGATTTTGAGGTACTCAGCCAAAACTTAAAATTTTGGACTGTGGTATCCTAAGTCAAGGGACTTTACTCTTGCGACATATAGTGATGCGGATTATGCAGGTTTTTTGGTTGATAGAAAGTGCACAAGTGGCACTTGCTTCCTTCTAGGACCATGCTTGGTGTCTTGGTTTTCCAAGAAATAGAGCATTGTGGTGGCATTATCAACTACCAAGGCTGAATACATTGTAGCTGGGAATTGTTGTACCCAGGTCCTATGGATGAAGCAAATGCTCGAAGACTTTAACATACATTTTGATGCTTCTCCTATCTATTGTGATAATACTAGTGCAATCAATCTCTCTTATAATCCTATATTGCATAGTAGAGCTAAACATATAGAGGTTTGCCATCACTTTATTCATGATCACATTATCAAGAAAGATATTTATATCACACATGTGGACACAGAAGATCAGTTGGCTGACATTTTCATTAAACCTCTAGCTAGAGAGAAATTTAACTTTATTCAATCTAAACTGCTCATTGTTGCTTTGGATGATATTGATATGTGATCTAGCTAGTTGTTTCCATCCTATATGTTTTTCTCATGTTTTTCCTCATCTTGCTTGCCTACATATGCTTGAAATGTGCTTAACTTGCTTGTCGACATGCTTGTTTTTTTTTTTTTGGGTTTTTCTCTATTTCTTGGTTTTATCACAAAATAGTACCCAATGATGATTAATATCTGCCTAAGTATGTTCAATGTACAAAATAGACTTGAAAAATGAATTTAATTAGCATGTATATGGCTAGAAATTAAGTTTGATGGTTTTAGGTCAGGTTGATCATCGGTCGAGTTTCCCCCAGGACAAACTCGACCGATCAGGATCCAAGAGTTGTTCTTCAGAGAACCAATCGGTTGAGTTTCTGACTCTCATAACTCAACCGATCCGCGGGCTGAAGTCACTTTAAGTTAGGATCGAACGACTATTTTCCCTCTCAACTAGAGAATAGATGACTGATTCCTCTTCTTCTATCCCTAAGCTCTCACCCCTATCCCTAAACCTCCCTCTCCTAGCCCTAGTTTGACCTAGGTAGCTCGACCTAGACCTTCCCAGACACTCCCTGATGGTGTTTGAATGACTTTTGAGGTTTTCTTTATGTGTTTGCTCATTTTCTTTCTCTTTTTTTGCCTCCATCGCTTCCCAAAGGAGAAAACAACCTGCTCCAAGAAATGTACATTCATCTTCGTCTTCTAATTGCTTGATTTCTTTTGACGATACCTCATTTATCTCGATTGAGGTTGTTAATCGGTACAAGGAATTTCTTCCTAGGAGTCTTTTTCCTTTTTGTGCCTTGATTGATCCATCCCCTAGGTGTCAAGCAGTTATACATCAAGTCTCTACGTTTCTTGTTGGTCACCATCTCTCTGCCTTGGCTATTGAACGTGATTGCTTTAATAATTCCATGTTTAGCACAAAAGCAGTTCATGAGTTCTACACTAATTTGCGTTGGAACTATGACTCCCTCGTACCCTTGATGAATACTCAAGTAATCCTCACATCGATGATCGCGGGTAAGCATTTCCAAATATTCGAGGATATATTAAATTTCTTCTTTTCTGGAGATGAGGAAAACAATACTTGGCGCAAGGATTATGGAGAGTATTTCGATCTTCTGGACCTGGAAGGTTTCTACAAGCAAAATGAATTGACTCTCCCCAATATTCATCATTACTTGAAGAAACCTAACATTCCCTATAATAAGAAGAGAACCCTTCCTTCATCTTCCCTTGACCTTAGGAAGCACATTCTGGAATTAGTGATCAACTGCAATATTCATCCGAAGAAAAATCAAACAAATATTCTAGAGAACACAGATGTCATTATGTATTGTATCTTAGAGAAGATCGGTGTCAAGAAGGCCAGATACATTTACACCACATGACCTGCTTAGACACTGGTAAGAACACCAAAGGCCGTCTTTGATTTGTGGTTTATTCCAATTTGCCCCTGAGAAATCCCTCTTTTCTGACTTTCATTACAAAGTAGCCAGAAAGGGTGTTTGTATCAGTGAGACCACAATTCAAAAGTCTATGCCTGTGTTTGCCCCCTCTATCCCTGGTGCTTCTCTCTCTACCTCAACCTCTGCAGCCCCTACCTCCATAGCCCGAGATCCACCTCCTCAACCTCCTCCTAGACCTAGTCGTGTTTCGTTCTGTGTATCAAATGAAACCCTTATGGGCTATATGATGCACCAACAAGCATACAACCAACACGTTCAGGACCACCTGCATCAGGATTTGTGTTTTATCATGTCGGCCATGAACCTATCATGTGCTTCACCCTACCCCACCTAACAGCCATACCTAGGTAGTGATTATGCTTCATATGCATACAATCATTACTACCCTGCTCCCGAGCCTTCTGTTGCTTCTCCTCCACCTCCACCTTTTGCTGCTGGTAGCTCCACTCTTGCCTACCTCCCATTTCCTGCTGCCCCCCTGGCCACCTTGCTTTCCAGCCTTGGCGACTCTTCTCCGTCCTATCCACAGGTCAGTGAGCTTCACTCTCTTGGTATGACATGGGATGAGCAGAATGTTCGTCGTCTTGGTTGCGTGTTCGATCCCCTTATTGATGAGGAAATGCCTGACCATGGTGACGATGCCGAGGCTGATGATGATGACGATGGTGATGGTGAGGATGCTTCTGACGATGGTGATGGTGATGGTGATGAAGGCACTATTGCTGCACCCTCTGATGGATATGAGGACTATGAGCCAGGAGCCAATGATGATGATGTCATTGATATAGATAGTTTAGATGTTTAGCTTGTTTCTTAGTTTTTAGTCTAGGATGCTGATCATATACATCTTTCTAGGCTATTTTGTATAATAAACATCTAGGCACATTTATCTGAGTTGTACTATTTTATCTTATGTTTTCATCACTTCTTGGTTGTAGTTGTTTTTATGAGAACATTCATCTGAGTTGTAATATATTTGATGTGCACTATTGTTATTTGCTCTGATATATCTTATGCTTTGGTGCAATCTTTCCCCATACTTTGATTATGACTAAGATTGTATGTTGCTTTCGTCTCTGTTTGCCATATGATATGAGATTGTTTGTGTGTATATCTGGTTGATTGTGTTTTGGAGAAGACCTAGATGTTTTTCTCTTCTACCCCCTCCTACTTTTTGATAATGTCAAAAGGGGGAGAAATATTTTAATGGTTTGAAACTCAATCATATTATTATTTGTGGTTATACTATTGCTTATTTTCTTATGAGATCCTTTTCTTGTTCATTTATTGTTTTATCATGTGACTTGCAAAGGATCACATAGTGCATATATGCTATGATTACTATGTGTAGATAGACTAATCATGCAGGTTAGATGAATCATCGATTGAGAGGTATCAATTCACATTTTTCACATCTTGAATCCCCTTTAATTCACAAGGCAAAGGTATAACTTCTATATCCTTTTCAATATGTTTGGGGAATGGTTTGTCATTGTCAAAAAGGGGGAGAATGTTGACCTAGAGGTTATACAGTTTCCATATTTTGATAATGACTTAACCATTCCATTCATATGTATCTAATATGTGTATTAAAGATTGATTTTAGATGTTTGGTACAAGAAAAGGATAAAAAATCCAAAGCCCTAGATTGGGTCAAGTTCAAGTCAAAAGAGCTACAAGTGTGCAATTTTGGAAATCTATGTAAACAGCCTTAGAACATTTTTGTAATCACTTGTAATGATAAATTTACTTGTAACTTAGTTGAGAAAATTGATTGGGAAACTAAACACCAAGTTTTAGTCACTTTAGATACACTTTAGAAAATTGACCACAGACAGTCAATCAGTCGAGTTGCAAACTCGATCGATCCTCCTGGATCAAGTTTTTGAAGATAGCATCGGTCGAGTTGTGGTTTTATAGAACGCGACCGATTGAGTACCTGACCAAATCGATCTTCATTGGTCAGTCGAGTTTTGCCAAGACAAACTCGACTGATGATTTGAATATCGTCTTTGTCTTTTACTCTATCGTTCGAGTTACCTTTCTTGAAACTCGACCGATTATAGTGTACGGAATTTGCAGAAAAAGTGATTGTGACTGTTGGTGTGTGTTTTGAGCAAAAATAGAGTCTTTTCTTTGAGAAAAATGGCTATATTTTGTATCTAAGTGTCCCACAACTTAAAGGGGCATCCTCAACTATAAATAGGACCTCTTGGAGTTCATTCCAAGGTTGCTCAATCCTTACATGCTTGGTCCCAGCCTAGTTAAGAGTGTTCTAACCCTTTGAGCCCCTTTCTCTCTCTACCTTCAAGTCAAATTCATGAGTATGAGTGAGATAGGTTCCTTTGTAAGAGAGCTACTCCATGTATTGATGTAAATCTCTCCTCCACCATCTTCCTACCCTCTTTCGTATCAAAGAAGAGGTTGAAGATCTTCTCCGAGTGAAGGAGAAGAGGTTGTTGTTCTTCAAGGTTGAAGAAGTCAAGGTGTTCCAGATCTCCGAGTGAAGGAGATTGTTACAACCCCAATTTTTGGGTTCTTTTGTGTAGAAATAAAATTTCCCCAATAAATGTAGGATTATGTAATTTGTATGATTTATGTGCCTGGAACGAATTTTGTTAATAAATAGCCTTGCTTGTGTGATTCCGTAGGCCTTATTGGCTATTGGGCCCAATAATAAGAAGAAGGAAATAAAAAGGAAAAAGAATCAATTAATAAAGGAATAACTAAGATAATGAGAAAAGAAAGACGTGGAAGCACCTAGAAGGCAAATAATTATCTTTCAAGGAGGTATTTCATATCTTTAGGTTTTCTTGGGTTCCAAGGAGTCCAAGTTGCAAAGATAATAGGTGTAGAAAGAGATAAAATCAAATAAAGCATTATTAAGAAGGAAAGTTGAGATAATGATGAAAATATAAGAAATATGTGGAAATATGGATAATGGAATCATTATGAATGAGATTTATACTCCACATGGTTTCTAATGGTAAAAGGAATCAAAATAAAGAAAATAAAAGTGAATATTGAAAATAAAGGAAGAGATTATATTGTTAATGTTTCATGTATATGTAAATACCTTTCTATCAATGACTCATGCCCAATCTTTCCCTCTCACCCGTGGCCATATGAGAAAGGAAAGTCACACTTTCTTGGGACTAAATGCCCTTGCCTTATGAGAAGCAAACATTGGCTTGCCGCCATCCCACTTGTTCTCTAAGATCCTCTTCTCCAAACCCTAGGGGTTCCACTATGATCTATATAAAGAGCCATCAGAGTCTCCCCTTAGCCAGAACTGATGCTTAGTCATGCTTATGGGAGGTGAGATCTATAGGGCTATAGAGGTTTTTCTGGTGGCCAGGAATGAAGAGAGACATTGCGACATATGTGGCCACCTGTCTTACGTGCCAGATGGTGAAGGATGAACACCAATGACCCGGTGGACTTTTACAGTCGATAGAGATTCTAGAGTGGAAATGGAAACAGATCATCATGGATTTCATGGTGGGTCTACCCCAGACAAAGAAAGGTCATGATACGATATGGGTTGTGGTAGATTGCATTACCAAGTCAGCACACATCCTTGCCTTAAAGACCACAACCAAGGTGTCAGATCTAGCTGAGTTGTATATTAGAGAGATAGTATGTTTGCATGGCATACCCAGTTCCGTCATCTCTGATAGAGACCCAAAGTTTACTTCCAAGTTGTGGAAGCAAGTTCAAGAGGAACTTGGTACAAGGTTGAAGTTTAGTAGTGCTTATCACCCCCAGACAGATGGTCAGCCAGAGAGGATGATCCAGACATTAGAGGATCTATTGAAAGCTTGTGTGCTCGATTGGGGTGGATCGTGGGGACAATACTTACCTTTAGCTGAGTTTGCCTACAACAATATCTACCAAGCCAGTATCAGGATGCCTATGTATGAAGCTCTTTATGGGAGACCGTGTCAGTCACCACTTCATTGGGTTGATGTCGGTGAGAGGACCTTGTTGAGGTCAGAGGAACTCCAAGTGTATGCTGATAAAGTCACTTTGATCAAGCAGAGGCTGAAGAGAGCCCAGGATCGATAGAAGTTGTATGCTGATGCGAAGCAGATTGACATGCAATTCACTGTGGGAGAGCATGTATTTCTGAAAATCTGACTGCTCCGAGCTATAGCCAACAATAGAGGAAAGTTGAGTCCCCGATACGTGGGTCTGTTTGAGGTATTAGAATGGATTGGTGATGTTGCATATCATTTGGCATTACCCCCTCAGTATAGTATGATGCATGATGTGTTTCACATGTCCAATCAGAAGCGATATGTGTAAGATCTGAGCCATGTGCTGAGCATTGAGCCTATTGAGCTTCAAGGGAAGCTGATCTATCTTGAGTCACCTTTGCGGATTCTAGATACCAAGGTGAAAGAACTCAGATGTAAGAATATAGAGATGGTAAATGTTCTTTGGAAGCACCATGGAGAGGATGAGGCCACATGCGAGCTGAAGACGGACATGGAAACATCATATCCTGACTTATTTGTTTGATTGTTGAATTTTGAGGGAAAAATTCCTATAAGGAGGGGAGGATGTTATAACCTCATTTTTACTAAACTATATAATGATATTTGCAAATATCCTTTTGATGATAAATGAAATTAATGGTTGATTTATTTATTTGTATTGGATGGATTTTGTTTACAATAGCCTTGTTTGGTTGCTTAGTGGGCTTTATTGGCTATTGAGCCCAATTACAAGAAAAAGAAAGATAAAAGAAAAAGGAATTTATTTAAAAAAAGGAATAAGTAAGAAAGAGAGAAAATAATAAAGGGAAAAGGCAAAGGAATATTTCCCAAGATAGTATTTCGTGCCTTTAGGGTTCCTTGAGGTCCAATGAATCCAAGATGATAAGATAATGGCAAAAGAAAGAGGAAATATCAATTAATTTGGTTTTATTAATGAATAACTTGCATATGAAGGAAACACCCTTTTCCTTTAGAATTTGGGTTTGAAATTTAATATACAAGTAGATAATGCAAAGATAGAGTTTCCTCTAAAATTTGAGTGAAAAATAATAAACGGGGAGAGAGATATGATTCTGACAAGATTTCATTATTTAATACCCTTTTTGCCTCATTTTTAAGAAATTAGAAATAGGGGAGCGATTGCAGCCGTTGGATACCCCGTGTGGTCCAGAGGATCACGAATCCAATAATGGTTGTCCATCACCCACCTCGAGCTAGAGAAGGAAAGGGAGATGGAAACTGAGATTTCCCAATGCGATTTCCTCGCATTTCTTCCCACCTGCCACAAATCCAAGACCACGAGGGTCTTTGGGAGGTGATCCCACACACAACCGACCCTATTCTTAGGGTGTTCCGAGGTTTCTAGAGGAAAAGCCCAATTGGATTGAGGGACAGGTGGCAAAGAGGGTAGGGAAACCCTAATGGAGCCCCACAAACCCTAATGGATGCTCTTTGTTGAGACATAGATGTCTTGTTAGCCAATACAGAGGTTAGAAGAGGTTGTTAGGTGAACCCTAAGTTTGTGAGACATATATGGCTAACACTCTAATACAACCAGACTAGTTGGTCAAGTTAGTGGTTGTTTGGTTAGCCAGCCTAGAGTTTGATGCGATAGATGGATGGTTAAAGAACCTTAGATACACCTCTCGAGAAAAGAAGGTGGTGAAACCCGCTCCTATAGTGTTTTAGGGTTTCTGAGGAGTCAACCTTGAGGCATCATGACATGCAGGAGATCACGATTTTAAGTTCACCATACACCATGGTACTATTAAGACAGTAAAAGGTTACAGTAGTACTTAGCATACCAAAGATGAAGATGTATATTAGGTGCATGTGGCTTGTCACCATGCATGCCAAGAGGTGACACCAATAACCCAATAGTTGCTACAGATAATGAAGAGTGCCTGAGAGAGAATGAGAGTGGATCATCATGGACGTTGTGGTGAGTCTCCCTTGGACCAAGAGAAGTCATGATGTAATATGGGTTATGGTAAAATGCCTTACCAAGTTGACCTAATCCCTTGCCTAAGAAAGAGAGTACTATTAGTGTGATAGATCTAGTTTAACTATATATGAGAGAGAGATAGTTCATTTACACAGTGATCTGAGTTCAATATAATGAGTATGACCTCAAGTTCACTTCCATGTTGTGGAAGTAGGTACAAGAAGAACTTGATGCTA
Source organism: Alisma plantago-aquatica (assembly GCA_963693085.1). Taxonomy (NCBI): domain Eukaryota; kingdom Viridiplantae; phylum Streptophyta; class Magnoliopsida; order Alismatales; family Alismataceae; genus Alisma; species Alisma plantago-aquatica. Next base: position 858,934,582 of record OY856411.1, on the reverse strand, counting down.
GATTGAAGTTGAGTACACCATATCACCCCTGACTGATAGACAGATAAGAGAGTATGATCCAGACTAGAGGGTCTGATGAGAGTATGTGTGCTCATTCAGGGTGATACATGGGAGCAGTTCCTACCCCTAAGAGAATTTGTTTATGAAGATAGCCACCGTAGACAATATCGGGATGTAAGAAGCTCTGTAAGGGAGGTCGTGTCAGTCACTGCTTCATTAGGATGATGTCAGTGAAAAGACCTTATGAAGGCTAGAGAGACCACAGTGTGCGCAGATGACGTCACTTTGATCTTGCGATGGCTGAGAAAGCCCAAGGGAGACATGAGTCGTGAACTGATGCAAAGAAAACTAACATGTAGTTCAGTGTGGGAGAATATGTGTTATGAAAACCTGACCCCTCTGAGCTATAACTAAAGATGAGTCCCCAATACATGGGTCCTTTGGAGATGGATTGGTGGACTTGCTTATGTGTAGCCTTACCCCTCAAGATCACGTGATGTATGATGTGTTTCACGAGTCCGATCTAGAGTACTATGTGATGTACCCAAACCATGTGCTGAGCCATGAACCTATTGAGCTTCTAGGGAGGCTAAAATATCTTGAGTCACCTATGAGGGTACGAGATACCAAGGTGTGAGAGAACTCAGATGTAAGAATAAAAAGGTTCTTTGGAAGTGCCATGGAGAGGGTGAAGCCACATGGGATCGATGATGGACATCGACAAGTCTTATCCTGTTTGTTTGAATGTTTGGTGGAATTTTGAGGGCAAAATTCCTATAAGAGGGGAAGGATGTTACAACCCCAATTTTTGGGTTCTTTTGGGTAGAAATGCAATTTCCCCAATAAATGTATGATTATGTAATTTGTATGATTTATGTGCCTTGAATGGATTTCGTTAATAAATAGCCTTGCTTGTGTGATTTTGTAGACATTATTGGCTATTGGGCCCAATAACAAGAAGAAGGAAATAGAAAGGAAAAAGAATCAATTAATAAAGGAATAACTAAGATAATGAGAAAAGAAAGATGTGGAAGCACCTAGAAGGCAAAGAATTATCCTTCAAGGAGGAATTTTGTATATTTAGTATTTCTTGGGTTCCAAGGAGTCCAAGTTGCAAAGATAATAGGAGAAGAAAGAGATAAAATCAAATAAAGCATTATTAAGAAGGAAAGTTGAGATAATGATGAAAATATAAGAAGTATGTGGAAATATGGATAATGGAATCATTATGAATGAGATTTCGACTCCACATGGTTTCTAATGGTAAAAGGAATCAAAATAAATAAAATAAAAGAGAATATTGAAAATAGAAAGGAAGAGATTATATTGTTAATGTTTCATGTGTATGTAAATACCTTTCTATCAATGACTCATGCCCAATCTTTCCCTCTCACCCGTGGCCATATGAGAAAGGAAAGTCACACTTTCCTGGGACACAATCCTCTTGCCTTATGAGAAGCGAACATTGGCTTTCCGCCATCCCACTTGTTCTCTATGATCCTCTTCTCCAAACCCTTGGGGTTCCACTAGGATCTATATAAGGAGCCATCAGAGTCTCCCCATAGCCAGAACTGATGCTTAATCATTCTTATGGGAGGAGAGATCTGTAGGGTTGTTATTCAAACTATCAAACATGGTTGAATCATGCATGGGAGAAGAGTCAAGCCACCCACAACATAGCTTGCAACCACCCCCTGTGGTCGGCAACGAGCGGATAGGGATGGAGGCAAATCCTCCCATGAAGTGTACAAGGTTCCAAGGTCTGAGAAAGGAGGGTTGTGGAGAAGAGTGTCCCTCCACTACAGTCTCAAATAGAGGGTAAAGGTGTTGTGCCTCTTTGTTCATGACCAGGAGTCTTGGGTGTGGGGGGCGGTGGATGGAAGGGCTTCCACAGCAGATGAGGAGGCCAGCGCTGCTCCACTGTATTTCTGCGTAACCAGGGTTCAGCCGATGGTGAAGATAGGAGAAGGAAGGCTGGGATCTAGTGTCTTCGAGGAGGTTCCCATCGGGTTAAGATCGAGAAAGGTAGGCTCTGCTCCACCATGATCGCATCTGGACGGGCGCCAACGGTTGACGGAGTGTGTAGCCGTGTAGGTAGGCGGAGGTTGATGGATGTGAGGTCAGAAAAAGGAAGGAGAGTAGGACAGAGAAGAATCATGGAGCTGATCCATGGTTCCCTATGACGGAGGGAGACACATATCCTAGCAGTCGGCACCGATAGCCAAATCAGGGGTGGGTACAGGGTTTGCAAAGATGGCGTCTGCAATCTGCAAAAGAGGTGTAGGGGAACTGGAGGAGGAGCATGATTACAAAAGGTGATGCCAGGGGCCTGGCTGGTGTAGTCTTCGGCTAAGCGGTGCCCTACCCTTCCAAAAGTGTGGACCACATCATCGGGTGTTGGCGTTGGCTTGGGCGTAGGGTCGTGCGTCACACACATGGTGGGACTCGTCGAGAAGGTAGAAGACGGCCCATGTCAGGAGAACCAGACCATAATGGTGGTTTAGAAGAAAACCCAACACCTGAACCGCACACAACTTAACCCATGTGGCACTAGAGTCAACCAATCAGTATGCACCATGTGGCCCAGAACTAAGGTATTATGGCATATCTTTCGTTAATTATAGAAATTGTTACGATGCTCGAAAAATAGCAAAATTATATATCATTTTCATCGGAAAATGAGGGGAATACAAATAAAATATGTTTGAAGTCACATCATCAATGGACTTATCCAAGTACTTAAATTGCGAGCGAAGCTCGACATTCTGAATAGGAGAGATGCTCTTGTAAAAAGCTTTCAAATTGAGGTAAGATTAGAGGCTAACTATAATGCTCCATATTTTGAAAATAGGGTAATATATATGTTAAAAGTGAAGATTTATAAATGGAAACCCTAGATTGGATATTAAACATGTTAAATACATTAAAAGCCCTTATGTTATGCTCTTATCTGATATTGTTTAAAAAGATGAGAAATAAAGGTGATCATGTTAATGATGTTGAAAAGTTAGGGTTTCCAATGTGCATAATCATGCTTATGAGAATTAGGTTTTGGAACTAAGTTATTTTAGTGAACATAAATTGGGTGTAAGTGATCATAACAAATGTATATGTGGATATATTAATTAGGGTTACACATGATGTCTAATTTGGAGTAATAATTGTAATAAAGAATTGTGCAATGGAATTAGGTGTGTACCCTTATTCCTTAACCAAACCATAAATCACTTGATTATAACCGAATATGGTTTTAATGTGATTTGTATGATTTGTGACACTTTAGGGTTGTATACAATTACAGATCATGTTGATTGATTGGATGTATGCTTGCTTGTTGACTATACTTGATGATTTAGATTTCATAAAGTACACCTGAAATATACTGCATGGCAAAGGTATGTGGTTATTTATGAATAATCGATTTAGTTTCTCAGTGTTTCCTAAACATTTTATCAGTTGGATGCAACCTAAACTATTGGATGTTTAATTCTACAATCCTATGAAGTCCCTATGATTATCACAATTAAGTATATATGTGTATTCTCGAACCTACAAGCCACCTTGATGTACGTTGCATGACCAAGCCTCGGAGGGAAGGTCTAATTGGTCAAGCCCGGACCATTGGGCACCATGAGAGGTGACCCCAGGCACCAAGCTCAGGATGGAGAAGGTGGCCTTATGTCTCTTGCAAGGACAAAACCCTAAGAGGGGGTAATCCAGGGTCTAGGGCGAAAGCGGTTGAGAATGTCACATTAAAAATGTAATTTGGATTGTTAATAACTTATCTGTGATAATTAGGTTGTTAAAAACTATTTGTGATATTGTGATTGTCCCCACATACCAGTATAGAAATATACTGATCGACGTTTTGTTTGTCGGCGTTTTAGGTATTATCTAAAAAGGACAAATAGTAAAGCGAAATCTGTGAAGTTGAATTTAAGTAATCCAAAGGAGGATTAGATAGTTAGATTTCTACTGCGGATAGAAGTCTTAGATCCTATTTTGAAAAGATATGCAAAAGTTTTATTTTATACCAGCTTTCCAGTTTAGTTAGTAGAATTTGATAATTATTTTTGATTAAATTGTTAAACCATTGATCCTAAATTTTGGGATAACGCCTCCGACCTCTTGGTCTCCCTTGATTGGGGGTTACTGGGAAGTGGGGTCGTTACATTGTTGCAAAGCTCTGATACCAAATGTAACGACCCCGCTTCTCGGTAACCCCTAATCAAGGGAGACCAAGAGGTCGAAGGCAATATCCCAAAATTTAGGATCAATGGTTTTACAATTTAATCAAAAATAATTATCAAATTCTACTAACTAAACTGGAATGTTGGTATAAATAAAACTTTTGCATACCTTTTCAAAATAGGATCTAAGACTTCTATCCGCAGTAGAAATCTAGCTATCTAATCCTCCTTTGGATTACTTAAATTCATCTTCACATATTTTGCTTTATTATTTGTCTATTTCAGATGATACCTAAAACGCCGACAAACAAAATGTTGGTCAGTATATTGCTATACTGGTACATGGGGACAATCACAATATCACAAATAGTTCTTAACAACCTAATTATCACAAATAAGTTATTAATAATCCAAATTACGTTTTCAATGCAAAATTCACAACCACTTTTTCCCTAGACCCTGGATTACCCCCTCTTAGGGTTTTGTCCTTGCAAGGGACATAAGGCCACCTTATCCATCTTGAGCTTGGTTCCTGGGGTCACATCTCATGGTGCCCAATGGTCTTCCCTCTAGGGTTTGATCGATTAGACCTTCCCTCTGGGGCTTGGTCATGCAATGTACATCAGGGTGGCATGTAGGTTCGAGAATACACATATATACTTAATTGTGATAATCATAGGGACTTTATAGGATTGCATAATTAAACATCCAATAGTTTAGGTTGCATCCAACCAATAAAACATTTAGGAAATGACGAGAAACTAAATTGATTTTTCATAAATAACCACATACCTTTGCCATGTAGTATATTTCAGGTGTACTTTATGCAATCCAAATCATCAAGTATAATCAACAAGCAAGCACACATCGAATCAATCAACATGATGCATAATTGTATACAACCCTAAAGTGTCACCAATCATATATATCACATTAAAACCCTATTCGATTATAATCAAGTGATTTATGGTTTGGTTAAGGAATAAGGGTACACACCTAATTCCATCGCACAATTCTTTATTACAGTTATTACTCCAAATTAGACATCATGTGTAACCCTAATTAATATATCCACATATACATTCATTATGATCACTTACACCCAATTTAAGTTCACTAACATAACTTAGTTCCAAAGCCTAATTCTCATAAGCATGATTATACACATTGGAAACCCTAACTTTTCAACATCATTATCATGATCACCTTTATTTCTCATCTTGTTAAACAATATCAGATAAGAGCATAAAATAAGGGCTTTTAATGTATTTAACATGTTTAATATCCAATCTAGGGTTTCCATTTATAAATCTTCACTTTTAACATATATATTACCCTATTTTCGATATATGGAACATAATTAGACTTCAAACACATTTTATTTGTATTCCCCTCATTTTTCCAATGAAAATGATATATAATTTTTCTATTTTCTGAGCATCGTAGCAATTTCTATAATTAAAGCAAGATATGCCATAATACCTTTGTTCTGGGGCCACATGGTGCCTGCTGATTGGTTGATGCTAGTGCCACATGGGTTAAGTTGTGTGTGGTTCAGGTGCTGAGTTTTCTTCTGAACCACCATTATGGTCTGGTTCTCCTGATTGACCCTACATGGGTCGTCTTCTTCCTTCTCGACGAGTCCCACCCTGTGTGTGACACACGACGTTGCGCCCAAGACAACGAAAACACCTGACGATGTGGTCCTTGCTTTTGGAAGGGTAGGGAACTGCTTAGCCGAAGACTACTCCTGCCAGACCCTTGGCATCACCTTTTGTGATCGTGCTCCTCCTCCAATTCCCCTACACCTCTTTTGCAGATTGCAGATGCCATCTCTGCAAACCCTGTGCCAACCCCTAGTTTGGCTACTGGCACCGACTGCTAGGGTATGAGTCTCCCTCCATTGCAGCACACCATGGATTACCTCCATGATTCTTTTCTGTCCTACTCTCCTTCCTTTTTCTGACCTCACATCCATCAACCTCCTCCTACCTGCATGGCTCCATACTCCGTCAACCATTGGCGCCCGCCCAGGTGCGATCACGGTGGAGCCTCACCTTCCTTCTCATATCTTCACCATCGATTGAACCCTGGTTATGCAATAGTACAATGTAACAGTGCTAGCTGCCTCAGCTACTGCGAAAGCCCTTCCAGCCGCCGCCCCCCCACACCCAAGACTCCTAGTCATGGAGAAAGAGACACAACACCTTTTCCCTCAACTTGCGACTGCAATGGAGGGACACTCTTCTCTGTATCCCTCCTTTCTCAAACCTTGGAAACTTGTACACTTCATGGGAGGATTTTCCTCCTTCCCTGTCCGCTCGCTGCCGACCACAGGGGGTGGTGGCAAGCTATGTTGCGGGTGGCTTGACTCTTCTCCCGTGCATGATTCAATTATGTTTGATAGTTTGAAGAACATCTCTATAGATCTCTCCTTGCATAAGCATGACTAAGCATCGGTTCTGGATAAGGGAGACTCTGATGGCTCCTTATATATATATCCTAGTGGAACCCCTAGAGTTTGGAGAAGAGGATTGTAGAGAACAAGTGGGATGGCGGCAAGCCAATGTTTGCTTCTCATAAGGTAAGGGGATTGTGTCCCAGGAAAGTGTGACCTTCCTTTCTGATATGGCCACAGGTGAGAGGGAAAGATTGGGCATGAGTCATTGATAGAAAGGTATTTAGATACACATGAAACATTAACAATATAATCGCTTCCTTTCTATTTTCAATATTCTCTTTTATTTTCTTTATTTTGATTCCTTTTACCATTAGAAACATGTGGAGTCGAAATCTCATTCATAATGATTCCATTATCCATATTTCCACATATTTCTTATATTTTCATCATTATCTCAACTTTCCTTCTTAATAATGCTTTATTTGATTTTATCTCTTTCTTCTCCTATTGTCTTTGCAACTTGGACTCCTTGGAACCCAAGAAATCCTAAAGATACGAAATTCCTCCTTGAAGGATAATTCTTTGCCTTCTTGGTGCTTCCACATCTTTCTTTTCTCATTATCTTAGTTATTCCTTTATTAATTGTGAGACATCTCGATCGCCAAAATGGGATAAATGAATGCATAAGCGGTTTATTAACAGCGGAATATGAAAAAACACTAAAAATTAAAACTTTTTGGAAAGAGATCTTTAAAACATAAAACTCTTTTTATAAGAAACAAGATAAGCTATTTACAACATGTTTTGACATCACATCTCTTGTGAAATCACCTTTCAAATGATTAGATACATCCATTGCCATGTTATCTGTATAAGGAAAGATACAACAAAATCTCGAGGCTAAAAGCCAAAATCCTCAGACCTACTGACTCCTAGGACCTGAGAGTACAAAGACGACACAAGACATACTAACTACATGACTCGACAGTTAGTATCTCCACCTGAGATTCACTGATGCCCCTGGTGTTGCGGCTGCTGCTGATACTGCTCACCCTCAGATTTGTTCCTTTGTCCTCGGCGATCACCTAAAAAGTTGAAATCTACGGGAGTGAGACAATTTTAAATAATTGTCCCAGTGAGATTTATAACTCTCCGCCAAAAGCTTTGTTATAGCAAATAAAGGAATAACAAAAGCAAAATAATTTAAATCATTCAATAACAAGCTTAGGATTAAGTAAAGCATTATTTACTTAAGCAGTCATTTCAATAAGGATTATGTAGACATGCATACTGGTTACCTGATTTATAACAATTAAAAACAATGTAACATCAATCATTGTTTCTCGTAGTTCAACCTAAGCAGTTATACTACACGGCTGATTATGTTTTACAAACATTATTATGCCCTGCGGAGATGAGGTATACCGCACATACTCCAAATGATCACTACTAAGTCGCATCGGTATCATACATAGGTCATCAAAAGAGCCGGATTCTTATGACCTCATCTTCCTCAGTCCATATGAGGATCAACATGCATGACATCTCGTGTCTCTACTATAATGGCTTTCCAGGGTATTCTGGCAACTTCGCTATTAGAGTCACAGTGGCGTTCTGTACTCTCCTCATCATCGAAAGATCTCTTATTAATCTCTCATCGATGCGGTATTAAGGATTCCCTCGGGAGATTTGTGATACATCACCCCGGCATAAACATATAGTGAAGGGTTGATGGATTTAAGATACATCTACATCAATTCCTACACTAGGACGTAAGGATATTCGCATCCATAATCCCCCACATACTCAAAAGTACGTGATCCAGGAGTTCCCTTAGGAAAACCTGTTTCACCATCATTTGGCTTCTGACAATGATGGATCTATGATCAGGGCTCTACATGGTATAATTATACTTGATTAATTAGGTACATTTCAGTATTCTTTTAACATCAAGCATGTTTCCAAGCATTTAACTATTAAAACACTGCTATAAAATAAGAATACTAAATGTATCAAGTTTATCTCACATCATTTATCATATGGAAATCAATTCTTAATCATTTCATTACTATGATTCAAGAATAGGGGCGTTAAAACCCTTAAACCATCATAAGTCATCTAATCAGTATGACCTTGATGTTGTTCATTTCTCTTACAGCTTATCGATCTCATATGTTGCCATTTAAACATAGGCAACATAGCATATATCACTATTCATAAAGCCTATAGCATGCTATCAGTGAATATGATATCATAACCCTTACCTGGCTATGATCATTCCCTTATAAGAACCTGCATGGTCAATTCAATTGATAATAATAAATAATTCATTTCTAGATCAGCAATTTATAAAGCAGAATAACTTTTCAAATCAAGGGTTGTACCTTCATGCCTTCACTAAGGCTAGGTTCCCTTATTAATATCAATTAGGGTTATTCAACCCCTTTCATTATGATTAAGAATAATGATTCCTCATTTCATACTTCAATCATGAAGATTCATGCTTAAAAGCATGACCTGGAATTACGGTTTATTGTACATTTCATCATATCACCCTCAATTAGGGTTATACTATTCACATTACATGTTATTACCCTAGAATTAGGGTTTACTATTCACTTCATAATGGATTGAGCTCATAGAATCATCAAGTATGAAGATTACTATCATTGATGCTTTTAAATTAGGTTAAGATTCATCAATTATCATGATTAGGGTTTCTATGATCTCACTATGAAGGATCATACCCAAATCATGTGCATTTATACATATTGAAGGTATTTTACTTGATTCTTATTCATATTAGGAGCCTTCTCTCTCTTCTCACTAATAGATGATGATTACATCACTCTAGATTAGGTTAGGTCAAGTCAACTTTGATTAACATAAGTCAAGTCATCACCATGATGGTCATTAGAGTTTGCTTGATCAAGGGGTGTTGTCTACTTGAACCCTTAAAGGGTACCTTGGTAATGTCCACCATTGATCACAACCTACATAAATCAACTCATTACATGTTCCCTTATTGTCTTTAGGTATCATTAGGGTTTGAGTTAATCAACCATTGAACCATCTAAGCCTTCAAAGCATTAGGCATTCTTAACCCTAAAAGTCCCCAAACGGTTCCACACTTCAACCTCCAAATGGTTTTGAAACCACATGGAAGGGTTGACCGTTTGGTACCTTTGACATTCAAGACTGCATGAAAAAGATCACACTCAAGACTGTTTGCCCTTAAACGGTCTTGAAACCATTTGATCATGCTGATCGTTTAGTCAAGGTTGACTTTGAAACCGTTTGAGCAAATTAACCTTGAAACCGCATGACCTTAAACGGTTTGGAAACCGCATGAGTCCAAAAGGTTTTGAAACTGTTTGGGCCCAAACGGTCTTGAGACCATTTGCCCCCAAACGGTCTTGAGACCATTTGGACTCAAACGGTCTTGAGACCGTTTGGTCCAAATGTCTCAAAACTGCATGGACCTAAAAAGTGCATCAACACTTGCAAATGATTAGGGTTTCCAATGTTGACCACTCAAATGATTAGGGTCATGCCAAGGTTAACCACTTATCAATTGAGCCAATTAGGTTTATCCTTAACCAATTTAACACTCAATTGACCCTCAATTGGTCATCAATTAGGGTTGGGACCAATTGAATTAGGGTTTGTAATCGATCAACCATCAACATCCATCAACATGAGTCTAAATGAAGTTGAACCCATCAACTATCACCCAATTGGGCCATGACCTGACCCCAAACGGTCTTTGGATCATTTATAAATCCTCCAAACGGTCTTGATACCGTTTTCCCAAAGTCTCATAAAAAACTAAGTCAATTTGTTAAGGGTTGAACCCTAATTAGGTCATCAATTCAACACTTTTGATTATTTCAACAACCTATTGTAATTGGACCCTCAATTGATCAAATTACCTTAACCCTAGACCTCAAAATGGTCTTGGGTGATCACCAAATGGTCTTGAGACCGTTTGGGTGACCCCCAAAGGGTTTTGAAACCGTTTGGGCCACTCAACCCAAACTTCAATATGATTGGTCCATAAAATCAGCAATTTAACCCGATTAGGGTTTAGGTGATTAAAGTGCCTTCAAATTGAGATTTGCTTAGAATTAGATGATGATTCTTTGTAGGTGATTAATTCATAATATATCCAGAAAACCCCCAAATGGTCAATGCTTGGTCAAACCTCCCAAACGGTCTTGGAGACCGTTTGATTCTAAACGGTCTTGCAAACCGCATGAATCCAAACGGTTTTGAAACCGTTTGGTTTCAAACGGTTTTGCAAACCGTTTAGACCAAAGGTGCAAGATCATTTGGTAAAGTAAGATAAGGATTAACATTGTAATTAATGCCCGTCTTCTTCTACCTCAAGATTAAGGCATGTTCTTCACGGTTTTGCTTGCAAGAATGCAAAGAAGGATGGGGAAAAGAAGAACAAGCTACTTTTGCAAGAAAGAAAGGTGCATAACAAAGTTTAAGGGTTTAGAGTTATAAAACCCACCTTAAAGTCGTCCCTAGAGCTCCAAGCTTCCAATCTCTAATGTTGTCTTGAGCTTCACAGGTCGTACAAGGTTGTTTCTCCAAGAATTGGTTGGAAGGGATGGCTAGAAAGAAGAACTAAGTAAGAAAGACCATATAACCAACCTTGCAACATGATTTCCTCCATGAATTCAAGCAAGATGATGATAAATCCTTACCTATAACTGGTTTGTCTTCCTCCTCTGCTCCAGATCTCCGTCCTTAGTCGGTTTAAGCAAGGGGATAACTGAAAAGAAAGAGGAAACAATCCTTTGTTTGCAAAGGAAGGGTGTATATATATTTTGGGGGTATTTCCAAGAAAAGACAACTTATTTCTCCTTTTCTCAACTAGGTCCTTCCATTATTATTTATGTACACGTCCCTCCTTCTATTCTTAAGCAAAACTTCCTCTTAAACCAAGGTCTAGAGGAAAGGAAACCAAACACCCTACTAAGTTGTACACATAAAAGGGCCATTTTGCTTACAACTTAATTATTTAATTACAAATGTTATCATTCTTATTTGATTATTCAATTGAAGCGCCCTCTTCATAATTTTTACTCTAAATGATGCCAATAGTTATAAAAGATACTCTAGAAGGTGTATATTACATGTTGCACCCCATGTTTTGGGCAAATTGCACTTTACACCAAAACTAGGGCTTTAGAGTACAAGGATTGCTCCACAAGCTGCATCTTGATGCCCAAGCTTGGAGAATCCATCATACTTCATCATATTTAATCTTATAATGTCTCAACACCAAAGGAACATCTAAACATGTGAAATTTGCAAGTTAACCCTTCTAATTGGGTAATTTGCACATAGGTCCATGTATTACAAAACAATATTACAACATTGTTAAAAAAGGACAAAAATGGAAACATATGTTCCTCATGAGTTTTAATTTCATGCCAAAAGATAATCACAAGTATCTAATTACATAATTAGGCAAAACACATAGGGTTAGTTCATAACCCAGGTCAGGGATGTTACAAATTGATTCTTTTTCATGTTTATTTCCTTCTTCTTGTTATTGGTCCCAATAGCTAATAAGTCCTACAAAATCACACAAGCAAGGCTATTTATTAACTTAATTCATTCAAGGCACATAAATCATACAAATTACATAATCATACATTTATTAGGGAAATTGCATTTCTACCCAAAAGAACCCAAAAATTGGGTTGTAACAGAGATAGTCAAGGCAAGCGCTCAAGAAAGATAGGTAATCCCTTGAAGGCTGATGACTTGAAGAAGGAGTGGGTAAGTCCATGTTGATGGCTGAAGACTCCATGGTTCAGGTGGGTAAGCTCCTTCTATTGGTTGAAGATGTTTTCTTGAGGTACTAAGCCCTTGGATGTGTGGTTGTTGTGTATTGTAATCTTATGATAAAATATAATGTACCCAGATTGCAAATCCTAGAGATTAACCACCTCTAGGTAGTGGACTGACATTGCTCCTAGTTAGGATGTGGAACCACTCTAAACCACCTGTACAAGTGCTTCCTCTTCCTTGTCGCTCATCCTTGTTGTGCTTGCTAGCTTAGACATCAAATTTTCTGTTTGTTTAAGTTTATGTACTTAATATAATTTGGTGGTATAATCCTTTTTGTGAGAATTGTGAAGCTCTATTCACCCCCCCTAGAACCCTTGATCCAACATCTTTATAATAAATCTAATCTAGAAAATATACCACAAATAACATATTTCCCTTGTGATATTAATATTTTCCATAGTCTTCTTTCTTTCTTTGTGCAAATCTTTTCATGTTATGAAAATATTTTTATATATATCTTTCATCTCATGTACACAACACCTTGTGTGCTGATTCGTTGTTTCACGTCCATTTTAGGTTCAGATCTAACATGGGAGAAAAGGTGGGAGGTGAGTAAGTGTGCAAGATGTACCTATTATGTATGATCTTAGCTGGTATACATGTTTGAAGTTGTAAAATTCTCATTTCAATATATAAATATAAGTTGTAACAATGATATTGAATGTTGATAAAGCTATGGTGTATGCTTGTAGTTTTCTGTTCATGTTTGATTTTGTATTTGCATCGCACTCTGACACGATTGGTAAATATTTTTGGATTTCATCTTCTCAGCCCCATGGGATTTAGGGAAAGGGGGAAATGAGGATGTTACGATTGGTAATAGAGACTGAACAATAGCTACACCTAAATATTTCTCATCATGAAACACAACTAAATCCACCCTTTCATTCAAAACCATATAAACTTAGAAAGTTATTTTACATAAACTAGGTTTGGCTCAACCTCTAGGTTAGAACCTATATGTCAGAGAACTAGGTTTAGACAAGTGTATGGAACCATTTCCATATAGAACTCATATGTATTGGCTATATACACTAGTCTACACCCTAATCTCACCATTTTCACTGGGTGGAATGCATTACACTATCTACTATGTGTGAGACACTCAATTTTTGTGATTTGGTTTGTCCCAATTTACTCGAGGCTTAATATGTTTCTCTAACACCTATTTTATCATAGAAAACTATATCATATTTTATTATATATGTAAGTAAATTTTAGAATGTGCCTCTACACACAGGAGAATTGGAGGTAGTCAGGCAACCTAAGGGAAAGGGAGTGACATCATCCTAGAAGATAGAGTAGTTCTAGATATGATGTCTAGATCCTTATCAAGAATGTGATAGATAGTAGAAGCATTAGAATCATAGTTCATATAAGAATGGATTATCTTATCTAAGTTTGGTTTCTAATGGCATAAATTGCTTTATAACAACTTGTGCTGTATAGGTATACATAAAATTTTGGGGGATATGAGCTAAGTTTTGATGATGAAAGTACATAAGCATGATGCAACCCTCATTTAGAGCTTAATATTGTGTCATTTTGTTCTTTAATGACATTTAAACATGTTAGAATGCATAATACTTCTCCAAATAAATGGTGTATCATCGGAACACACTTATGGAGTTTGTTTGCATGTTTTTAGGTACCTTGACCACACTTTGGATGGACGGACGTAACGGAGGATGAACTAAAGGTTTCTTCACCCCTAGAGGCTCCTAAGGAGAGTTGAAGAGCTTCCCCAACTTACCCTTAGTGGCTGAAGGTCAAGATAAAGCAAAGAACTCCATGAATAGATAAAGAGAAGATCAAAGTGCAAAGAGATGATCCTAGCATGATTTTGGTACCATGGAATGGAGATGCTACAAATCTCAAAATCAAAGTAGAATCACATACTTGAAATAGCTCCAAGAAAGTCCAAAAACATGGCCCTACTGGACACCACAATTGTTCTAAGAAGACCCTATCACAACCATGCTACCCAGAATGTCTGCCCTACCAAAATGTCAGTAGGCATGTTCCAAGATGAACTACCACAACCAAGTTCCCCACCATTGCAGTGCTACCCAGCACAACCAACCACCTTACAACTGGCATGGTTGTGCCGCCCGACATGGTCATGCTACCTACCTTCAAAACCTAAAACTTTATCTACAATTTTCTCTCCACCACCAAAATAATTCCCTCCTTTGATGATTGTTTCTCCACTCCACCACTAAGACCTTTCTACCCGGAATGGCTAGGATTCCAGCAAGCCCTAGTAGACTTTTCCACTAAATTCCCTATTATTCCCCCACTTAACCCTAGACCCCTATATATGTCTTGAAGGTGGATGGAGGTTGAATGTTGGATTCCTTGAACATTCATTCGACCTCCTTATCAGGGTCCTACCTCACTCCACTCCTAATTCATCAACATCCACCCTAAAGACCTGGCTTTTGAGGTTTCAACCACCATCAATTCCATTTTCATGCCATTGCACCTTAGAGGAGCAAAGTTCTCAAGCTTGCAGTTGCTGAAGAATAAGATTAACCTCTACACCAAGCACCATGGCTTATTCAATCTCATTCTTCTCCATTTTTGTATTTTCCATTGCCATGAGTAGCTAAAAACCCCTAGGTGGGCTATTTGGGGTCAAAATGGGATTTTGATACCATGTTGGAGGAATGTAATTTGTATACTATACAAATTCATTTGATAATGTCGTATTCTACTTTTATCTTATTTCCCATGGATATCATTTTGTTTTATGATTTAAAACACTTAGGTTCTGGGAGAAATGGCATATATGTAGCTATTTTGGGGTTTGCTCCTAGGTCCAACTAGTGGATCCCTAGCTAGCACCCCATATTCTTACATATCTATCCCTTCTCATATTCCTATGTGTGAGATCTAAGTAGATAATCAAGAGCAGTTAGTGCAATTGTCTTGGAGTTACCTAAAGGCTAGATGGTAGATGATGTGAGGTCCAATACCCTCAATTCCACCCCCCATTACTACACTTGTTCCCTGATTTCCATAAGAGCTTCTATCCTAGAAACTTAGACTTGATTAGATAAAAATTGAATTTGACCTAATCCCTAATACAAATGATCCCCTTAACGTTGGATCATAGGTGCTATGAAGGTTCTCTCCTTCAAACCACCTATTCTATCCATGACCAACAATAGTTATAGGGAAATTATCTACCATCTAAATTGTTGTTTGGTTTGACAATCTAAATGAATGAGTAGTAGTTGAATGTTATGACCTCCCAAATTAGTGGATAATCAAATTACCCCAATGTCTAACACTTCCATTAATTGCAATAAAAACCTAATTTCCTTCTTTCTTAACTGATGTTACCTTGCCTAACTTCTTTACCTGCTCAATTAATCTTTTACTTGTTAACGATAGCTAGATCTTGTTATGGCAGTTAGTTGTGCCATTGTGATTTATTTTGACTGTTTAGCTAGTTATTTCTAATATAGCCCCCTTGTTTGCTCTATTGAGCTAATTGCTAGTGTAGCTTTTATTTTTCCTACTTTAGATAGTTTCCATTATCTTGGTTGATATTAGGATTGCCTTGTTAGTTCATGTAACATCCCTAACCTGGGTTATGCTTTAACCCTAGGTATTTTGTTTAAGAAAGACAATTATATGCTTGTTCTTATATTTTGAAAAGTAATTAAGGTTTAAGAGGAACTTATGTTTCAATTTTAGTCCTTTTTGAACAATGCTAAAATAATGTTTTGCCTGTTTTGGACTAAAGTGCAAATTACCCAAGTTGAGGGGTTAAATTGCAAATGTTACATGATAAGATTTTCCTTAAGTGTTGAAGAATCATAAGGATGAAAATGATGCAGTAGTATTGTCATAACCCGGATTTTAGGGTTTAGATACCCCATATAGAAATTGAAGACAATGAATGATTATTAGATCTAATTGACTTCGCTTACAATGAATAACTTTTATTCACTGACTTGGGAACTTATGAGTGCAAGAGGTCCATTTGGTAGTTGTAATAAAATCACGTAGCCAATTGATGTGCGTTGAGGTATATAGGAATCCAAATGGTTGAATACTAAAATGCATGATGATCAAGATCATGAGATTACTATTATTTCATCAAGGTTGGTTAATATATGATTCATAGTTGAGGTTTACACACTTATTGATGAGACGAATCTAGGAATTTAGTTAAATGACCAATTGTTGTAATTTACATCTCAAACTTAGTAGTATGAGGCCTTGGGTTATGAGGGACCTATGGTTCAAGTTTCATGTGAATAAGAGGTTTCTACTAGAAGATATAAGAGTTTGAATTTATTGATATTTGATTTAAATGTCCTTCCAAACCTTAGTCATCTAGTTATTATTTAAGAAATATGAAAGGCTGAAACATTGATATGTCACGCATACATGCTATGGGTTGCGCAAGCTGTATGCCATAGATCTACTTATGGGTGAGATAATCATGGCCCTAGACAACTGATCTAAAGGTTCACACCTTATCTTCAACCCCCCGATGATTTAGGAACATGTGGAGGATGACTAAGCCCTTCTCCTCTTGAATGGCCACACCTATATTGCGACCTCCACGCGATGATGGTTGGGAAGTAGATCCGTAGTACTCGGGGCTTATGAACATCCCCTCGCACAACCACTATGGTAAATAAATTAGGAAGATCCAGACTTCTTTCCCTTCATCGTTCTCCACCCATAGAACTAGTAGAAACCCCAAACCACAACAGAAAGAAGAAGGAGAACTGTAGGCATCAAGGAGTATAATAAAGGGGAGGAGGACTGTTGCCACAACATCTCGGAGTTTGGAATGCTACTGGGAAGAGTTCTCAGTGCACTCGAGCTTGCCACCACCATTATTGTGATATCCCTAATTTTTGAGGTTTGGCATCTTATTTTGATATTTTTTTTAAAAGTAAGAAATCATTAATATAATAAGGAAATGAGTATATCTTGAGGAACGTGGAGGTGGTTGTTCTGGTAGTTCTGGGTCATCGAGAACTTGGGTAGATTGGCATGGTAGGTTACCTTTTTTGGATCCAAGTAACCCCCTTGCGTGAAAAGGGTAGAAGGAAGGGAGAACAAAAGTCCTATTCTACTTTGAACTTGCCTATCTGCCTGAAGCGTCAAGGAAGAACGAGTCTGAAGGGTTGTGTGAGGCTATCGCAAAATCTAAACATGTATGGTGAGCCCTTCGTCGTCTAGTTCGACTTCCTTTGAGGTTGGGCTGCACCTTGCCACACCCCTCCATCAGGAGGCAGGTTACCACAGACAAGATGAGAAGTTGTAGGTCCTTCCCTGGGCTCATCATAGTTGAGGTCCCCATTTGAAGATCTTCGTGAGGTCGTTCCTAAGCAGGCAAACTCGCTGCTGGTGCACTATGAAGATGATGACGTCGACAGCTTCTTGTCGGAGCCTCGATGATTTGCTGTTGGAGCAGAGCTGTTGTTCTCCCTAGCCAGTGAAGGAACAATAGGGAATGATTCTGGCCTAAAGCTCTGTGCGAGATTGTGAGGAGGTGGCGAAAACCCACCTTACTGGGAGCCACAGATTGACCGTCACCCCAAGAAGATGATGCCTTCATCTTCGTCGGTGGGAGATGGAGCTCTGTCCACGACGGAGGCTGGGCGGGAGCACACCAAGAAGGAGAGACACCAGCCTCGCTAAAGGAGATCCCCCCATGGCGGCGGCCACTCCTGCATGCTCACGTGGAGAACAGAGTCATGCCCGAAAGCGTTGGACTCACGAGGGATGCTGGGGGAAAGAGAGGAGAAGCAGGGCTAGAGGCCGACTAGAGAACAGGCGGGCGACGGCCGTGAAGCTGAGTCTGAGACTCATGGATTGCGAGAAGGAAGAAAGGGGAGGGTCGACCCGATCCAGTAGCAGTGAACCAGGCGTGAACCAGCCGGACCCAAGTGAAGCAAAGGAGCTGAGTAGGCCCACATGACACGTGGTAGCGCTCGATTGGCCGAATAAGGTAATATTCCCAGAAATATGCAGTTCTTCATTAAATCGTAGAAAATAGCTTGAGCATTAGAAAAATAAGTATAATATATCAAAATTCTCATAAAAATGCGTAGAATAATATGGTAGTATAATATCAAGCTTTTGATGATTAAATATTTGCAATATCATGTAAGATGTGTAATACTTATTTAATGGATAATAAATAGCAAATGATGACATAAAATTATAGAAAAATGTCAATAAGCCTATAATCATGTTTATAGTGCATATGATGTCAAATATGGTCATGTTGATGTACAAAACCATATAATTTGATTAATATGGCTAATTAGGGATAATAATACTAAAGATAATGTATTAACTGCACACATGCTCAATAAATGATGAGATTTACAGAAAACCCTCATATCTATAACTGGAATATAATATATAAATCTGAGATCAGTTATATGCATAGAATTCATGTTGTATGAAGATGACCCTTAATACATGGGTTGTAACCCTAAATTGAATAATGCATATAAACTAGGGTTAATATGTGTACAAAAAGGATATGGGATCTAATATACAGATAATGAATCATAATATGGAAAATGACATCAGTAAGATAAATATAAGACAATAATACAAGTAAACGTTGGAATATCCTAATGAGATAATATAAACCCTAATGAACATGACTAGGGTTAAGATGATGAGAATCTGATGATAGTATGTGATCTTGTCTTAATCAGGTGTTGACCAGTTTACCTAGATGATCATGGTTATGTAAGGAATCTCTGAACTTAGGTACGTGGGTTTTATTTAAGTATATGACTATGGTTTTCTTGCTTGCAATCATGATATGTATGTATGCTCTCTTCTATTTGCAAATATTGGATGTAGTAGCACTATATAGTACTCGATGTTTTATCCCTTGTAAACCTAAATGATAAGTAGATGTTTTGTAGTTATTGAAGGTGTTCATTATCCCCATTATGAGGGAATGGGTTAATGTTGGATAGTACACCTCCCTAGAGCACATGGTGTACGGGGAGTTTCCCTAGAGTACTTGGTACACGGGGATGGGCCCAATATTTATGTTTTGGTACTAGTCCACCTTGATAATGCAATTCATCTAGGAAAATGACTTAAATTTGCATATTTCACTTAATAAAGAAGTGTTTTCTATGATTTTCTTTCCTTCTGCAAATCTTTTTAAAAAATTATGAAAGACATAAATATATGTATCTTTCTGCCCATGTACAAAACACCTTATGTGTTGATTTGTTGTTTCACGTATGTTTTAGGTTCAGAGATAGCATGGGAGGAAAAGTACAGGATGTGAGCAAGTTGTTCAGGTTGTACCTATTGTGAAGATCCTAGTTAGCATACATATTCTTAGACTTGTAAATCATCTTTCAATATGTAATTGTAATTCATGTTGTAATAAGTCCATTTTGTATAAAAATACATGTTGAATGTTGAGTATGTTATGGTTGTATGTTCATGTATGCATATTATGCTTCCGCATCGCTTCCTGATATGATTGGATGATGTTTTCAGATTCTAACATCTCATTCCCAATAGGGTTTGGAGAAATCAAAATCCGGGGACATCATAGTTAATATCACACCATAGGGTGAAACCCTAATGGTCAAGCCTATTACGTAATCCCTTCTTATGTAGAAAAAAAAATCCTAATCAAGGATGAAGATAAATCTCCTCTAATGCTGAAATAATTATAAGATGTTAATGATGTTGGATTTGAACGATCTGAATATCATGGCATATAAATGAAATCCTCTTGAACTTTAAAAGTATGAACAAAACATGTACCCTTAGGGGTGATGAAATCCTAAGATAGCATAATGACATGTTATGGCTTAGACATTAAGTGATGCTTCCACATATATACGGTAGGGTGGACACACCCCAGAATCTCTAGACCCTAAGCTAACAACTTAAAGTGCATGCAATTATGGTGGTCTTAGAACATAAGCAATGATGATGTATATGAAGTTGAACTCCTAAATAGCCTCTGAAGGATGACACTAGTTGTATTTCGAGGATGAAATTTCTTCTAAGGTGGGGTGAATGTGATATCCCTAATTTTTGAGGTTTGGCATCTTATTTTGATATTTTTTAAGTAAGAAATCATTAATATAACAAGGAAATGAGTATATCTTGAGGCATGTGGAGGTGGTTGTTCTGGTAGTTTTGGGTCACCGAGAACTTGGGTAGATTGGCAGGGTAGGTCACCTTTTTCGGATCCAAGTAACCCCCTTGCGTGAAAAGGGTAGAAGGAAGGGAGAACAGAAGTCCTATTCTACTTTGAACTTGCCTATCCGCCTGAAGCGTCAAGGAAGAACGAGTGTGAAGGGTTGTGCGAGGCTATCACAAAATCTAAACCTATATGGTGAGCCCTTCGTCGTCCAGTTCGACTTCCTTTGAGGTTGGGCTGCACCTCGCCACATCCCTCAGCATCAGGAGGCAGGTTACCACGGACAAGATGAGAAGTTGTAGGTCCTTCCCTGGGCTCATCGTAGTTGAGGTCCCCGTTTGAAGATCTTCGTGAGGTCGTTCCTGAGCAGGCGAACTCGCTGCTGGTGCACTATGAAGATGATGACGTCGACATCTTCTTGTCAGAGCCTCGATAATTTGCTGTTGGAGCAGAGCTGTTGTTCTCCCTAGCCAGTGAAGGAACGATAGGGAATGATTCTGGCCTAAAGCTCTGTGCGAGATTGTGAGGAGGTGGTGACAACCCACCTTACTGGGAGCCGTAGATTGACCGTCACCCCAAGAAGACGATGCCTTCATCTTTGTCGGTGGGAGACGGAGCTCTGTCCACAACGGCGGCTGGGCGGGAGCACACCAAGCAGGGGAGACGCCAGCCTCGCTGAAGGAGATCCCCCCCATGGTGGTGGCCACTCCTGCATGCTCGCATGGAGAATAGAGTCACGCCCGAAAGCATTGGACTCGTGAGGGACGCTGGGGGAAACAGAGGAGAAGCAGGGCTAGAGGCCGACTAGAGAACAGGCGGGCGGCGGCCGTGAAGCTGAGTCTGAGACTCATGGATCGCGAGAAGGAAGAAAGGAGAGGGTCGACCTGGATCCAGTAGCAGTGAACCAGGCATGAACCGGCCGGACCCAAGTGAAGCAAAGGAGCTGAGTAGGCCCACATGACACGTGGTAGCGCTCAATTGGCCGAATAAGGTAATATTCCCAGAAATATGTAGTTCTTCATTAAATCGTAGAAAATAGTTTGATCATCAGAAAAATAAGTATAATATATCAAAATTCTCATACAAATGCATAGAATAATATGGTAGTATAATATCAGGCTTTTGATGATTAAATATATGAAATATCGTGTAAGATGTGTAATACTTGTTTAATGGATAATAAATAGCAAATGATGACATAAAATTATAGAAAAATGTCAGTAAGCCTATAATCATGTTTATCGTGCATATGATGTCAAATATGGTCATGTTGATGTACGAAACCATACAATTTGATTAATATGGCTAATTAGGGATAATAATACTAAAGATAATGTATTAAATGCATACATGCTCAATAAATGATGAGATTTACAAAAAACCCTCATATCTGTAACTGGAATATAATATATAAATTTGAGATCAGTTATATGCATAGAATTCATGTTATATGAAGATGACCCTTAATACATGGGTTGTAACCCTAAATTGAATAATGCATATAAACTAAGGTTAATATGTGTACAAAAAGGATATGGGACCTAATATTCAGATAATGAAT
Organism: Alisma plantago-aquatica; assembly: GCA_963693085.1. Taxonomy (NCBI): domain Eukaryota; kingdom Viridiplantae; phylum Streptophyta; class Magnoliopsida; order Alismatales; family Alismataceae; genus Alisma; species Alisma plantago-aquatica. The sequence goes on along the minus strand of OY856411.1, from coordinate 858,912,383 downwards.
CATAATATGGAAAACGACATCAGTAAGATAAATATAAGACAATAATACAAGTAAACGTTGGAATATCCTAATGAGATAATATAAACCCTAATGAACATGAATAGGGTTAAGATGATGAGAATCTGATGATAGTATGTGATCTTGTCTTAATCAGGTGCTGACCAGTTTACCTAGATGATCATGGTTATGTAAGGAATCTCTGAACTCAGGTACGTGGGTTTTATTTAAGTATATGACTATGGTTTTCTTGCTTGCAATCATGATATGTATGTATGCTCTCTTCTATTTGCAAATATTGGATGTAGTAGCACTATATAGTACTCGATGTTTTATCACTTGTAAACCTAAATGATAAGTAGATGTTTTGTAGTTATTGAAGGTGTTCATTATCCCCCTTACGAGGGAATGGATTAATGTTGGCTAGTACACCTCCCTAGAGCACATGGTGTATGGGGAGTTTCCCTAGAGTACTTGGTACACGGGGATGGGCCCAATATTTATGTTTTGGTACTAGTCCACCTTGATAATGCAATTCATCTATGAAAATGACTTAAATTGGCGTATTTCGCTTAATAAAGAATTGTTTTCTATGATTTTCTTTCCATCTGCAAATCTTTTTAAAAAATTATGAAAGCCATAAATATATGTATCTTTCTGCCCATGTACACAACACCTTGTGTGTTGATTTGTTGTTTCACGTATGTTTTAGGTTCAGAGATAACATGGGAGGAAAAGTACAGGATGTGAGCAAGTTGTTCAGGTTGTACCTATTGTGAAGATCCTAGTTAGCATACATGTTCTTAGACTTGTAAAACATCTTTCAATATGTAATTGTAATTCATGTTGTAATAAGTCCATTTTGTATAAAAATACATGTTGAATGTTGAGTATGTTATGGTTGTATGTTCATGTATGTGTATTATGCTTCCGCATCGCTTCCTGATATGATTGGATGATGTTTTCGAATTCTGACAACTCATTCCCAATAGGGTTTGGAGAAATCAAAATCCGGGGACGTCACAATTATTCAACGCTGGAAGGGGCGTCGTTCATCAACATACCCAAAACAAGAGAATGCCTAGGTTCTGTGGAGTCACCATCAATGATTTGGTTCCAAGCGGACGTTCACTGCAGAGGCATTAGGATGAAAAAACACAAGAAGAGGAAGGAGAGTGGTCTGACACAACAAGAAGAAACCCGTCTTCCAAAATGCCCCCTTTCTCCTCCATTTTCATCGCCATCCTTTGTTGTGGCTCCAAACAAGACACTACCTTGGAGCATTTGAAGATCCCTTTGATCCTGATAGTCATCGTCGCTGTGTCTAAGACCTCCAAGGGTGGTAGTGCTCCATCAATCGCTTACCGGGGATTGGCTGCGGCGACAACGCTCCCACACATAGAGGGAGAGATCATGCCTGGGAACCCTCGCGTGGGTGACAGACGAGACGATTTGAGGATAGATTGGATTCATCAGCTACTTCCCAAGATGGATCAGTGGTCATCAAGCGGCGAGGAGCTATTTTAAACCTACCGGATGTCCACCCTACAGTCGCGTTCTGTGTCCCACACGCAAGGAAGACCAGAGGCGGCGTTGCGGCGATGAACATGAGCAAGAGGGAGACTGAGTGGGGAAATAAGGTAGACCGACCAGTACTTGCTAGACCGGCTGCTTCAACCTTTCCTAGTTGAGCATTGCATCCCCTGAGGGGCCATGTGGTAGAACAGGATTGGCCTAGAAGGTAAATTACCTCAGCAAATGTGCAAATCTTCTTTAAATCATAGAAAATACATACGTTGGAAGAAAAATACAAACAAAATATCCACAGACTCAGAAAAATGCTCTCTTTATTATGAAATCCCTAGATTAGTCCTTTGATGCACATTTACTGATCTTATATAGTTTAGATGATAATACCCCAATTAGAGTTCATTAAATGAAATTAATTGTATACAACTGACATAAATTCTTAGAAAATTCTTATAGATACTTAATGATTATTGGAACCTGATTTAGACCTTGATCTAGTTTTTTTTGCTCATTATTAGGTATTTCCTCATTAATGACCAATTAGATGTTTATAAACTCATTTTAATTCCAAAAAATAGACCAATCGTCAGAAAATTATGAAAACTAAACCAGACCTAAATAATGACCTCTAGATTAGTATAAAAATATCAGAGACATGTTTTAGGTTCGTTTGAACCTATATTTGACGAAAATCCTGAACAGAACTTAAATACCATTAATAATGATGAATCTTGTATTAATGATGCTCAATTATATTTAATCAGGTCATGGACAAAGTTCTAGATGAGCAAGAAAGATTAGAAATCTCTGAACTCAAGTACGTGGGCTTTATTGAGTATAAGACTAGTTTTCATGAATGTATAATGATATGATGTACTTTGGATGTTTGTGTTTGCATATAAATTCTTGGATGTGTATTAGTAGTATATGCTCTGCAAAACATTAAAGAATAAAAAAAATATAGATGGTTTGTAGCTACTAAGTGGATATATGATCTCTCTCTCTCCCTCAATTCTCTCTTCCTCTAAATATAAGGTTTGCACTCGGTCCCCATAGCCCAAGGGGCGGGTAAAAATGAAGTGCGACATCTCTCTCTCTCCCCTCTAGATATAAGGTTAGCACTCGGTCCCTATAGCCCAAGGGGCGGGGGAAAATGAAGTGCAACACCACTTAGTAGTACAAATGCATCAAAAGACATCTAAAAATATGTGTTTACCTGATTATCTCTTTAAACAATGTTTTCTTTCACTCTTTCTTTCTCAAGTTATTTCAATTATGCAAACATATTAGTATGTATCTTTCTACCCACGTGCACAACACCTTGTGTGTTGATTCGTTGTTTCACATGTGTTTTAGGTTCAGAGCTAGATTGGGATAAAAGAAGGGAAGTGAGTAGTTGTCCAGGTTGTACCTTTTGTGTTAAGATCCTATTAGCATACATGTTCATAGACTTGTAGAATTTTCATTCAATATGTAAATGTAAATCATTTGTAATAATTCATATTGTATAAATATACATGTGAATGTTGAGTATGTTATGGTTGTATGTTCATGTATGCATATTATGCTTCCGCATCACTCTCTGATATGATTGGATGATGTTTTCAGATTCTGACCTCTCATTCCCAATAGGGTTTGGAGAAATCAAAATCCGGGGATGTCACAGTTGGTATCAGAGCATGAAAAATAGCTACACCTAACAATTACTCACCATGATACATAAAACTAAACTTCACCTTTCACTTAAAACCCTAGAAACTTAGTAAGTTGTTCTATAGGAATAAGGTTTGACATAGCCTCTAGGTTAGAACCTAGATGTTCGAGAACTCGGTTTAGACAAGGGTATGAGACCCTTTCCGTATAGAGCTCATATGTATGGGGTAGCTACACTAGTCTACATCTCGTTCTCACCATTTCACTAGGTTACATGGCACCAGACTATCTACTGTGTGTTGGACACTCGTTTTACTGATTTGGTTGTGTTTTCCAATCGGCTCGAGCCTCGACAATTTTCTCTGACGTCTGCCTTCTCGGAGAAAAACTATATAATATTTTATTATATATATGTAAATATAAAAATGTGTCCCTCACATAAGAGAGTAGTGGATGTTCATGAAATCTAAGTGAAAGGGGGTGACATCAGTCTAGAAGAGAGAATAAATCTAGATTAGAAGTCTAGAGCCTTATAAGATTATGTGATAGAATGATAGTTGAAATAAGCATGTGAAAACTTATCTAAGTTTGATCTCTGATAGTATAAGTTTCCTTATAAAGGTTTAAGTTGTATACTTGTTGAATCCAATTTTGTATAATTTATGCAAAATCTTGATAATGAAAGTACATTCCCTTTTCCCTACTTAAGATAAGCTAAGTTAAGATAGAGATGAGTGTGCATGAGCCTCAAGCTCTTATACAAGGAGAATATCTAGTGGTAGGATGAGATATGTGGTGAACTCTAGAGAGAGTAAGACCCACAGGGAGAAGGTCATAGGACCTAGCATCCAATATATGAGATATGTGTTAAAAAAATCATATAGTAGATTACTCACAAGTGTTGAGTTGAGTCCTTATGCATGATTCAAATCTATATGTGAGAATTGGGTAAAAGAAAAGGATGGGTAGATGACCCATATGATAAAGTCAATCCTTTGGATGAGTTGGGTCCTAGCTAGGGTGACATATTTTGTGAATCTCATCATCAGTTGCAAGTGAGGTAATATATGAACTCTAGTTATGAGAGTATGATGCTTTGTGCAAAAGATACTCAAAATACATGTTCTCCTTTCTTCTTCTCTTTCTTAATATATGATGATAGAAACCTCACTTGAGCTATGTAGATGATTTATATATGAGGAGTCACTCATATAAGCTTGACCTTTTCTATATTCCCCCTACCATACATGAAAGATATAATTTTGAAATCATGATAAGCTTGAATTAGTATATTCTCCTTCCCTTCATATCATACATGAATGATATACGTTTAGAATATTGAGCTTGAAATAAAGATATCGTTGGATCATATGTTACATGATAACAAAATATACTCCTTAACCTCAAATGTTATAACTTTAAGCTTCTAGTTTGAAAACAACTCACACAAGAGGGTAAAACTCTAATATTCAAGCATCATGATAGACCAACCCCTCAAGTAATGAAATTCTAGTATGATGTTGATCATAAAGCAGGGTAACGATGCTAATTGTAAAATGTTTGCTAATAAATGACACAAGATCTTGATATCACCTTACACAGGAATTAGGGTGAATGATGAAAAACTAGAGTAATTCCTTCTCAATATCAAAAGCATGAAAAACAAAAATCATTAAGTGATACTCCAATTCCTTACAAAGAGATAAGAATTATGCTTCGACCTATATAAGGTGGGGTGGGTACCCCAATATGCTACAAGTCCTAAGACTCACAACCTAAGGTTCATGTGAAACTATCATGGTTCTAGCACCTAGAAGTGTTAATTTATATAAACCTAGAGATATCATGATAAGTATGATAATAGTTGAATTTTGAGGATGAAATTTCTTTCAAGGTTGGGTGAATGTGATAACCCAGATTTTAGGGTTGAGATACCCCATATAGAAATTGAAGACAATGAATGATTATTAGATCTAATTGACTTCGATTATAATGAATAATTTTTATTCACCGACTTGGGAACTTATGAGTGAAAGAGGTCCATTTGGTAGTTGTAATAAAATCACGTAGCCAATTGATGAGCCTTGAGGTATATAGGAATCCAAATGGTTCAATACTAAAATGCATGATGATCAAGATCATGAGATTAATATTATTTCATCAAGGTTGGTGAATATATGATTCATAGTTGAGGTTTACGCACTTATTTATGAGACTAATCTAGGAATTTAGTTAAATGACCATTTTTTGTAATTTACATCTCAAACTTAGTAGTATGAGGCCTTGGGTTATGAGGGACATATGGCTCAAGTTTCATGTGAATAAGAGGTTTCTACTAGAAGATATAAGAGTTTGAATTTATTGATATTTGATTTAAATGTCCTTCCAAACCTTAGTCATCCAGTTATTATTTAAGAAATATGAAAGGATGAAACATTGATATGCCACGCATACATGCTCTGGGTTGTGCAAGCTGTAGGCCATAGATCTACTTAAGGGCGAGATAATCATGGCCCTAGACAACTGATCTAAAGGTTCACACCTTATCTTCAACCCCCCGACGATTTAGGAACAGGTGGAGGATGACTAATTCCTGCTCCTCTTGAACGACCACACCTATATTGTGACCTCCACACGATGATGGTTGGGAAGTAGATCCGCAGTACTCGGGGCTTCTGAACAACCCCTCGCACAACCACTGTGGTAAAGAAATTAGGGAGAACCAAACTTCTTTCCCTTCATCGTTCTCCACCCATAGAACCAGTAGAAACCCCAAACCATGACAGCAAGAAGAAGGAGATCTGTAGGCATCAAGGAGTACAATAAAGGGGAGGAGGACTGTCGCCATAACATCTCAGAGTTTTGAAATGCTACTGGGAAGAGTTCTCAGTGCACTCGAGCTTGCCACCACCATTATTCAATGCTGGAAGGGACGTCGTTCATCAACAGACCCAGAACAAGAGAATGCCTAGGTTCTGTGGAGTCACCAGCCATGATTTGGTTCCAAGCGGACATTCACTGTAGAGGCATTAGGATGAAGAAACACAAGAAGAGGAAGGAGAGTGGTCCGACACAACAAGAAGAAACCCTTCTTCCAGAATCCCCCCTTTCTCCGACGTTTTCATCGCCATCCTTTGTTGCGGCTCCAAACAAGACACTGCCTTGGAGCATTTGAAGATCCCTATGATCCTGATAGTCATCGTCACTGTGTCTAAGACCTCCAAGGGTGGTAGTGCTCCGTCAATCTCTTACCGGGGATTGGCTGCGGCGACGACGCTCCCACACACAGAGGGAGAGATCAGGCCTGGGAACCATCGCGTGGGTGACAGACGAGACGAGTTGAGGACAGACTGGATTCATTTGCCACTTCCCAAGATGGATCAGTGGTCATCAAGCGGCGAGGAGCTATTTTAAACCTACCAGATGTCCACCCTGCAGTCGCGTTTTGTGTCCCACACACAAGGAAGACCAGAAGCGGCGTTGCGGCGATGAACATGAGCAAGAGGGAGATCGAGTGGGGAAATAAGGTAGACCGACCAGTACTTGCTAGACCGGCTGGTTCAACCTTTCCCAGTTGAGCATTGCATCCCCTGAGGGGCCATGTGGCAGAACAGGATTGTCCTAGAAGGTAAATTACCTCAGCAAATGTGCAAATCTTCTTTAAATCGTAGAAAATAGATACGTTGGCAGAAAAATACAAACAAAATATCCACAGACTCAGAAAAATGCTCTCTTTATTATGAAATCCCTAGATCAGTCCTTTGATGCATATGCACTGATCTTATATAGTTTAGATGATAATACCCCAATTAGAGTTCATTAAATGAAATAAATTGTATACAGCTGACATAAATTCTTAGAAAATTCTTATAGATACTTAATGATTATTGGAACATGATTTAGACCGTGATCTAGTTTGTTTTGCTCATTATTAGGTCTTTCCTCATTAATGACCAATTAGATGTTTATAAACTCATTTTAATTCCAGAAAATAGACCAATCGTCAGAAAATTATGAAAACTAAACCAGACCTAAATAATGACCTCTAGATTAGTATAAAAATATCAGAGACATGTTTTTGGTTTGTTTGAACCTAGATTTGACCAAAATCTTGAACAGAACTTAAATACCATTAATAATGATGAACCTTGTATTAATGATGATCAATTATATTTAATCAGGTCATGGACAAAGTTCTAGATGAGCAAGAATGATTAGAAATCTCTGAACTCAACTACGTGGGCTTTATTAAGTATAAGACTAGTTTTCATGAATGCATAATGATATGATGTACTTGGATGTTTGTGTTTGCATATAAATTCTTGGATGTGTATTAGTAGTATATGCTCTGTAAAACATTAAAGAATATAAAAAGATTATAGATGGTTTGTAGCTACTAAGTGGATATATGATCTCTCTCTCTCCCTAAATTCTCTCTCTCTTCCTCTAAATATAAGGTCGGAACTCGGTCCCCATAGCCCAAGGGGCGGGGAAAAATGAAGTGCGACATCTCTCTCTCTCTCCCCTCTAGATATAAGGTTGGCACTCGGTCCCTATAGCCCAAGGGGTGGGGAAAAATGAAGTGCAACACCACTTAGTAGTACAAATCCATCAAAAGACATCTAAAAATATGTGTTTACCTGATTATTGCTTTAAACAATGTTTTCTTTTACTCTTTCTTTCTCAAGTTATTTCAATTATGCAAACATATTAGTATGTATCTTTCTACCCACGTGCACAACGCCTTGTGTGTTGATTTGTTATTTCACGTATGTTTTAGGTTTAGAGCTAGCTTGGGATAAAAGACAGGAAGTGAGCAGTTGTCTAGGTTGTACCTTTTGTGTTAAGATCCTGTTAGCATATATGTTCATAGACTTGTAGAATTTTCATTCAATATGTAAATGTAAATCATTTGTAATAATTCATATTGTATAAATATACATGTGAATGTTGAGTATGTTATGGTTGTATGTTCATGTACGCATATTATGCTTCCGCATCGTTCTCTGATATGGTTGGAAGATGTTTTCCGATTTTGACCTCTCATTCCCAACAGGGTTTGGAGAAATCAAAATCCAGGAACGTCACAAGTATGGCTTGTTGTATCCGGAGTACTAAGAAAGAGTTGATAAAGCAATGTTTGTGCATTAAAATCTAGTTTTGGTGTAATGTGCAATTTACCCAAAATCCAGGGTTCAATATGCAAAATATCACTCTTAGAGGGTCCCTAATTATTCTTGGCATCATTTAGAGGAAATAAAATGAGAGGGGAGCCTCATTTGAATCACTTTGGAGGAGAGAGAATCTTGATATTAAAATAATCAAGATTTAAGCATAATTGGAACTTTACTTCAATTTAATGCAAAAATAAATATATTAATTAAAGAACCCTTTAACCAAAAGGTAAGGGATGAGTTTGCAAGAGAATGGAAGACCATGTGCCTTGCAAAGGCATGAAAATATCCAAAGGAAGTGGATAACTCACACACATTATTATAAGAAAAAGAAATATCCACTCACTTATGGATATTAGTATAATATGATTTAAGGTGTTTAATTTTCTTTTCTTTAAATCATGGATAATTGAGAGGAATAATAGGAAAAGAAGATAGCCTCATGACCAAGGAAGGGAAGGGGGAAAGTGGCAAGGAAATGGAGGAGATAATCCCTACTTTCTCTCTCCTAAAATGAATTTTTAATAAAATGCATATATGCTCCCTTATCCATAGCTTGGATGGGTAATTTCGAAACCCCTTTCACTTATTGCTTACAAAAATGACCAGGGGAGCTTGGAGAAACAGGATGACGACCCCCAACCTGTTGGTAAGCTTCTTGACCTACTTTCACCATGATTTCATTGTGGAAATCGAAAATAAATGATGGATTTCTTCTTTTCTCCATGCAATCTTCTATCCTAGCCATTCCTTTTCACTCAAAAGCTTGAGGAAGAACTTGGGATAGTTGAGAAAGCTTCTTCCACCATTAAAGACGTGGAGCTTGGAGCTTTGAAGCTCAATTGGAGGCGGGTTTTATAACTTGAACCCTTAATATTGTTATTGCATTCAATTCCTTATCAATGGTTGATCCTTTCTTCATTCTCGAAATTTTATTTGGTTGATTGATGCAAGCACCATGAAAATCATAGAAAGTTTCGTGGGTTTATAGATTGATGATGATGAAATCATCATAAGCACACACCTCCCCAAATATCTATTGCAAACGGTTTCAATGATATGATCCAAACGGTTTCACCAAACTGTTTGGAGACCAAACGATTTGCAAACCGTTTGGAGGTTTGGTTCCCAAACTATTTAGAGGAGTTGACCATTTGGATGGGTTGATCATTTGAGGTCAGGACCCTAATTCATGTTGGATGAAGATATAATAGTTCCAATTGATTGAATCAACATATGGACAATCATCCAATTAGAAAGCATAATCGGGTTAAGTGCTGAATTTGCAATTAGTTGATTTAAATCTTTGGGTTGATTAACCCAAATGGTCTCAAGACCGTTTTGTGGTCAACCAAGACCGTTTGGAGGATTAGGGTCAAGTACGGTTGAGTAATTGAAGGACCAGAGATGGTAAACTGAAATGCAATCAATTGCTCAATTGGTGATCCACCTAATGATCTAAACCCTAATTGAATCTCACCAAGTTTCAAGGATGGATGGGGCAAACGGTCTCAAGACCATTTGGAGGTTATCTGAATGACCCCAAGACCGTTTGAGGTCAGGTCATGTCATGGTTTCATGATGATGTAATGATTTCAATTGGACTAGTTCCATAATGTCAACCATTGATGGTTCCTTGATTTCAAAACCCTAATTGATGGTTTCTTGATTATAAACCCTAGTTCAATAGGGTTCAAAACCATAATTGAAGGACTGTTTGAAGGGTGATTCAATGGTCCAATTGAAGAATAAATCAATTGTCCAATTGATAGGTGGTTTAATGATTGAAATCCTGAATTGATAAAGTGATGGAAGACCTTTTTGGTCCATTCAGTTTTGAGAGAGTTTGGACCAAATGGTCTCAAGACCGTTTGAGTCCAAACGGTCTCAAGACCGTTTGGGACCAAACAATCTCAAACTTTTTGGAAACCCAAGTCCATTCGGTTTCAAACCGTTTCGAGCATCAATGGTCAAGAACGTTTGGATGTTTGAATATGATTTAGTTAGTGGGGAACCTAAGGTGATGAAAGATGAAATGACCCTATGGTTGCTACTGATTTATCTCAAAGATAATCACTAGGGTTGTACCTTCAAGGTACTAAGTAATTGGTAACCCTAGATGAGTTAATTCCTGAAGCTTAAGTAAGCAATATTTCAATACACTATGTCAACCCTAATTGAATGTATTTAATTAAAGGGTCGGTTGACCTAATTTATCCAGGTTTGACATAGTCAACATCCTAGAGAGGATGAGAGAGAGAGGAATCCATACATGTATAATAATCATGTAATGGATATGCCTCAAACACCTTCAGTATGATTAAACTAAGATTTTAATGTATGATCTTTAATGAAGGGAGATGGTATGTGAAATCCTATCTTTAATGAAGGGAGATGGCATGTGAAACCCTAATTGAGGGTGATGCCATGTGAAACCCTAATTGATGGTGATGCAATGTTAAACCCTAATTGAGGGTAATGCCATGTGAAACCCTAATTGAGGGTGATGCCATGTGAAACCCTATGCAATGGTATGATGAGGAGCCCTAATATAGGGTGAAGGTATGTGAAACTCTAATTTGGAGTTATAATACATGAATCCCTAATCTTGGACAAGATAATGACAAACCAGAATCCTAATAATAAAATAGTGGGTAAAACCTTATAAAGGTGAGATATCTCAAATGGTTGATTATAGGAAACCTTATAGTAAGCAATGCCTTAACCTCAGATGAGTCCATATCATTGAAGATAGTTGGACCATTCTTGTGTGTGACCTATGAACTTCATGGTAAGAGTGATAGGTTAGTAAATGAAAGTATTAAGATGGGAAATACCTTAACCCAAGATAAGTTGATAATTCAAGAAAGTTGGAGGTGATGAGGAAAGTGATACATCAAGATATGATAGATGTCTCTATTAGCATTCCAGGGTTGATATACATTGATGCACCTCAAATCCAATATTCTTGGACAAGAAACACATGAAGAGTGTTATGGAAATTGCTACAATGAAATGTAATGAGTCTGATATACTTTGATAAGTATAGGCTAATATACCTTGAGAATGGGGTTAAGCCAAACTAATGAGTATGATGTCATCATACCATGATAAGGATGAGAAATGAACTCATACCTTGTATTGGTAATCATTTAATGATAAATGTTAAGAGTAATAAACATGATTGAATACTCAAGATGATAATGGATGCTCCTAGAGGTGTGGATCAATATATTATGGTTGATTTGGTAAGTATGAAATCCTAATCAATGTGAGATGGGAAACCCTAACCCTAAATTGGGTAATGGGACATGAGAAACCCTAATGTGACTTAAATAGTAAGCCCTAACCCCATTGAGGGAATAGTGGTATTACTATTGTATTACATGAGGTAATATGTTATTGTTGACTAGTGATAGGTAACAAGATGTTTAATGGACTTGTGAGCCATATGATTAGTTGTTGCCTAGTGAAAGGTAACAAGATGTTTAATGGCCCTGTGACCCATATGTTTAGATGCTGCCTAGTGAGAGGTGACAAGATGCTTTATGGGCCTTATGAGCCATGAGAATAAATGTGGCATAGTGAAAGGTACCAAGATAATTATAAAAGTTTATTGTAAGAAATGTTAATGATTTAATAAACTTAATAAAAGGAACAATTGCATTCAATAAAGAATGTGAAAAGCTATGAAGGCTAACCTTAGGGTTCAAAGCCTAGAGAAGGATGTGATGATCAATGATGAGTTAAAGGAGTTTATATTCTATGAGCTGTGTACATGATCTCTATAATCAGGAGTGGTTAGAGTCCACTGCCTGGCGGTGTACTCAGGTTTGGTTAAAGTCCAATACCTGGAATAGGCATGAAGCCTGTAATCAGGATTGGTTAAAGCCAAATACCTGGCAGAGGCATGAAGCTTGTAATCAGGGTTGGTTAAAGTCCAATGTCTGGTTGTGTAATCAGGATTGGTTAGATTCCAATGCTTGGCTTTGTAATCAAGATTGGTTAGAGTCCAATTCCTGGTTGTATAATCAGGATTGGTTAGAGTCCAATGCCTGGCTGTGTAATCAGGATTGGTTAGAGTCCAATGTCTGGCTGTGTAATCAGGATTGGTAGTGTCCAATGCCTAGCTCTGTAATCAGGATTGGTTAGAGTCCAATGCCTGGTTGTGTAATCAAGATTGGTTAGAGTCCAATGTCTGGCTGTGTAATAAGGATTGGTTAGAGTCCAATGCCTGGCTGTGTAATCAGGATTGGTTAGAGTCCAATGCCTAGATGTGTAATCAAGATTGGTTAGAGTCCAATGCCTGGCTATGTAATCAAGATTGGTAGTGTCCAATGCCTGGCGGTGTAATCAGGTTTGGTAGAGTCCAATACCCGGCAGAGGCTCAATGCCTGTAGTGATGACACAGGATTGGTAATAACCCAATGCCTGTAATGAAGACACATGATTGGTAACAACACAATACCTGTATTAATGATAAATGAGTACATGGTAGATATAATCCCATAACTATTTAGCTGATTGGCTAAGGCCAACATATTGGAACAAGAATATCTCATGGGTGACATATCAAGAGAATAAGTGTCACAAGAGAAGTTTAACATAATGGCATAATGTGATGGATAAATGATATACATGTTCTTTCTATTCTTCATTAAGAGAATAGATGATCTATGGTTTTATCATAAATAGTTGCAATGCTTTAAAAGATGAAAATGCTTTAAACTGCTTATCCTCTACCCAATTTTATATTATTAAACTGCAATAATAATGTTTATGGAGGAGAGTTATATCTCCCGTTGGGGCAATTACAATTGTCTCACCCCCGTGAGATCCAACATTTTTTTAGGTGGACAAGCACGGAGGAGAGTGAGAACATCTTACAGAGGAAGAACATCAGCAGCAGTAGGGACAACAGTGACAAATCAGGTTGAGTGTACTGTTTGTCGTGTCATGTAGATAGAAGTCCTATGTGTCGTCTATGTACTCTCAGGTCCTCAGAGTTAAAAGCCAGTGCTTTTAATGAATCGTTTTGAGATTTTGGCTTGCTGCCTCGAGGTTCTTATACTGTCTGTGTTTAACTTTTAAGAAGGCAGTTGATGTTGTAAATCTCGAGGAGAGATGGTACAAGATATGTACTTATGAACCAGGATGTAAATGTAATACATTGGTTCTCATTCAAAGAGTTTTCCTATGATTGGATCTCTTTAAAAAAGGTTTTAATTTTTAGTGATTTTCAGTAATCCGCTGCAAATGATCGCTTCCGCTTAAATAAATCTTATTTTGTGAGTTGGATGCCATAATTTAGTGGTATCAGAGCTTTAGGTTCGCTGAGTCTACAAAGACATAGGACTAAGGTATCAAGTCTATTCTAAGTGTACCTCAGTGTATCTTATAGTGCCTTCTGCTTATGCAGAAGAGGATATATAACTCCAAGATGTCAGGAGAACATGAGGAACACATTGCTGAGAGCAATGTTGCTGCACCAGTAGAAGGTGTCAGGGATCAGGCAAGAGAAGAAACAGTACCTAAAAATCCCCATGTTGATGAAGTCATGAGAGGAAACACAAATGTTCATAATCTTTTTGGGCAACTCATGACTACAGTGAGGTATATGGCAGACCGGATGTCAGCACCGACACCTAGGGCACCAACTCCCAATGAGGGATATGGGTCTGGTAAGACTTTTGAATGACTACGTCGTGTTGGAGGCATAAAATATGCTGGGACATATGACCCAACAGATGTTGATTTATGGCTAACTGATCTAGAGAAAGCTTTTAAAATCCTTAGTATCCCAGAGGTCAACAAAGTTAAACATGCGGTGTACCTTTTGAAGGGTAGTGCTGGGCACTGGTGGGCTATAGAAGAAATAAAAAGGAATGACGAAGAGGTTAATTGGGAGGAATTTCTTCAAGAATTCATCAATAAGTATTTTCCAAAGACATACTTAGATGAAAAGATCTCACAGTTTGAGAAGATTCGATAGGGAGTCATGTCGATAAGTGAATATGAGGTTAAATTTATGGAAATTTTATGATTTTTTCCTCAAATGGCTGCTACTGAGGAGGAAAAGATTCGACATTTTAAGAAGGGATTGAATGTTGAGATGTCTATTCAGACATCTACCCTAGAAAGTAGAGAGAGGTTTTCCACATTTGTGGAGTCAATTCGAAGGATAGAAGGGTCTATGACAAAGAAACATGCGACAGACCTTAAAAGGAAGTCTAAATGGTTACATGAACAAGGAATTGGTGGTACTAAACAATCAAAGATTTTAGTAGTACCGACTCAAGTACAATATAGTGCACCTAAACAGCAGTCACCTAAAGGGCTTCGAGCTTGCTATAGATGTGGACAGAGATGACATCTGAGGTGGCAATGCCCAAACAAAAAGTGATGAGGTGACTCAACAAACAAGAAACTAGATAACTTGTAATAAGTAGATATGTCAATATAGAACCTTCTATTTTGAATTATCTTGCACTCTCTACTATAAGAAGGGTAGTTGTTGTTCAGTTCATTTGTATAATCCTTTAAAAATATGAAAGAGAGATAAGTAGGATGAAAACTTGTACTCAGTTTAATATTCTTTTATATGTTTTGAAATTTCTCTTTCTTCATTAAGGAAGGTAAGAGATGAAAGAATAACTCAGAGAAAATCTGAGATATTAAGTATATCAAATTTAAAAGAAATGAAAACATAAAACAAAATAAGAGCATACTATCTAAATTCAGTTCTTGACTACCCTAGCCAGGTATTCATTTACTGCAGGCAAGGTAAGTATGACATACCTAGATTGTTATCTTTTTTATTACTCTGATCAAGTAATCATTCTGAAACAATCCAAAGAAGGCTAATCAAGAAGGAGATGGGTCATGGATATTTCTACCACATTCTAATTGATATACGAAGGAATTTGATTTAATTATAAATCAACTTATAAACAAAAGAAGAATATGATTCTTTGTTTTCTTTCCTTTCTGGGACATGGCAATCAAGTGGGTCTTAGGACATTTGATGTGTACAATTAAAAATGTTTATTTGATGGATACTTAGAAAAAAGTATCAGTTTGTCTTGGACTTGGGTTACAAGAAAAAGATTTGTTTAACAAGTAATGTCCCAGGATGAAACAAAGATGAATATGTGATGTGTTTCCATCACATGTAATGGATACCAAGGTAAGTGATTCTGGCATCAGATAAAGTATGTTGACCACCTGGAGTGGTTAATTGTGAAATTAGATCGGCTATATAATATAGCATGGACATCATATGTTAGGGGTTTATGCATTGCATAAACATGACATTGAGATGTTATGAGACTTGATGAGATGTTATATGAATAATATATGTCTCCCTTTATCTGGGATTTCGGGGACGAAATCCTTGTTAGGGGTTTATAATTTGTAACATCCTTGACCTGGGTTATGCTTTAACCCTAGGTGTTTTGTTTAAGAAATACAATCATATGCTTGTTCTTATCTTTTGAAAAGTAATTAAGGTTTAATAGGAACTTCTGTTTCAATTATAGTCCTTTTTGAACAATGTTGAAATAATATTTTGCCTATTTTGGACTAAAGTGCAAATTACCCAAGTTGAGGGGTTAAATTGTAAATGTTACATGATAAGATGTTCCTCAAGTGTTTAAGCATCATAAGGATGAAAATGATGTAGTAGTATGGCTTGTTGTAGCCTGAGTACTAAGAAAGAGTTGATAAAGCAATGTTTGTGCATTAAAACCTAGTTTTGGTGTAATGTGCAATTTACCCAAAACCCAGGGTTCAATATGCAAAATATCACTCTTAGAGGGTCCCTAATTATTCTTAGCATCATGTATAGGAAATAAAATGAGAGGGGCACCTCATTTGAATCACTTTGGAAGAGAGAGAATCTTGATATTAAAATAATCAAGATTTAAGCATAATTGGAAATTTACTTCAATTTAATGAAAAAATAAATATATTAATTAAATACCCCTTTAACCAAAAGGTAAGGTATGAGTTTGCAAGAGAATTTATGACCATGTGGCTTGCAAAGGCTTGAAAATATCCAAAGGAAGTGGATAACTCACACACATTATTATAAGAAAAAGAAATATCCACTCACTTATGGATATTAGTATAATATGATTTAAGGTGCTTAATTTGCTTTTCTTTAAATCATGGATAATTGAGAGGAATAAGAGGCAAAGAAGATAGCCTCGTGATCAAGGAAGGGAAGGGGGAAAGTGGCAAGGAAATGGAGGATATAATCCCTACTTTCTCTCTCCTAAAATGATTTTTTAATAAAATGCATATATGCTCCCTTATCCATAGCTTGGATGGGTAATTTCGAAAC
The DNA here is from genome assembly GCA_963693085.1 of Alisma plantago-aquatica. NCBI lineage: Eukaryota > Viridiplantae > Streptophyta > Magnoliopsida > Alismatales > Alismataceae > Alisma > Alisma plantago-aquatica. Next base: position 858,895,685 of record OY856411.1, on the reverse strand, counting down.
CCCTTTCCCTTCTTGCTTGAAAAAATGACCAAGGGAGCTTGGAGAAATAGGAGGACGACCCCCAACCTGTTGGTAAGCTTCTTGATCTTCTTTCACCATGATTTCATGGTGGAAATCGAAAATAAATGATGGATTTCTTCTTTTGTCCATGCAATCTTCTATTCTAGCAATTCCTTTTCACTCAAAAGCTTGAGAACGAACTTGGGATAGTTGAGAAATCTTCTTCCACCATTAAAGACGTGGATCTTGGAGCTTTGAAGCTCAATTGGAGGCGGGTTTTATAACTTGAACCCTTAATATTATTATTGCATTCAATTCCTTATCAATCGTTGATCCTTTCTTCATTCTCAAAATTTTATTTGGTTGATTGATGCAATCACCATGAAAATCACAGAAAGTTTCGTGGGTTTAGAGCTTTATGATGATGACATCATCATAAGCACACACCTCCCCAAATATCTATTGCAAATAGTTTCAATGATATGGTCCAAACGGTTTCACCAAATAGTTTGCAAACCATTTGGAGGTTTGGTTCCCAAACCGTTTAGAGGAGTTGACCTTTTGGATGGGTTGACCATTTGAGGTCAGGACTCTATTACATGTTGGATGAAGATCTAATGGTTCCAATTGATTGAATCAAAAAATGGAAAATCATCCAATTAGAAACCCTAATCGGGTTAAGTGTTGAATTTGCAATTAGTTGATTTAAATCTTTAGGTTGATTAACCCAAATGGTCTCAAGACCGTTTGGAGGTCATCCAAATGGTCTCAAGACCATTTGGAGGTCATCCAAATGGTCTCAAGACCGTTTGTAGGTCAACCAAGACCGTTTGGAGGATTAGGGTCAAGTATGGTTGAGTAATTGAAGGACCAGAGATGGTAAATTGAAATGCAATCAATTGCTCAATTGGTGATCCACCTAATGATCTAAACCCTAATTGAATCTCACCCAGTTTCAAGGATGGGTGGGTCAAACGGTCTCAAGATAGTTTGGAGGTTATCCAAACAACCTCAAGACCATTTGAGGTCAGGTAATGTCATGGTTTGATGATGATCTAATGATTTCAATTGGACTAGTTCCATAATGTCAACCATTGATGGTTCCTCGATTTCAAAACCCTAATTGATGGTTTGTTGATTATAAACCCTAGGTCAATCGGGTTGAAAACCATAATTGAAGGACTAATTGAAGGGTGATTCAATGGTCCAATTGAATAATAAATCAATGGTCCAATTGATAGGTGGTTTAATGATTGAAATCCTGAATTGATAAAGTGATGGAAGACATTTTTGGTCCATTCGGTTTTGACAGAGTTTGGACCAAACGGTCTTAAGACCGTTTGAGTCCAAACGGCCTCAAGACCATTTGGGACCAAACGGTCTCAAACCGTTTGGAAACCCAAGCCCATTCAGTTTCAAACCGTTTGGAGCATCAATGGTCAAGAACGTTTGGATGTTTCAATATGACTTAATTAGTGGGGAACCTAAGGTGATGAAAGATGAAATGTCCCTATGGTTTCTATTGATTTATCTCAAATATAATCACTAGGGTTTTAACTTCAAGGTACTAAGTAATTGGTAACCCTAGATGAGTTAATCCTTGAAGCTTAAGTAAGAAATATTTCAATACACTATGTCAACCCTAATTGAATGTATTTAATTAAAGGGTTGGTTGACCTAATTTATCTAGGTTTGGCATAGTCAACATCCTAGAGAGGATGAGAGAGAGAAGAATCCATACATGTAGAATAATCATGTAATGGATAGGCCTCAAACACCTTCAATATGATTAAACTAAGATTTTAATGTATGATCTTTAATGAAGGGAGATGGTATGTGAAATCCTATCTTTAATGAAGGGAGATGGCATGTGAAACCCTAATTCAGGGTGATGCCATGTGAAACCCTAATTGAGGGTGATGCCATGTGAAACCCTAATTGAGGGTGATGCCATGTGAAACCCTAATTGAGGGTGATGCCATGTGAAACCCTATGCAATGGTATGATGAGGAGCCCTAATATAGGGTGAAGGTATGTGAAACTCTAATTTGGAGTTATAATACATGAAGCCCTAATCTTGGACAAGATAATGACAAACTAGAATCCTAATAATAAAATAGTCGTTAAACCTTATAAAGGTGAGATATCTCAAATGGTTGATTATATGCAACATTATAGTAAGCAATGCCTTAACCTGAGATGAGTCCATATCATTGAAGATAGTTGGACCATTCTTGTGTGTGACCTATGCACTTCATGGTAAGAGTGATAGGTTAGTAAATGAAAGTATTAAGATGGAAAATACCTTAACCCAAGATAAGTTGATAACTCAAGAAAGTTGGAGGTGATGAGGAAAGTGATACATCAAGATATGATAGATATCTCTATTAGCATTCCAGGGTTGATATACCTTGATGCACCTCAAATCCTATATTCTTGGACAAGAAACACATGAAGAGTGTTATGTAAATTGCTACAATAAAATGTAATTATTTTGATATACTTTGATAAGTATAGGCTAATATACCTTGAGAATGGGGTTAAGCCAAACTAATGAGTATGATGTAATCATACCATGATAAGGATGAGAAATGAAATCATACCTTGTATTGGTAATCATTTAATGATAAATGTTATGAGTAATAAACATGATTGAATACTCGAGATGATAATGGATGCTCCTAGAGGTGTGGAGCTATATATTAAGGTTGATTTGATAAGTATGAAATCCTAATCAATGTGAGATGGGAAATCCTAACCCTAAATTGGGTAATGGGACATGAGAAACCCTAATGTGACTTAAATATTAAGCCCTAACCCCATTGAGGGAATAGTGGTATTACTATTGTATTACATGAGGTAATATGTTATTGTTGACTAGTGATAGGTAACAAGATGTTTAATGGACTTGTGAGCCATATGATTAGTTTTTGCCTAGTGAAAGGTAACAAGATGTTTAATGGCCCTGTGAGCCATATGTTTAGATGTTGCCTAGTAAGAGGTGACAAGATGCTTTATGGGCCTTATGAGCCATGAGAATAAATGTGGCATAGTGAAAGGTACCAATATAATTATAAAAGTTTATTGTAAGAAATGTTAATGTTTTAATAAACTTAATAAAAGGAACAATTACATTCAATAAAGAATGTGAAAAGCTATGAAGGCTAACCTTAGGGTTCAAAGCCTAGAGAAGGATGTGATGATCAATGATGAGTTAAAGGAATTTACATTCCATGAGTTGTGTACATGAGTTGTGTAATCAGGAGTGGTTAGAGTCCACTGCCTGGCGGTGTACTCAGGTTTGGTTAAAGTCCAATACCTGGCAGAGGCATGAAGCATGTAATCAGGATTGGTTAAAGCCCAATACCTGGAAAAGGCTTGAAGCCTGTAATCAGGGTTGGTTAAAGTCTAATGTTTGGCTGTGTAATCCAGATTGGTTAGAGTCCAATGCCTGGTTGTGCAATTAGGATTGGTTAGAGTCCAATGCCTGGCTGTGTAATCTGGATTGGTTAGAGTCCAATGCCTGGCTGTGTAATCAGGATTGGTTAGTGTCCAATGTCTGGCTGTGTAATCAAGATTGGTAGTGTCCAATGCCTGGCTGTGTAATCAGGATTGGTTAGAGTCCAATGCATGGCTGTGTAATCAAGATTGGTTAGAGTCCAATGTCTGGCTGTGTAATCAGGATTGGTTCGAGTCCAATTCCTAGTTGTGTAGTCAGGATTGGTTAGAGTCCAATGCATGGCTGTGTAATTAGGATTGGTTAGAGTCCAATGCCTAGCTGTGTAATCAGGGTTGGTAGTGTCCAATTCCTGGCGATGTAATCAGGTTTGGTAGAGTCCAATACCTAGTAGAGGCTCAATTCCTGTAGTGATGACACATGATTGGTAATTACCCAATGCCTGTAATGAAGACACATGATTGGTAACAACCCAATACCTATATTAATGATAAATTAGTACATGGTAGATATAATCCCATAACTATTTTGCAGATTGGCTAAGGCCAACAGATTGAAACAAAAATGTCTCATGGGTGACATATCAAGAGAATAAGTGTCACAAGAGAAGTTTAACATAATGGCATAATGTTATGGATATAATATATACATGTTCTTTCTATTCCTCATTATGAGAATAGATGATCTATGGTTTTTATCATAAATAGTTGCAATGCTTTAAAAGATGAAAATGCTTTAAACTGCTTATCCTCTGCCCAATTTTATATTATTAAACTGCAATAATAATGTTTATGGCGGATAGTTATATCTCCCATTGGGGAAATCACAATTGTCTCACCCCCGTGGGATCCAACATTTTTTTAGGTGGACAAGCACGGAGGAGAGTGCGAACATCTTGCAGAGGAAGAACTTCAACAGCAGTAGGGACAACAGTGACAACTCAGGTTGAGTGTACTGTCTGTCGTGTCGTGTAGATAGAAGTCCTATGTGTTGTCTCTGTACTCTCAGGTCCTCAGAGTTAATAGTTAGTGCTTTTAATTAATTGTTGTGAGATTTTGGCTTGCTGCCTCGAGGTTCTTATACTGTCTGTGTTTAACTTTTAACAAGGCAGTTGATGTTGTAAATCTTAAGGAGAGATGGTACAAGATATGTACTTATGAACTAGGATGTAAATGTAATACATTGGTTCTCGTTGAAAGAGTTTTCCTATGATTGGATCTCTTTGAAAAAGGTTTTAATTTTTAGTGATTTTTAGTAATCCACTGCAAAAGATCGCTTCCGCTTAAGTAAATCTTGTTTTGTGAGTTGGATGCCATAGTTCAGTACTAGTATTAGCATCTACTTACTTGCCTTAGTGTAATGTTCTTCTTTTATTGGTTAGTTTCCTATCCTTGATAACCATAATTAATATTCTAGGTTTAAAGTAGGTTTTATTCTTGCACTTTCTTAATTTCTTTCTTGACCACTTCAGGTAACTTCAAAACCAAATCTATCCTTGAACCCTAGACTCCACAGCAGGAACCTAACCAAAATGAACTAAGCTCTAGTGCCTCCTCTCTCCATGTTGATCAACCATTAACTTGCCACCTCCTATTCTGTAATATGAACATGTGCGCTCGCATGTAAGTGTTTAAGTATTTGAGCATGTCAATTATGGTTACCAATTTTATCAACCCAACTATGTTCATCCCACCGACACCAAGCTTTCTAGCATTATTGTCGGGGCGATAGGAATGCAGCGTAGCTAGTTTGTTTAGCTTTGAATTTTCCCACTACCTTCACCTTTTATACTCTTTATTCTTTGAGTTATTTTTTGCATATGGGTTTTCTAACTTGTCTTCTTTTGTTTGGTTGTTCCCTATACATGTGAAACTCAACCCTTGGATGACAAGATGGGAGATCGAGATGCATAAGATAAACCTCCAGCTCCTCCACCTATACACAAGACATTGCATGTTTTTTATACCTGGAACTACAATTTTCTAAATGAATTTGAGGGAAAAAATTCTCCATTCCACTTGGTCTTCTTGGGATTCTCCTCACCTTCTATAGACTTGAGAATGAGAACCCATACAAGCATGTGGAATCCTTTCCTAAGACATGCTTCACCTTTAGAATGCCCACAACTACAAATGACTTCATTAGATTTACCAAGTTCCCATTCTCCTTGTAATACAAGGCCAAAGATTGGTATGATTCATAAAAGGAAATCATGAGTTGGAGATAGATGAATATTGGCTTCTTGAAGAAGTTGTGTTCTATTGCAAGATTGACACAAATGTGGCATGCTATAGTAAATTTCAGCCAACTTGATAATAAGAGGTTCTAGAAGACATTGAGAGAGTACCCCCACCACAAAATTCCTTTGTGACAGCTTGTTCGAACCTCTTACTCTGGTATCACTCAAAAGATTCAAGCTTTTATGGATTCTTATTATGGAGGAGCTTTTCTGGAAAAACCACCTAAGGACACATGGTTTTTTATTTTAGAACTTCATAGGAAGCCAAAGGCTTCAAGGTTCTAGTGTTCTTAATGATTATGACAATGCCATTTTCATGAAACCTTCAACTCCTAATGAGTCAAGCCCACAAATGATGAAGATCCTCTTTGAAATGATAAATTCTATGAACAATTAAGTGGGGAATAATCTCAGTCACTCGGTCAATTCTATTGAGTGCTTTGGTGAAGAAGTGAAGACCCTTCACTCCCATAGCAATGGGAACAACATGGTTAAAGGTACTCAAGAATTAAAGATAAGATTCTCACTAGGGTTAAAGACTTTGATGAGATTCAAAAGAATGTGAAAATATTTTATCAAAGACTGAAGCATCCTTACTCGATACTTGTCCCCCAAGTAGAAGGGAAACTTCCTCCTAACCCATTGTGAACTCTAAAAATGCCAGTGAACCACTAGATGTTTCTCAAAACTCCTAAAATCCACCCCATTGCAATTGCAACCCATAGATCAATTTCAAGCCCCCTCATAAACCTTATATGCCTCCATCATCACAACACCCTACCAATACACTTACCACCATCAATACTCCTCTCCGCCTCATTTACAACACCAAGGTCCACCTCCATATCCTCCATAACAACAACAAGCTTCCCCTCTTCACCATAAGCAAGTTAATATTATGACAGTTCTAAGGAGTGGAGGAGATATTGAGCAGCCCACAAATCAAATGAGTATGACCATGTGAACCAAAGGCACATTAATGAAATGAGGGAAAAGAAAGAAATCGATGATACTATCATTGAGATAGATGAAAATGATATCATGATATCTCATGTTGATTTTATTGTATTGTGTGTTCCACCCTATACTCCATTTGTAGGTTCTTCAATCCCCAGTGTTCCACCCTTGATCCTAAGAGTTCCCAATGTCATGTCTCAAGATAATTATGTTGATCCAAGTAAATCAAGTGCAAGTGATCCCCCATTCACAGACGCATTGGAAGAGCCCCCATGGTCAAATAGGAGGCTGGAAGCTAAAGTAGAGGAAAAACCTTCTGACATTGTCTTTATGGCCCGAACGAAAGAAGGATCATCTGACATCCAGGAGATCTTTGATAGGAAAAAGTGAATATCCCTTTATGGGATGATATCAATAAGGTTCCATATTATTTTAAATTTCTATAGGATATGTACGCTTTCAAGAAGAAGTCTACAAGAGGGATGCCTAAAGAAAATTGAGTAGATACAACAAGCAAGAGATATTCTACAATAGGTTCTTCTTGTGAAGCAAAAATACTCAGGAACCCCACTAATATCTGGCTACATAGGTGGACATCACACTGACCAATCCCTCCTTGATTATGGATCTAGTGTGAATTTGATGCCATATAGTGTCTATATGGATCTTGGGTTAGGCAAGATGAAATTGACCAATTCTACTCTCTGATTGGTGGATCAACTAAAGTGCCTATAGGAAGTGTGGATGATGTTTTATTGATGATAGACAAGGGATGGGAAGTAGTGTTCCCATCAGATTTTATTGTACTTTACATGGACATGGAGGGTAGGAAGAATACCATCATATTTGGGAAGACCATCTGCTCTATAGCCAATGCCAAAATACATTGTGCATAGTGGCATGTTGAGAGTCTCTTTCAAGGACATGAATATAAAGATCAATATGTTCAAGAGCCCCACCAGGGAATAAAGAGATGAGGATTATCATTTGAAAGATTCAATTGATTACTCAAAATATGGGGACCTAGATGCAAAACTTCTCAATAACTTTATTTATCAATGGGATATCAAAAGACTATTGAATCTAGATGAGAGAGCCGTCTTTTTCAAGAATGGACCAACAATGTTTCCTAATGGTTGATTGATTGAAGGAACTACAAAGTCCAACAAATTTCATAAAACTTTGCTCTAGTGGGAGGCTACTCACCCACATTTGGGGACTTTTTGACCCAATCTTCGATCTTTGATACTTTTTGATAATTTCATAGATTTTTAAAGAAAAGCATGTACACATGTGTTTAGTACTTTTTGTTTTAGTTTTGAAATGTGGAATAAAACATGTTAGAAATTGAGAGAAAGATCTCAAATCAGTGCAAATAGAGTATAATATCTTTTGTGGATCAAAGAAATGTAATTAAATATGAATTTTTGGAAGAATTGAGAAGAATCGAAGATTTTTGGATTAAAAGTGGCCAGAATGACTATGCTTCCACAAAATGGTCCTATAGGCCTCACTATAAATTATAGGTAAATCTATATTTTTGGTGCCATCCATCCTGGTTGTGCTGACCAGAACGTCCATGATCGGCCAAGTCAAAAACCTAAGTCATCAATTTATAATGTGAGACACCACAACCTCCTCATTCTAGTCGACCCAAAATGGTTGTTTCAAGCACTATGTCTATATAGGTCAACTCTCCAACCACCCCAATCCTCCAAATATTCAACACCAAGCTCCATTGAAGGTTCCTTGAGTTGCCAAGAGTCTTCTCTTACCTCCATCTCTACATTCCCACAAATTTTCACCCTCAAATCATCATCTCCATATTCATTCCACCACAACTCTCCAAAAGGATGAAACATATCACTACCTCCATTTCTCCACAAAAAATCCATGCAAAGTGAAGAAGATCAGAAAGACAGTGAAGAAGGGGTTCCAAAATGGAGTCCAAGCCACTAGAGGCACAAAAACCCACACAAAGAGAACCTACAACATCATCCCATTATCTCACAGACCCACTTCATCATGGCCTATTCCACATTTGGAATCGGTGAGAGGCTCATGTATATATTCATCCTCAGTATCCACACCATGAATCCCACCTACAACCAACATGGAGAGGAAGTTCTATTGGATAATGAAATGGAAAATGCTCTCAATTCCATCAACTTTGAGGATCCATCTAGGGAAAGAAGGATGAAGAAGGCTTCTACTGCATCATCTTCACAACCACCTTTGTGACCTACCCCATCAAGGCATTCTACATCCTTGGTGCAGGAACATACTACACAACAACCCACAAAAGGAAGTTGTTGATTTAAGAAGAAGAAGAAAATGATGCACTAGTTGAAATTGTGCCCTTTAACTTGGACACAAGTTCGGGGCCATATGATCACCAATAAGAGTAAGGAGATACACAGAAAGTGAGGAAGTGGAAGATGAGCCAGAAGGTATGCTATAAAGGTTGGTAGTGAAGAGGATGACGATTCTAGGAAAATAGCCCAAATGATCTACATTCTAATAGAAAAGAAAATAGAAGTATTTGTGTGAAGCCTCTCCATCCCAAGTTCACTACGAGGAGGGTGATCCCTACAAGGTATGTGTTCGTGTCTACTATGCAAACCCTAGGGATTCACACTTCATTCAGGATGTATCTAGAACCGTTGGGTTTGTACAAGGTGTTGAATGAGGTCTAAGAGTCCTACATTGAGACAACCCATTAGTTCTTTGGTTTGTTGGAGAGGGTACTATATCGAACTAAGGATGTCATTCAATTTAGACATGACGACTATACACATGTGTTGGAAAATTGCTATCTCTATAAGATTTTTTCCTTGACGCCTGAAATAGCAAAGATATTTGATGAAAGGAAATTTTGATAAAGGTGGATGTTTGAAATACTCAATAATGTGGAAAGACCTTACCAAAAATGAAACTTTCACAACAGGAAGTTTGAGAGTAGTGAGTTGCATAACCCTATCACAAGGTACATTCAACAAGTCCTAGCTAACCCTATCATTGGCCTATGTGATAATCAAGGTTGTTTCTCCTAAAATGATTAGTCTATAATGACGAGATGACAAAGGAGGAATATGTAAATCTAGGTGTTATGATGATTGACCATATGAAAACATACCCATCCAAGAGAAAAGTCCCTTTCATAATGGGGTGATAGTTACTACTATTTCTCTTAATCTAGATTACATCTAGAAGCTCTTACAAAGGCAGAAGGAACCATATTTATTGACTTGAACTGTATTGCATGATACCAGATGATCTCCCCCTACGTGATGGAAATATTATATACAATATGAAACTTGGATACCCTATGCTTACCATTGAGCTTCCATACGACACTAGTGTGACTTCATCCAACAAATTGTATTAGGGACGAGGACCATCCCAAAGAGGGCCTTCGGGCACCAACTGTAGCTTTACCTATGGGAGACAAAGAAGATAATGTTCTTGAGAAGTAGTAGGAAAGCTGACAACCATGCCACATAAGAGAAAGACAAGATATGTTTTGATGTAAAACCACCTCCAACAAATGCAAATTACATTTCTTATATTCAATGCATAGTTAAGGGGATTCAATGAACACAGTAGACCATGTGGTTGAACCAGGAACATATGAATCATCAGATCAACCACATGCACTACTTTTAGCATGCACATGATTAGAGAACCCCTTAATGGGAGGAGGATTTCTAGGGTGCATTGTCAGGTTACTAGGAGACCTACCCGCCTCCACATGAGGATTATTGAGGCAGTTACTACCACCATCCTCTAGCATATGGGAAACCACCAAAGGATCCACCACCACATCAATGACTTATACCCTATCACTCTTAGACTTTAGTGTCATGGTGAGGACAACATGATTCTAAAGTTTAAGGTGGTAGGGTAGAACACGTCCTTCTTCTCAGTTTCATTTTGATATGCTTGTTTTACATATTCCACCATATTCTATGATGATTGTTGATACACTTTCAGTCTAGATTAGATTTTTCTTGCATTTCATACATGCACAAATATAGTTTAAATTATTGCAATTTTGTGTAATGTTTCAAAAAAAATCATTTTTTCCATTTCATGCCATGCATTGAATTTCATGTAGATTTTGTGGTTTCTTGCATGAACTAGTTAGAATTTTCTTATTTTACATTTATTATTTTCTAGTGTAGGTTCATATGCAGTTTAGGGGAATTCAGCACCATTTTGGCCAATTTTTCTCAAACTTAAAATTTCTTCCCTAGCATGTTTTAATGCAATCTCTAAATTAAATCTTAACCTTTAACAAATGCATGTTATATCTCATGATATATTGCTAAATGGTCTAAATTTTTTCTTTGTACATATGAATCACCTTTCCCATGATTGTGAAGTGTTTAGTTGAATTGTGATCTAAGAAAGCTTTAAATGCTTACAGTTTGTTAAATCTCATGATAGAAATGTGGTTTTTGTATTTTTCATTTGTGTGGTATGCATTTATTGATGAATAATGTTGGATTAATTTGCATGCATGAGATCTCATGTTGAAACCCACACTAGTGAGTCCTCTTTGATGCATTTTTCTTTCACCACTTCTTACATATTCACGTCATTAAAGGACGCCAAAGTGCACACATCGGCCTTTTCCACCCTCCAAAAGTTTGGGTTGCCCATATCAATATCCCCTCCACTTCACTCTTACTAGCATATGCCCTAAATACACCAAGGGCAAAAGAAAAAAAGAAAAAAATGCAAAAAGAAAATAAAATATGCTCCTATGAAAAAACATCTAAATAAAGAAAAGAAGAGTGATCCTATGTAATAGCACTCAAATATCTTACCACAACCCCCTTCTTTCATTTGCACGCTCATTGAGCTAGGTAACATCAATCCTAGTTGACCTCACCATTTACATAGTGATGTGGGTCACCTAGTGTTTCTTGAGATGTGATATTGAATGCATGCTGGTAAAACAATACTAATAGTCATCCTTGATCATCATCATCATGAAATAGTTTACCTATATCTATATGAGAACCATATAGAATTGTGTATTATATGCCTGATATTTGAAGTTGTTAGTCTCGAGGCTTTGATCAAATTTTTTTAGTAAAAGAGGAGAGGAAAGAGGTGAAATACATGTATTTAGTCATTATTGAGCACATATAGTCTGTATCCATCTATTACAATGCATTTGTTCTTTATCTGTTGTCGAAAAGTTGAAGAGACATTAACTTGGACCATACTTGAGGAAAGGTATGTTTTATGTTTGGGGTGGTGATACAACCCTCATATAAGTTTTCAATCTTGTGTCATTTTATCCTTTAATAACATCTAAACACATTAGAAAGCATAACACTTATTACAACAAATGGTTTATTGTCAAACACACTTATAGAGTTTTTGTAAGGAGTGGGACCCAATAGGGGGGACCACTCCCTAACTCTAATATTTTGAGATCACTATAGCAATTCCCATACATTGAGACATAACATATAGATTAGAGGGAAGCTGTTTTACTCTCAAAATAATATGACAAAATAGAGCATAAAGTAAAAGCAGAAGAATGTAAGGTGTAAACTTATTACATGATCCATTTATTTCTAAGAACTTGCCCACATGGACATAAAAGAAACATAAAGGAAACTAAGTCTAATGAATTAGTTGCAGAGGGCAACCTAGCCATCTTAGAAACTTCATGAACTACAGCTGAATAGGTTCCTTGAAGCCTGAGTCCTCAAGTGCAGGCTCCTCCTCTAAGGTCACGACATGCTCCTCTTCATCTGAGTGGAAGGGAACATCCCCCAGAAATATAGGAAACAACAAAGAGGTCAGCAAAGGCTGAGTTTGTACATATATAAAAAAATACTTTGGGCATTATAATGTGTTACAAGTATACAAGAGATGTTCCCAAATGAAAAAGGGGGCTATTTGCAATTAGGTATGCTCAAGAGAAAAGTAACAAAAGAAATGAGGCGTATTAATTTCATATTACAAGCATGATAATAAAGAGTGCCTTGCCATAACAATCATCCATAGATTCATATTAAAATAATAGACATTTGCGTGCATAACAATGTAAACTAAATATACCTAAAACAGGGCCATGACACCATAGGATCATGGCCTAAAAATAAATAAGGGTGGAAATGCACACCTAGGGTGGAAACACACACCCTATATAAGTATGGTTGTACATAAGTACCACTATTCTAGATATTCTAGTCAAACATGTAGCATCAATAAAAATAGAGAGGCAAGGCTAGTATTTAAGTCAAATTTTAATAAAAAGGCATTCATAGCAAATGGGGTACAAGTACCCTTATCAACAAAAAGCCAGAATGATACAATGAGTCAACATAAGGAAAAAAATTGTTCAAAAATTTAGATTTCAAAGGAATAACAGTTCAAAAGATGTCTCATTAAAAGAAAGTAGGTTTTAGTCAAATAATGCCCAGAATAAAAATAGAGAATGTACACACCTTGTGATCAGACCTGAATATTCAATAACACCTCCTAAGCACAGGGTCAGGGTTGTCTCAGGCTAGTCATAATATGTGTTCATTAAATTAATATAATTTACATTGAAATCATTACTTAGAGAATGACCCTGCTGTAACTTTGAAATCAGGTTGTGAAACTTATCCCATTAAATCATTCGAATTATTCAGATTTCAAAAACATATTTATATGTGTGATTTGGACATAGGAATGATTTATTATGAATTTCACAAGTTAACCTGATATCTGAGGGAAAATAAAAATGATTTGTGAAAAGGCGATGATGCCCTCAAATGAAATTGCACTAATGTAGTGTGATTTATCACAAACTATACGAGAGAATTGGCCTTCATGTCACAGGGTCAACCAGTCAAAGAAATGTGAGATTACAGAAATGCCCCTACTAGGCGTGACAAAATCATGTGCACCCATGGCCGAGACTAGGTTTTCACCCCAGGGATTGACTTCCCAGTCTCTTGCGCCATGGCACTACAGTGGAGCTTGACTCAAGCTCTTAGCACTAGATTGGCCTCCGACCAGTAGTTCTCACACCAGAAGTCTAAACAAAAAGTCACAAAGAGGCTGGGATGAACTCAGTGAGCACTGCTCATGTACAAATTGATGATGAGATGAAGAAGGATACCCGAGGAAGCTAGAGGTCAAAATCAATCTGAAAAGGTCCAACCGGGGTACAAAGGCATGGATGGCCTTCTACTGGACCCGACACACTCATCGGTCATCCTCCTAGGGTCAGATACATGTGGAGTCCCTCTCAACGACATGACAAAACATGGGACATCAGCGGCGCTAGTCGACCGGACAAATGAGAAAAAATCTTGGCAAGGTAAATGCACAGAAAGAAAGAGCAAGGGTCCGAGATGGTTATCTCGAGTGGAATTGCACTGTGGTGACTCCATCTGCAGGAGATTTGGGTTTTTACTTTGGGGAAGACGACTGCCATCCAATCCCTCCATGCAACTATGATCAAAATTGGTCACTGGGATAGAAGGATGGGTCGTCGAGGTTAAGTTCTGGACTGAAAAGGAGGGAATGGTAGCTCCACAATGAGGATTTAGTGAACTGAGGAAGAACAATGGCTGTTGCACACAATCTAAAAGAGGCGTTTAGCCAATTCTTGACTCTAAGGCCCGTGTTAGGGCTCGTTGGAAAGGGCAGAAAATGGGGAAGTCATTGGCGAAGGAATTGATTGATTCAGTTTAAGATAGGGGTAGATATCGGTGATGGACTCCGTCACTAGCCAAAGCCTGAGTTTTGTGCTATTGTCGGGGGTTTGGGACGACCAGGTCCCGACCCGTCCCGCTCGCCCGAGATGGAAAAACTAGAAATAAACCCAGCCCGACACCTTGGTCCGGGTGTGACCAAATAAATAAATTAATCGACCATAAATTTTAGGTAAAAACGTACATAGTCTATTAGGGTTTAGTTTAAGGGTGCATTTGATGTCCAAATGACCCCAAATTTTGAGGGTTAGGCAACAAGGATGTGAGGAACCCGATTATATGCTTAGTTTGGGTTTTGAGGTAACTTTAGTTGTAATTTTAACTATTGAGCATATATATCATACACTTAATGTAATGACTTAGTCTAATGGTCAATTATGATGAAACGTTCCATCTAAACTCAATTCCTTTCCTATCTGAGTTCCATGGCTATCCTAGTTCACAAATCTAGGGTTAGGTAATCTAGATTATCATAATTTATATTAGGTGTCCCAAATTTAGGTATGATGGTATCATTATCGTATGGTTTCATTTCTATGGAACCTTATTGAGTCAAACTAGGGTTTAAAGATCGGAAAGCTAGATAGTCTAAAAGGAACAAGAAAGATGGTATCTAGGAGGTACTTATTAAAATGAAAGACAAGATAAGAGGAAGTAAAAAGGTTTGTACCTAGAATTGGGGATGCTAAAACTGTGGGACACCGATTGAACAAAACATTATTAACTAGGCGGAAGTGATTGTTTGCAGTAGATTAACAAAAATCACTAAAAATTAAAACCATTTACTAAGAGATCCATCTCCAGGAAACTCTTATAATAAGAACGAAAAATATTAATTTACACATACATTCTGGTTCACAAAGTACATATCTTGTACCATCCCTTCTCAAGGGTTACAAGTATCAACTACTCTGTTAAAGACTATATACAGGCAACATAAGAACCTCGAGGCATCAAGCATAAATATCAGATCGATCATAAAAGCACTAACTACCAACTCCTAGGACTTGAGAGTATAGAGACAACTCATAGGACTGATATCTACATGACATGATAGTCAATATCTCCACCTAAGATGTTACTTCTGTTCCTATTGCTGCTATCCTTCCCCTGTTGTATGGTTCCTGTCTCCTCATCCTCGTCCACCTAAAAAGGTTGGATCCCACGGGGGTGAGACAATTGAAAATTGTCCCAGTGAGAGATATAACTCTCCACCAGAAACATTATTATTGTCGATGAACAGTAATAAAATGAACAGTGGAATCTTCATTAAATGGAAGGATTTAATCATTTTTAAGAAGAATGGAGCAATGTCACCTTTTAAAGTATGACAACTATAAAGTGATAAGCAGTAGATCATCTTATTATTTAATAAGGAAATATGAAGAACATGTATAACATTTATCCATCTAGGACGTACTAAGCAAGATATCATCAACCAAGGATTCTTGTATTTCAACCTTAAGAAAATACGCTACATGACTAATTACATTTCACAGTCATACTTAAGCCCTGAGGAGATGAGGTATACCACTCATATTCCAACTGACCATGATTAAGTAAAGCATCGGTACCATACATAGCTCAATGGAAGAGCTGGACTCCATCACCTCATATGTCTGGGTTAGTATGAGATCATATGTAGGACATCTTGTGTCTCTGCTAAATAGCTCTCCAGGGTATACTAGCATCTTCGCTATAGAGTTATAGCCCGTAGCATATACTCTTTTCAGGATATGGCCCGTAGCCAATGCCTGGTATTGTGGAGTTATGACCCATAGCCATACTCTTATTTGGATATGGTCCATAACCATTCATAACTGCACAATACCAGGCATTGGCTACGGGCCATATCCTGAAAAGAGTATATTCTATGGGCTATAACTCTATAGTGAAGATGCCAGTATACCCTGGAGAGCTATTTAGCAGAGACACAAGATGTCCTGCATATGATCTCGTACTGACCGAGACAGATGAGGTGATGGAGTCCCGCTCTTCCATTGACCTATGTATGTTACCGATGATTTATTTAATCATGGTCGGTTGGAGTATGAGCGGTATACGTCATCTCATCAAGGCTTAAGTATGACTGTAAAATGTAATCAGCCGTGTAGTGTATTTGCTTAAGGTTGAAATATGAGAATCCTTGGTTGATGATATCTTGATTAGTACATCCTAGATGGATAAATGTTATACATGTTCTTCATATTTCCTTATTAAAGAATAAGATGATCTACTTCTTATCACTTTATAGTTGTCATACTTTAAAAGGTGACATTGCTCCATTCTGCTTAATAATGATTAAATCTTGCCATTTAATGAAGATTCCTCTATTCATTTTATTACTGTTCATCAACAATAAAAATGTTTCTGGCGGAGAGTTATATCTCTCGCTGGGACAATTTTCAATTGTCTCACCCCCGTGGGAAACAACCGTTTTTGGTGGACGAGGATGAGGAGGTAGGAATCATACAACATGGGAAGGATAGCAGCAATAGGGACATCAATAACATCTCAGGTGGAGATATTGACTGTCACATCATGTAGATAGCAATACTATGAGTTGTCTCTATACTCTCAGGTGGAGATATTGACTGTCACGTCATGTAGATATTGAAGGGGCTAAATGTTGAATTGACCACTCCTGTATCTGCCTTAGAGAATAGGGAGAGGTTTTCCACCTTTGTGGAATCCGTGAGATGGATAGAAAGGTCCATGACTGAGAAGCGTCAGTCCCACAGTAAGAAGGTATATACACAGTTCTAGGGATAAAGGTATGAGAGTTTTAAGAAACTAAGGTTTTTTGCACCAACATCACCACCAAGGTTCAACACCCAGACACAGTGAACATCCAGCAAGGGTATATGTCGTAGTTTACCACCGAATAGAGCCCCCAGTACATCATCAACATTAGAAACATGATCTTTTAAACCATATCAAGAGAATAGAATCTGTCACCAGTGTAGACAGGTAGGACATTTAGCGAGGGATTATCCAGTTGGAAACATAGTGGTGACTCAACCTCTGAGGCAGATTCAGTGAGGCTCTCAGAGGCGACAGATTGTGAGTAATGCTAGAGGATGTGGACACGCATCCCAAGCTGGTTCATCGGTACCCAATAACTGAGCATAGGGTCAAAAGCAAGCAACAATGAGATTCTATGCGATGAATCAACCTGAAGCAGTAGTCAACCCTCAAGTTGTGACATGTCATATGGAACTATTTCATTCTGATATGTCTTCATCCTGCTTTGTATCTATTTTAATTGATCTGGTTGCTACGCATTCCTTTATCACTCAAAAAGTGATTCATGACTGCAACATGACTATCAGTCATAGAGAAGATAGTCTATTTTTAGAAACCCCTCTGATGGGTTCTGCAGTGTTGTGGGAGGTGTGTTCTCCCTACATTCTTTCCTTTTCTGAGCATTGCATTCAAGTGGATCTTATACCACTTGAGATGCATGTTTTTGATATAATCCTTGGGATGGACACCCTAGAAAAGTATAAGGTTGTCTTGGATTGTGAGTCCAAGCAAGCTGTGTTCACTAATGATGGTGACACATGGATCTTTCAGGGAGATAGAAAGATTCTTCCAACTTGTCTTGTGTTAGATATGGTAGCTAAGAAGATGATGAGACAAGGATGCTTTGCATTCTTGGCACATGTGGTAGACACTACGATGGAGAACCCTAATCCTTTTGAAGTTTCGATAGTTAGGGAGTTTAAATATGTGTTCCCTGAGGAACTTCTAGGTGTACCTCCGCCCCGAGAGATTGATTTTGAGATTAATCTAATCCTGGGCACGCAACCAATAGCACAAACATCGTATAGCATGGCACCTGTTGAGATGGCAGACCTCAAGAAACAGCTGCAAGAGTTTCTTGAGAAAGGTTTTATTTGACTGAGTACTTCACCATGGGGTGCTCCGGTTCTCTTTGTTAAGAAGAAGGATAGATCTATGCGGTTATGCATTGATTACATATAATTGAATAAAGTAACCATAAAGAATAAGTATCTTCTTTCGAGGATCGATGACCTATTTGATCAGTTGCGTGGTGCAACTATCTTTTCTAAGATAGATCTGAGGTCGGGATATCATCAGTTGTGTATTAAGGAGAGTGACATACCTAAATCTGCCTTTAGGACAAGGTATGGTCACTATGAGTTCATAGTTATGTCGTTTGGACTAACTAATGCACCAGCTGCATTCATGGAACTCATGAATGGAATCTTTCAACCTTTTCTTGATCAATTCATTGTAGTCTTCATAGATGACATCTTAATATACAGTAGAGATGCTCAACAACATGAGCAGCACCTCTGTCAGGCTTTAACTTTGCTAAGAGAACATAAGTTGTATGCTAAGTTTAGCAAATGTGAGTTCTGGTTACCAGAAGTTTCTTTTCTAGGACAGTAATATCTTCCTCAGGTATCCGTGTTAATCCTAAGAAGGTAGAATCTATCCTATAATGGGAATAGCCAAAAACACCAATGGAGATACGCAGTTTCCTAGGAGTGGCAGGATATTACAGGAGGTTCATTAAGAACTTCGGTTCTATAGCTTTACCCCTAACCAAGTTGACTAGGAAAGATGTTCCTTTTGTCTGGAATGACAAGTGTCAACATTTTTTCCAGTTGTTGAAAGAAAGGTTAACAAGTGCACCTGTGCTGGTATTACCTGACCAAGGGAAGGGGTATATAGTTTTTTGTGATGCATCTAAGAATGTTCTAGGATGTGTGTTGTTGCAGGATAATCAAGTGATTTCTTTTTCCTCTCGACATCTTAAGAAACACGAGGAGAATTATCCGACACAAGATCTAGAGCTAGCTGTTGTGGTCCATGCTTTGAAGATCTGGAGACATTATCTCTATGGATAAACATTCTAGATTTTCACATACCATAAGAATCTAAAATATATCTTCTCACAACATGAGTTGAACATGAGACAACGCCGCTGGATGGAGTTAATCAAGGACTACGATTGTACAATTGATTATCATCCAGGGAAGGCTAATGTAGTAGTTAATGCACTAATTAGAAAATCATCATCACCAGCCTTAGATAAATCACAGTTGAACTCCTTAGTGTGCTTTAAAAGAGATATGCTCACCTCTTTGAGGCAAAACAACATACAACTTAAGGTATCATTGTTAGATGGGTTGTTAGCTGAAATGCAAGTGAAACCTACTCTGAAATAGCAGATTAAAGAAGCACAACAAGATGATGTTGCGGTTCAGCAAATCAGGTCAGAGTATGGTAGTGAAAAATGGGATGGCTTTCATGAGTCATAGGATCAGGTAGTCTGTTACCATGTAGGGTGGTAGTACCTGATGCCAATGACCTAAGGAAGTTAGTCTTGGAGGAAGATCATTCTTCGATGTATGCAATGCATCTAGGGAGCACCAAAATGTATCATAATTTGAAGGACATGTATTGGTGACCAGGATTGAAGAAGGATGTAACTGAGTTTGTTATGCGGTGTTTGGTGTGTCAGCAGGTTAAAGTCGAACATCAAAAGCCTACATGAACAATGCAACCTTTGCCTATACCGCAGTGGAAATGGGATCACGTGACCATGGACTTTGTGGTTGGTTTGCCTAGAATAGACAAAGGTCATGATTCCATATGGGTGATAGTTGATAGGTTGACTAAGACAACACATTTTCTTCCTGTCAAAACAACCTACACTGTTGAGAAGCATGCACAGATATATATAGATGAGATAGTACGGTTGCACAAGGTTCCATCTACTATCATTTCTGATAGAGGTCCTCAGTTTATGAGTCACTTTTGGGAACAACTACATAAAGCTTTGGGTACACAATTAAGGTTTAGTACTGCCTTTCACCCACATACAGATGAACAGTTTGAGAGGACCATACAAACTATGGAGGATTTACTTAGGGCATGTGCCCTTCAGTTTGTTGGAAGTTGGGATCAACACCTGAGCTTGATAGAATTTGCTTATAATAATAGCTATCAGCACAGTATTGATATGGAACCATACAAAGCATTATATGGTAGATGTTTTAGATATCCATTATGTTGGTATGAAACTAGATATTATCAACTTTTGGGTCCCAAGCTTGTGCAGTAGACAACTGAGAAGATTAAAGTAATACAACAACAGTTAAAGACTGCACAGGATAGACAGAAGTCGTACACCGACAAACGCCGAAGACCCTTAGAATTCCAAGTTGGAGACAGAGTTTATCTCAAGGTTTCACCTTGGAAAGGTTTCCTTAGATTTGGAAAGAAGGGAAAGTTAGCTCCTAGATTTATGGGGCCTTATCCAATCATTGAACTAATTGGAAAGGTATCCTATAAGCTAGAGTTGCCACCTGAGATGCATAAGTTGCATCTAGTATTCCATATCTCCATGCTGAGAAAGTGTCATCCTGACACAGAGTTAGTTTTGCAACCTGTGGAGGTAGAATTAAATGATGATATATCATATGTTGAAGGACCTGTGATGATCCTTGATAAAAGAATTAAAAACCTAAAAAATAAAGACATATGTCTGGTGAAAGTTCTCTGGCATCACCGTGGCATTGAAGAAGCTACGTGGGAACTAGAGGAAGAGATGAGGAGGAAATATCCTTCTCTTTTCTCTTGACAATTTTGGGGACGAAATCCCTGTTAGGGGTGGATAATTTGTAACATCCCTGACCTGGGTTATGCTTTAACCCTAGATGTTTTGCTTAATAAAGTTAATTATATGCATTCTCTTATCTCTTGAAAAATAATTAAGGCTCAAGAGGAACTTATGTTTCAATTTTAGTCCTTTTTGAATAGTGTTGAAAATAATGTTTTGTTTGTTTTGGACTAAAATGAAAATTACCCAAGTTGAGGGGTTAACTTGCAAATGTTACATGGTAAAATGTTCCTCAAGTGTTGAAGCATCATAAGAATGAGAATGATGCAGAGGTATGGCTTGTGACAGCCTGAGCACCAAGAAAGAGCTTATCGAGCAATGTTTGTGCATTAAAACCTAGTTTTGGCGTAATGTGCAATTTACCCAAAACCTAGGGTTCAAAATGCAAAATATCACTCCTAGAGAGTCCTTAATTGTTTCTTGGTATCCAATAGAGACAAAAAAAAAATATAGGGGCGTCTCATTTGAATCTCTTTGGAGGAGAGAGAATCTTGATATTAAAATAATCAAGATTTAAGCATAATTGAAACCCTAATTCAATTTAATGCAAAAAAAATAAAAATATTAATTGAATTTCCCTTAAACCTAAAATGTGATGGTTTAAATTACATAAGTATGGACGTCCTTGTGCCTTGCAAAGGTAACGAAATATCTAAAGTGAGTGGAGAGCCCACTCACATTAGTTAACCAAAAATTAATATCCACTCAATTTTGGATATCATTATTATAATGGTTAAGGTGCTTAATTTGTTTTATTTTAATTCATGTATAATGAAGAGGAATTATAATGTGGGGGAGATGAATTAGTATGCAAGAGATTAAGGGGAGTATGTGGCACCAATTTTGGGAGTTGAAGGAATTATTTATCACTTTCTCTCTCATTGAAATTCCCTTATAAACATCTCATTTCCAACTCAAATGAAAGGCTTTTTCGACCCTTCTTTCTTTCCTTGCTTTGGTTGAACACAAGGGAGCTTAGGAGCAACAGGAGGACGTGCCCCAACCTGTAGGTAAGCTCCATAGTCATCTTCAACCTTGATTTCATGGTGGAAATCAAAATTCAATGCTTAAATTCTTCTTTTCTTCATTCAATCTTCAACCTTAGCCATTCATTTCACTCAAATACTTGAGGACGAGCCTTTGGAAGTTGAGGAAGCTTCATTCACCATTGACGAAGTGAAGCTTGAAGCTTGGATCCAGTCTTGAAGGCAGGTTATATAACTTGAACCCTTAAACATTATTATTGATTGCATATTTTCATCATATGTTGATTCCATTCTTCTTTCTCGATTTCCTTTTGATTAGTTGTTGAAATCAGCATAAGAATCACAATTGATTTCGAAGGTTTGAAGCTTGAAGATGATGATGTCATCTTAAGCACACACCTCAACAAAGGAATGGGCAAACGGTTTTCAAAACCGATTGAGCTTATTCAGTTTTCAAAACTGATTGAGTTGATTCGGTTTCAAGACCGAATGGGCAATTGAACTCAAGACCGAATGGGCAATTGAACCCAAGACCGAATGGGTAATTGAACCCAAGCCTAAATGGGTGATTTACTTCAAAACCAAATAGGTAATTGAGTTCAAGACCGAATGGGTATTTGACTTCAAGATTGAATGGGTAATTGAGTTCAAAACCGAATGAGTAATGGATCTCAAGATCGAATGGGTAAATTGAACTTCAAAACCATTTGGGTACTTTGACCGTTTGAAGGAGTTGACCATTTGGAGGTCTAAACGGTTTCAAACCATTTAGGGTTTAATAATTTTTAATTCAAACGGTCTCAAACCGTTTAGGGATTTTGAACCAAGACCGTTTAAGGCCTAAACGGTCTTCAAGACCGTTTGAAGGTTTAGAAATCACAAGACCGTTTGGAGGTCAAGTACCTCAATACCGATTGAGGTCAAGTAGATTCTTGGATAAATGGAGATCTAAGGGTTACGTCTTGATCCACTTTCAATGGTCTCATTGTTGATGGTCCAATGAGTGCAAACCTTAATCGATTGGATGAAGGAAACCCTAAGTGATCCATTCGGTTTCAAGATGGTTTGGACCAAACAGTCTTGAGACCGTTTGAGTCCAAACAGTCTTGAGTCCATTTGGGATCAAACGGTCTGCATACCATTTCGAGGGCAAATGGTCTCAAAACTATTTTAAACTTAAGGAGGTCAAAACCGTTTGAAGGTTCAAAAGTATCAAAACCATTTGGAGATCTAATAATTTCAAAGCTATGAAAGATCAATTAACCTTATGATTGTTAATGATGTTTATCAAAGACAATTATAATGGTTGTACCTTTAAGGTACTAGGGTGATTAGTACCCTTTGAGGGGTTCATCTTTGCTGCTTAAGGAAGCAATATCTCAACACACTATGTTAACCCTAAATGTGTGTACTTGAATGAAAGGATATATTTTCACCCATTACCCCCACATATTCAAAATATGCATTCCATGAATTTCCATAGGAAAAACCAATTTCACCATCACCAATTACTGACGATGATGGATCTATGGTCAGGGCTCTACATGATAATATTTTGCTTTATTAATTAAGTACATTACCATATCCTTTTAGCAACATGTAGGTTTTCAAACATAAATCATTATAACAATTGCTACTCAGAATATGTAATACTTCTATCAAGTACTTTTCAAAGCTTTATAAAACATTGGGATCTCAATCCCTTGTCACATTAGGGGTATTCTCATCCCTTAACATTTCATCATCATGATTTATGGAATATGGGTATTCAAACCCTCATTTCATCAAAGTCACTTGTTACCATTTATCAGGTAACTAATACCTTTAGGTCATCTTAACCAAGGTAAACATGATACTTGCTATGCAAGCATTTCGCATGGTTCTCAAGCCCCTTAATCTCTTATTACCTCATAATAGGCAACAAAGCACATTATGGTCCACAAGGCCCATAAAATAATTTCAATAATAAAACATCATAACGCATACATGGCTATGTCCACATCTAATGATATATGCATGATTAGTCCACATGATAACAGTCATAGCAATTACATATCAACACTATGCGATGTAATGATAACATCACTATTCACTCATTAGAGTTAGGGTTTCTCAAATTCATGTCAATCAGGGATACTCATCCCATTACCCAAATTCAGGGTTATGGTTTATCATCATATTACCTAACATTAGGATTTCATGCACTATAATCCAAAATTAGGATTTCACATACCTGCACCCTATATTAGGGTAGGATTCATATAGAATTACATAACATTACCCTGGAATAGAGTTTCACATCACATCTTTTTATTAGGGTTTCACATGAAATCACCCTTGATTAGGGTTTCTTATAACATTTTCCCCCAAACACTAGGGATTCATATAGCTTTTCCTGAAATTAAGGTTTTCATGAAGCATCCTCTTAAATTATGGTTTTTCATTAAAATACCTTGAATTAGGGTTTCTCATATCATCATCCTAGATTAGGGTTACGCCATTACCCTAAATTAGGGTTTCACCTATCATTTCCCTAAATTAGGGTTAGGGCACATCAACCTTCTCGATTAGGGTTTCATGATCTCTTTATCAAAGATCATGCCCTAAGTACATATTCTATTCATGTTGAGAGTGTTGAGGTTTAATCACTACATAATTATCATTCATGTATGAATTCCTTTCTCTCTCATCCTCTCTAGGATGTTGATTACTTCAAGCTAGATTAAATTAGGTCATCATTTCATTTAAGTACACACATTTGGGATTAACATAGTGTGTTGGGATATTGCTTCCTTAAGTAGCAAATATTAACCCCTCAAAGGGTAATAATCACACTAGTACCTTAAAGGTACAACCATTATAATTGTCTTTGATAAACATCATTAACAATCATAAGGTTAATTGATCTTTCATAGCTTTGAAACTATTAGATCTCCAAACGGTTTTGATACTTTTGAACCTTCAAACGGTTTTGACATCCTTAAGCTTTAAATAGTTTTGAGACCATTTTCCCTCCAAACGGTCTGAAGTCCGTTTGATCCCAAATGGTGTCAAGACCATTTGTACTCAAACGGTCTCAATAATGTTTGGTCCAAACCATCTTGAAACTGAATGGATCACTTAGGGTTTCCTTCAACCAATCAATTAAGGTTTGCACTCATTGGACCATCAACAATGAGACCATTGAAAGTGGATCAAGAAGTAACCCTTATCCAAGACTCTACTTGACCTCAATTAGTCTTGAGGTACTTGACCTCCAAACGGTCTTGTGATTTCTTAACCTTCAAATGGTCTTGAAGACCGTTTAGGCCTTAAACGGTCTTGTTTTAAAATCCCTAAATAGTTTGAGACCGTTTGAATTAAAAATTATTTAACCCTAAATGGTTTGAAACCATTTAGGCCTCCAAATGGTCAACTCCTTCAAATGGTCAAAGTACCCAAACAGTTTTGAAGTTCAATTTACCCATTCGATCTTGAGATCCATTACTCATTCGGTTTTGAACTCAATTACCCATTCGATCTTGAAGTCAATACCCATTCGGTCTTGAACTCAATTAAGTATTTGGTTTTGAAGTAAATTACCCATTCGGTCTTGGGTTCAATTGCCCATTCGGTCTTGAGTTCAATTGCCCATTCGGTCTAGAAACTGAATCAACTCAATTGGTTTTGAAAACTGAATAGGCTCAATCGGTTTTGAAAACCGTTTGCCCATTCCTTTGTTGAGGTGTGTGCTTAATATGACATCATCATATTCAATCTACAAACCTTCGAAATCAATTGTGATTCTTATGGTGATTTCAACAACTAATCAAAAGGAAATCGAGAAAGAAGAAAGGAATCAACATATGATGAAAATATGCAATCAATAATGATGTTTAAGGGTTCAAGTTATATAACCCGCCTTCAAGGCTGAATCCAAGATTCAATATTCACGTACTCAATGGTGAATGAAGCTTCCTCAACTTCCAAAGGCTCATCCTCATGTCTTTGAGTGAAATGAATGGCTAAGGTTGAAGATTGAATGCAGAAAAGAAGAATTTAAGCATTGAAATTCGATTTCCACCATGAAATCAAGGCTGAAGATGACTATGGAGCTTACCTACAGGTTGGGGCACGTCCTCCTATTTATCCTAAGCTCCCTTGTGTTCAACCAAAGCAAGGAAAGAAAGAAGGGTCGAAAAAGCCTTTCATTTGAGTTGGAAATGAGATGTTTATAAGGGAATTTCAATGAGAGAGAAAGTGATAAATAATTCCTCCAACTCCCAAAATTGGTGCCACGTACTCCCCTTAATCCCTTGCATACGAAGTCATATCCCCCACCTTGTAATTCCTCTTCATTATCCATGAATTAAAAGAAAACAAATTAACCACATTAACCATTATAATAATGATATCCAAAATTGAGTGGATATTACTTTTTGGTTAACTAATGTGAGTGGGCTCTCCACTTGCTTTAGATATTTCATTACCTTTGCAAGGCACAAGGACGTACATACTTATGTAATTTCAACCATAAAAATTTTGGTTGAAGGTCAATTCAATTAATATTTTTATTTTTTTGCATTAAAAATCAATTAGGGTTTCAATTATGCTTATATCTTGATTATTTTAATATCAAGACTCTCTCTCCTCCAAAGAGATTCAAATGAGACGCCCCTCTAATTTTCTTGTCTCTAATGGATACCAAGAAACATCAGGGACTCTCTAGGAGTGATAATTTGCATATTGAACCCTAGGTTTTGGGTAAATTGCACATTACACCAAAACTAGGTTTTAATGCACAAACATTACTCAATAAGCTCTTTCTTAGTGCTCAGGCTGTCACAAGCCATACCTCTACATCATTATCATTCTTATGATGGTTCAACACTTGAGGAACATTTTATCATGTAACAAATGCAAGTTAACCCCTCAGCTTGGGTAATTTGCACTTTAGTCCAAAACAAGCAAAACATTATTTTCAACATTATTCAAAAAGGACTAAAATTGAAACATAAGTTCCTCTTGATCCTTAATTATTTTTCAAGAGATAAGATCAAGAATATAATTAACTTTATTAAGCAAAACGTCTAGGGTTAAAGGATAACCCAGGTCAGGGATGTTACAACAACACACCACCCCTTAAAAGGATTTTGTCCTCAAAATCTCAAGCAAAGAGCGAGGGGTAGGTCCACAACATCTCTTCTCTCAAGTCCCAGCTGGTTTCCTCGAGGCCATGGTACTTCCAAAGAATCTTCACAAGCTTGATCTGCTTATTTTTCAATTGCTTCATCCTAGAGTCTATGACCTTTACTGAAAACTCTTCATAGGATAGATCTTCTCACAACTCAATAGGCTCAATAGTCAGCACATGGGAAGGATCCTTCACATACTTCTTCAGAACAGATACATGGAACACATTGTGAATCTTGTCATAAGTGGGGGGTAGAGCTAGATGGTAGGCACACTCCCCCACTCTATCTAAGATCTCAAATGTTCCTACATATCAAGGGCTCAACTTGCCTTTGACTTTAGACCTTGCTATGGAGCGAATTAGCTTTATCTTGAGGAACACATAATCACCAACCAAGAAGCTCACATCAGATCTCTTCTTATCTGCATACACTTTCTGCCGATCTTAGGCAACTTTCATCCTCTTCTTGATCAAATAGATCTTATCAATCATCATCTGCATATCATCACTCTTTATTAGCACTTTCTCACCCACATCATCCTAGTGTAGTGGTGAACGACAAGGTCAGCCATAAAGTGCTTCAAATGGCGGCATACCAATGTTGGCTTGGTAATTGTTATTATAAGAAAATTCGGCCAACAAAAGGTATTTGTCCCAAACATCTCCCCAATCCATCACACAAGCACATAATAGGTCCTCCAAAATCTACACTGTCTGCTCTGACTGACCATCTGTCTGAGGGTGGTAGGCTATGCTAAAATGTAGGTTGGAACCCATTTCCCCCTGTATCTGCTTCCACAAGCGAGAGGTGAACTTTGGGTCATGATTAGAAATAATCGCCTTGGGAACCCCATGTAGGCAAACAACCCAATCCACATACAATTGTGCCATATAAGGAACCTTGTATGTACTCTTGAACGGAAGAAAGTGAGCCGACTTGGTCAGGAGATCGATAACAACCCAAACCGCATCATATCCATGATTTGACTTTGGAAACCTAGTAAAAAAATCCATAGTGATTTTCTCCCACTTCCACTATGGTATCTCAAGTGGATGGAGAAGACCACCAGGACGTTGATGTTCAATCTTCACCTATTGGCACGTCAAGAACTTTGCAACATACGTAGCAATATCCTTCTTCATGTTTTTCTACTAGAAACCCCATTGTAAGTCCTTGTACATCTTTGTGTTACCAGGATGAATTGTATACTTAGACCCATGGTCTTCACCCAGAACTCTCTATCTCATACCAGCAACATAAGGTATCCACAATCTATGGCAGAAGCGGATAGCACCATCCACTCCAACAGAAAACCCGAATTGTGGTTTCTTTGTCAACATCTTTGTGACAAAGTAGATTTTCCATTGCCTCACTCCGGGTCAGCATCTGCACGGCCCATTTAGGGCAGACAACTTGGCCCAACTAGGAAAAACAAGGGAAAGAAAGGGCTAAAAATGGCAGATCTTAGGAAACTTATAAAAAATCGTAGGAAGGTCCAAATGGTCTCAAAATTGGACCATAGCTTCATAATAGGGTGTAGAAAAATTGTGAAAAATTACAAATAAAAAAGATCATGTATGATCAAGATTTTAATCAAAGGATTCAAGGGTATAACAACACTAGGATTTCATGCATATATGTGTATCATATTGACTCAAAATGTGGAATGTTTGACTTTGGTGGACATTATAGAGTTATGAAGTCAAAGGAGACATAAATAGTGAGGACTTAAAGTAATAAGAGTAATTATGCACAAATAGGAGAAAATCTACTTTGTCACAGTCATTCTCTAAGTAAAGGTTTCAATGTAAATTATATTAATTTAATGCACACATATTATGACTAGGTTGAGACAACCCTGACCCTGTGCTTAGGAGGTGTTATTGAATATTTATGTTTGATCATAAGGTATGTACATCCTCTATTTTTATTTTGGGTATTATTTGACTAAAACCTACTTTCTTTTAATAAGGCATTTTTTTAACTATTATTCCTTTGAAATCTAAATATTTGAACATTTTTATTCATGATGTTGACTCATTATATCATTCTGGATTTTTGTTGATAAGGGTAGTTGTACCCCATTTGCTATGAATGCCTTTTTATTAAAAATTGACTAAAATACTAGTCTTGCCTCTCTATTTTTATGCATGCTACATGTTTGACTAGAATATCCAGAATAGTGGTACTTATGTACAACCATACTTATATAGGGCATGCGTTTCTGCTCGGGTATGTGTTTCCACCCTTATTTATTTTTAGTCCATAATCCTATGGTGTTATGGACCTGTTTTAGGTAAATTTAGTCTACATTGTTATGCATGCAAATGTTTATTGTTTTAATATGAATCTGTGGATGATTGTTATGGCAAGACACTCTTTATTATCATGCTTGTAATCTGAAATTTAATATGCCTCGTTTCTTTTGTTACTTTCTCTTGAACATACCTAATTCCAAATAGCCCCCTTTTTCTTGTGGGGACATCTCTTTTATACTTGTAACACATTATAATTCCCAAAGTATTTTTTTTTTATATATGTACATACTCATCCTTTACTGACCTCTTTGTTGTTTCCTATGTTTCTGGGTGATGTTCCCTTCCACCCAGGTGAAGAGGAGCCTGTGGTGACCTTAGAGGAGGAGCCTGCACTTGAGGACCCAGGTTTCGAGGAACCTGTTCAGCAGTAGTTCATGAAGTTTTTGAGATGCCTAGGTTTCCCTCTGCAACCAATTCATTAGACTTAGTTTCCTTTATGTTTCTTTTATGTCCATGTGGACAAGTTCTTAGAAATAAATGGATCATGTAATAAGTTTACACCTTACATTCTATTTCTTTTACTTTATGCTCTATTTTGCCATATTATTTTGAGAATGAAATAGCTTCCCTTCAATCTATATGTTATGTCTCAATGTATCAGAATTACTATAGTGATCTCAAAATATTAGAGTTAGGGAGTGGTCCCCCTAGTGGGTCCCACTCCTTACAAAATGGTATCAGAGCATTTGTAGTCGGCAGACTAGTATCTTAAAATTTCGTTAGGATTCTTATCTCTGTCTATGTTTTTAGGATAACCGATCTATTCAGGGATAAGAGCGGTGAGTCCTCCCAATCTCGTGAGAGGCCAGGAGATGGATATTCTACATGGCTGGACCCACAGTTCAGGATGCCACTTATGGAGCCGCCGTTGATGACACCAGATGCACATGCCACCTCTGGGGGTGACCAGGTCATCACCGCGTCTCCTCCTTTTTTAGAGCCTCCACCTCCACTTACCTCAGAGCAAGAGTTGGCTGTCCTGCGCTAGTTTTTGGCCAATTTTGTGATGGGGCATGTCAACACCATTCCTCCTCCTAAGAAGCCCAAGGAGTACTCCCTCATGAATTTCATCAAGATGCAACCGCCCTACTTCAAGGGTGAAGGAGAGATCGAGATGGTGGACAAGGCCGACAACTGGGTGTTGTCCATCGAGTGTACCGTTGAGGGCATGGCATGCCCTCCTCACCAGAAGGTCTGCTTAGACACCTACATGTTGGATGGGGCAACACTCATTTGGTGGAATGGTGTCGCCCGCACTCGCGACACCTCCAGCATGACTTGGGAGCAATTCCTAACTCTTTTCCATCAGAAGTACGTCTGTGTCGCCGCCTTGAGGAAGAAGGAGGCAGAGTTCTACATCTTAAAGTAGGGATCCCTGAGTGTTTCTGCTTACGTTCACATGTTCTTATTGTTGGAGCACTATGCGATAGGCCTTGGAGAGGACCGCTGAGCTACACTCTTTTTACAGTGACTGAGCTACCAGATTGGGCGAGCTCTTATTCCACAAATCCCTCTCACCTTCCAGAAAATGGTGGATAAGGCCCTCGTTGTGGAGGCCTATCTTGGTTTTCAGCCCTCGACTCAGAGTCCCATCAAGCGGAAGAAATTTAGTGATGATTTTCATGACAAGTGCAACTGTTTCCAGCATCACCACCCTCCTAGAAGGTTCCCTACAGTGCATAATATAGCTCGACAAGATGTGAGGCACTTAACGTGCCATGAGTGTGGCCAGGCTGGACACATCAGGCCATAGTGTCCCAAGATCCAGAAGGTTGTCACACCAGCTCAGTCACGAGCACCCCAGCTACTGCAGTCGCAACCTCATCCACAACAACCCCTGAAGAACAACAATCAGCAAGGACGTCTCCCACCTATTGAGAAACGTGTAGGATGTGTCTTTTCCATGGACGTCATGGAAGCCACCGATGATAATGGAGTCATTGAAGGTACTATGCACTTATTTCAACAACTAATAAATGCATTATTTGATTATAGAGCCTCAAACACCTTCATATCATCTAAACTTATAACCATGTTAGGGTTAGAAACTATGTATATGGACTATATCCTAGAGGTTGAAACTCCTACGGGTAAAATTTCTTCTACTTTCCTAAAAATCCCTACTGTAGACCTGTGTATTTGTGGCAAGATGTTTGATTCAGACTTCATCATCCTCAATATGATGGCCTTCGACGTTATCCTGGGAATGGATTGGTTCAAGAAGTTCAAGGTTTCCCTCTTCTATGAAGATAAAGAGGTTAGTTTGTTGCACCCTGATGGAGAGAATTTCTATATCAAGGGAAGAAAGCAAGGGCATCGACAGTTCATCATTTCTACACTCAAGGTGGAGAAGCTCATTGCAAATGGCTATAGAGTCTACTTGACGTCAGTTGTTCATAATCCTACACCATCGACATTAGATGACATTGATGTGGTTCGAGAATTTCCTGATGTCTTCCCCGATAAGCTACTTGGACTCCCCCCCACATGTGAAGTCGAGTTTTCTATCGACCTCGTACCAGGTTCGAAACCTATCTCCAAGCCACCCTATTGCATGGAACCTACTGAGCTGGCTGAGTTCAAGAAGCATCTGTAAAATCTCCTAGACATGGGGTTTGTACGCCCTAGTGTCTCTCCCTGGGGAGCACCTATTCTATTCATGAAGAAGAAAGATGGGTCCTTACGGATGTGCATGGATTACCGTATGCTGAATCAAGTGATGATCAAAATCATTATCTCTTATCGTGCATTGATGAGTGGTTTGACCAGTTGAAGTCTGATACTATGTTCTCAAAGATGGACTTGCGTAGTCGCTACTATTAGATGCGAGTGAAGGATGATGATGTACCAAAGACGGTTTTCCGCACTCATTATGGGCATTATGAGTTCCTAGTCATGCCATTTGGCCTGAGCAATGCCCCTTCCTCCTTCATGGACCTAATGAATTGGGTCTTCCATCCTTACTTGGATAGCTTAATGGTGGTGTTCATTGATGACATGCTTATCTACTCCGAATCTATGCACCAACACCACGAGCACCTGCAGATCATTCTTCAGGCCTTGCGAGAACATCAACTCTATGCAAAGTTCTCAAAGTGTGAGTTTTGGCTCAATGAGGTGATGTTTCTTGGCTATGTTATCTCAATGAGACCTATTGTTTTTTATCTTGTTAAGATTGAAGCTGTGACAAAGTGGAAATAACCAAAGAACCCCTCAGAGATACATAGTTTTCTGAGACCTTGCAGGCTACTATCAGAGATTTGTGCAAAATTTCTCCGAGATGGCTCTTCCAATGATGAAGCTAAAATGCAAAGATGCAAGGTTTGTCTAGACTTCTGAGTGTGAAAAGAGCTTCCTAGAGTTAAAGAGGTGTTTGACTTCTTCTCCTGTGCTTTCTTTTCCTGTGGAGGGTAAACCCTATGTTATCTATACGGATGCTTCCAAACTAGGGTTGGGTTGTGTCCTTATGCAAGAAGGATGGGTGATCGCTTATGACTCTCTCCAATTGAAGCCAAATGAAGGAAATTGACCTACACATGACTTGGAGCTAGATGCTCTAGTTCATGATCTAAAGATTTGGCGACACTACTTGTACGGGGTACAATTTGAGGTTTTCTATGATAATAAGAGTCTACGTTACTTGATCACTCAGAGGTAATTGAATCTGGGACAGAGATGATGGATGGAGTAACTCAAGGATTATGACTTTACCATCACTTATCACCCAGGTAGAGCCAATGTTGTTGTTGGTGCCCTAAGTAGGAAAAAAGATGCAACTTGTGCTTCTATCAGTTGTTCCTTATGGAGGATCTTAGAACAAGTCTCAAGATGGAGACCTGAGCTACCATATGTTGGTGATGACTCTTCTGTGGAGAGGTTGATAGTGTATATGGCTAGTTTGACTCTTCATGTCACAGGGTCAACCAGTCAAAGAAATGCGAGATTACAATAATGCCCCTATTGGGCGTGATAAAATCATGTGCACCCATGATCGAGACTGGGTTTTCACCTTAGGAATTGACTTCATTGTCTCTCATGCCATGGCACTGTAGTGGAGCTCAACTCAAGTGCTTAGCGCTGGACTGGCCTCTGGCCAGTAGTTCTCATACCAGAAGTCTAAAGCAGAAGTCACAGAGAGGTTGGGACAAACTCAGCTAGCACTTCTTGTGTACAGGTTAGAGACAAGATGAAGAAGGATACCCGGGGAAGCTAGAGGTCAAAATCAGCTTGAGAATGTCTAACGGGGGTAGGAAGGCATGGATGGCCTTCTACTGGACCCGACAGACTCACTGGTCATCCTCCCAAGGTCGGAGACCTATGGAGTCCCTCTCAATGGTGTGACAAAATAGGGGAGGTCGGTGGTGCTATTCGACTGAACAAACAAGACAAAATCATGTCAAGGTAAATATACATAAAGAAAGAGCAAGGGTTTGAGATGGTCACCTCAAGTGGAATTGTGTCATGGTGACTCCAACTGCCAAAGCTTTGGGTTTTTTCTTTGGGGAAGATGACCACCGTCTGAGCCCTCCATGCAACCACGATTGAAATTGGCCACTGGGATCGAAGGATGGGTCTTCGAGATTAAGTTCTGGACCGAAAAGGAGGGAATGGTGTCTCCGAAATGAGGATTCGGTGAACTGAGGGAGAGCAATGGCGGCTGCATGTAGCCTAAAAGAGGTGTTTCGCCAATGCTTGACTCTGAGGCCCGAATTAGGGCTTGCTGGAAAGCGTGGAGAATGGGGAAGTCATTGACGAAGGAATCGATTGTTTCAGTTTAAGATAGGGGTAGATATAGGTGATGGACTCCATCGCTAGCCAAAGCCTGAGTTGTGCACTATTGTCGGGGGTTAGGGACGACCAGGTCCTGACCTGTCCCGCTCGCTCGAGCAAGAAAAACTAGAAATAAACCTAGCCCGGCACCTTGGTCCAGGTGTGACCAAATAAATAAATTAATCGACCATAAATTTTAGGTAAAAACATACATAGTCTATTAGGGTTTAGTTTAAGGGTGCATTTGATATCCAAATGACCCCAAATTTTGAGGGTTAGGCAAAAAGGATGTGAGGAACCCAATTATATGCTTAGATTTGGATTTTGAGGTTACTTTAGCTATAATTTTAACCATTCAGCATATGTATCATACACTTAATGTAATGGCTTAGTCTAATGGTCAATTATGATGAAACATTCCACCTAAACTTCATTTTTGTCCTATCTAAGGTCCATGGCTATCCTAGTTCACAAATCTAGGGTTAGGTAATCTAGATTATCATAATTGCTATTAGGTGTCCCAAATTTAGGTATGATGGTATCATTATCGTATAGTTTCACTTCTATGGATCCTTATTGAGTGAAACTAGGGTTTAATGATCGGAAAGCTAGCTAGTTCAAAAGGAACAAGAAATATGGTATCTAAGAGGTATTTATTAAAATGAAAGACAAGATAAGAGGAAGGAAAAAGGTTTGTACCTGGAATTGGGGATGTTACAGTTTCTTTGCATTTTTTGCGGTACATTGATCACACTTAGGATGGATGGGAGAGGAGGATGATCTAAGGGTTTCTCTACCAGTGGAAGATCCAATAGAGAGTTCAAGATCTTGGTCAACCTATATCCCTAGTAGCTAAGTGTCAAGATAAAGCAAATAACTCCATGTGTAGTCAAAGAGAAGATCAAAGTGTGATCTGAAGAGCCAAGAATAGTTGTGGTATCGCGGAAGAAATATGCTACAAATGTCAAATCATAGTAGAATCACATGCTTAAAGTAACCTAAAGCAGGTTTAGTAGTACGACTATGGCCAGCATGAGTGTAACATCTAGAACAGCCATACTACCAAGATGTTAGTAGGCACATGCCAAGGGGAACATCCACGTCCAAGTCCCTAAACATAGACATGATACCCAAGACAACCGTGCCACCTCACAACCATCACATATGTGCTATCCAGCATGATCTTGCTACTGATCTTTAAAACAAAAAAATTATCTTAGATTTTTTCTCTACCATCACTAACTTTCCTCCTAGCATGATTGTTCCCCCACTCCACCACCATGGTTGTTGGTCATAGAATGTCCATGCTGCTAGCAAACTCTAGCTAGTACCTCATCTTTCTACATATCTATCCCTTATCCTCCCCCTATGTTTGAGATCTAAGTTTCTAGTTTAGAAGAACTTAGTGAAATTGGCTTGGAGATAATTAAATTTTGGATGGTAAATGATTTAAGGTCAAATTCGCTAACTTTCCACCCTCCATTACAACCCTTGGCCCTAAATTTCTCTAACAACTTCTATCATAGAAATGTAGACTTGGTTATATCCTACTTTAATTCCATATAAACTCTAATCCAAATGAGCCTTACACAGATGATGGATTGGAGGGCTAGGGAGTAGTTCCCCTTTCATACTATTTGTTCCATCCATGGCCAATTCTCTAGCATCTAATTTGTTTTCTAATTTGATAATATAAATGATTGAGTAGTATTTGCATGTTATGAGCCCCCAACTTAGTGGATAACAACATTACCCCAAATATCCCACACTTCCATTATTTGCATTAAAACCCTAATTTCCTTATTTCATAGCTAGTGTTAACTTTCTTAGCTTCTTTACTTGCTTAATTATTCTTTTGCTTTTTCATGATAGATAGATCTTGTTAGGGTAGTTAGCTATCCTATTGTTATTTCTTTTGTTTGCTTTAGATAGTTAGTTTCTATTCTAGTCCCTTCATTGCTCTAGTTGGCTAATTTCTAGTATAGTGTTTCTTTTGCCTAGTTTGGCTAGTTTATATCTCTAGGTTGATAACTAGAATTTCTTTGTTAGAGTTGTACTACTATTAGCTTCTTCTTGTTTTCCTTAGTGTAATTTGCCTTTTTCTCTCGAGGTTGATAAATGAAATTGCTTTGATAGTTTAGTAATATTATTATCTTCTTCTTTCTTGAATTAGTGTAATTTGCCTCTTATCTTGCTTAGTTACCTTTCCTTAATAACTAAAATTATATGTCTTGGGTTAAAGTAGGTTTTGTTCTTAAACTATCTTAATTTATTTCTTGACTAGTTAGTGTAACTCTAAAACCAAAGCTAAAGTCTTTAACCCTTGACTCGATAGTAGGAACCTAGCAAAAATGAACGAAGTTATAGTTCCCCATCTCTGCATGCAAATTAACCCCTAACTTTCTACCTCCTATGCTATAATATGAACTCATGTAACTGAGGGTAAGAGTTTAAGTATTTGAGTGTGTCCATTAGGGTTACACATTTTCTTATCCCAAGTGAGTGCATCCCACAATCGCACCAAAGTGTTTTCTTAATAAGGTGATATAAGTTAAGAAAAGGTTGAATGCATGAGTATCAAGTTATTTTACAAAGGATAACCTCTAGTGTGGGATGATATATGGGGGTGAGACCCATGGAGAGAAGGTTATAGGCCTAACTTGTGATATATGAGAAATATGTAATATATGCAAATTGATGTGTCCTATGTTAGATTACTCCTATGTAGATGAGTTGAGTCCTCATGCATGATTCCTATAGTTGATCTAAATCCTAGAAGAGAGAGTTTGGTAAGAAAGAATTATGGTGTGGGTAGAAAAATCTTGATGTGAAACTCAATCCTTTCACTATGTTAGGTCCTAGGTTTTGTGAATTAAGTTTATGAAGCTCATCAGTAGCTGCAAGTGAGGTGGTATATTAATGCTAATTCTTGGAACAAAATTCCTTATGCATTAGAACTCAACAATACATGTCGATCCTCCTTCTCTCTTTATATATATGATGATAGAAACCTCAGTATATCTTGGACAATAGAGTGAAACTCTAGTATTCCATGATGAAGATCAATCCCCTATAATGGTGAAATATCAATATGATGTTAAATGTGATAATTACACTGATGAATGACATGAACTATTGATATCACCTTACATGGGATAAGGGTTTGACATGTAAATCTTCGTAAACCTTTTTAACTTCTCATGTATGAACAAACCCTGACTCTTACATGACTAAGGAATACAAATCTGAAAATAAAATAATTTCAAGTTATAACTAAGACATTAAATGATGCTTCAATTTATATTAGGTGGGGGTAGATACGCCCCAGACGGTCTAAAATATTAAGATGAAAACTTTAGGTATGTCCCCAACTATGATAGTATTGGCACCTAGAGGCTTTGCCCTAGAGGTAGTACAGACTATTTAATATCACCTTGACTATGAGACTAGTTGAATTTTGAGGATAAATTTCAGTATAAGGTGGGGTGAATATGACATCTTAGATTTTTATGTTTTTATAAACCATTGTATCTAGATGTAAAGAATGATTAAAGTATGATTGAAACTCTTTCTTATGATTTATACATCATTTGAAGTATTTGGTTCTCTATTGGCGTGCTTTGAGGCATGTTCAACTAATTCGACCGTAATCTTGAAATATGTTATGAGATGCACATGAGTTTTACTATTGTGAAATTGATTACACATCCTAGGTATAAAACGTCTAATGAATTTTAATTTTGAGAGTGACATGACTTTTTGGAGGTAATATGAGATATGAATCTATTTTTAGGTTATATGGTAGTAATATGGGTTCATATGCCCCTTATTCTAAGACTTTTTAAGGAATTAAATTAAGTGCATGAATAATGTTTTTTAAGGATCAAACTTATCCAGGACGTAGATATATCTTTCAAAATTATTCAGGAGAAACAAAATTATAGTTTGGATGATGTGAGATTTGTAAGATATATCCTTTCATTTGATATTCTAGATCATTTTGAAATTTGTTGGTAAAAAGAGGACCAAACCAAATAAAGGGAGGCTGAGATGTGCATTTATAGATCTTTGTTAGATGTCCTTATCCCTTGGATATGCATCTGATGTTCAAGCCATCATCTTTGTAACATCCTAGGATTTGACGCCGTGAATAACATGATCTTAAAAGGAATGATTGGACTACCCATATCGCCAAGGTGCACCTCCTTTTCCGGGAGCCCATCACTAAAGAACTCCATAGTTAAGTGTGCTCAGCTTGGAGTAGTACAAGGATGGGTGACCAGTCGGGAAGTTGACCCTGACTTGCGTGTGAGTGAGGAAAAAATATGTAGTTAAGGCTAGCGGTGGTCTGTGGGGCCTGTCGTCATTCCTGAAACTCTACTCGAGCCTTGGGCAGTGGGCCCGGTCTTTACAAATGGTATCAGAGACATAACCCCTCTAGTAGGTGGGACCCACATGGGCATGTGACATGCCAGTCTTGAGCCGTGCGGTCCAAGCATGTTGGAAAGGGTTGTCCATGGTTGACGTAGCCAGCCTTGCGCTGGTATTCCATGATCAGGAGTTGGGTGTCCATGGGCCATGTTGGGTCTGCACCGAAATGGAGAAATATTATGAGTACATATAGTTGATCCTTGATGAGGACATCAAGAGTCCAAGTGGGGGAGATTGTAACATCCCAGGATTTTAGGCCTCTGATAACATGATCTTAAAAGGAATGATTGGACTATCCATATCTCCAAAGTGCACCTCCTTTTCCGGGATCCCATCACTAAAGAACTCCATAGTTAAGTGTGTTAAGCTTGGAGTAGTACTAGGATGGGTGACCAGTCAGGAAGTTGACCTTGACTTGCGTGTGAGTGAGGAAAAAACACACAGTTAAGGCTAGTAATGGTCTGTCGGGCCAGTCGTCATTCCCGAAACCCTACTAGAGCCTTGGGCAGTGGGCCCGATCTTTACAATCTTCTACCTATGCAAAGAGAAACATGTGAAGATTGACTTGTTATTGGATCATCCCCACTAATCCACATGACATAATGAATGAAAGAAATATCTTGATTATTGTAGTAGATCCATGTA
The DNA here is from genome assembly GCA_963693085.1 of Alisma plantago-aquatica. Taxonomy (NCBI): domain Eukaryota; kingdom Viridiplantae; phylum Streptophyta; class Magnoliopsida; order Alismatales; family Alismataceae; genus Alisma; species Alisma plantago-aquatica. Next base: position 858,856,317 of record OY856411.1, on the reverse strand, counting down.
GGAATCTTAGAAATGAAATATGCAATAGAATGAAATTTTTCCCAAGCATCCTTTGAACGGATCCATCTTATGCAACAAAACTAGATTATGGTTTACACATTTATACCTTATCATGGAAAAGTTTCCAACAATTCAACTTGTAGTGCTAATTGTAGATGTGGACTCTCCAATCTACTCCTCCTTTGAATCTTGTTGAATCAGTAATAAGATGCCTTTCTAGGGTTTCTAGCACTCTAGGAGTTGCCTTGAGGTGCGTGCAAAAAAACTGATTTTTATTTATCTAATCATGGTGATCCAGGATGACAGTAGGTGGTAAATCATGGCAATCCTCCAACTGTTAGAACAAATCTCAAAGTCACAAAGAAGCCTCTTTTGATGCTAGATCTGACCCTGATGGATCACACCAATCTGTCGTACATGTGTGTGGAGCATCATTTTTGTCTTCTATGATAGGGTACGTGCCATAGACGGCTGATCTTTCCATTCCACCAGGGAAACCTTCTCCTTGATTTATCTGTCTGGAGGATCGTTTGGTTCCATCATCCACGTTAGTGGTACATTGCGTCATCCTACCATCACCTTGATTCACATGTTGTTGATGAAGATCTCCACTTGGAACGACTTTTTTGGGTGAAATCATCTCCATGACATCCATGTGAGTGCTTGAAGATGGCCAGAGTTGCTAGTATCTACCTCTCCTCCTTTCTCTCTCCAAGTTGCTCTTAGGGTTTCTCAAACCTTGGAGGCAGCAATGAGAGAATATGTGTATGTAACCTGAAGGCTCATATCATATATATAAAGGAGTGGAGAGTTAGGGTTTCCTAAACCCTATTTGGATACTTTGTGCACTCCATGACTTATTCCTTTTGTTTGGGTCCACATTTTATTTAGGTCCCTAAAAATTACTTTTGGCCCCCAACTTTATTATAGAAAGGTCTGATTTAACCATTCTTCAAATGATCTCTATGTTGTGACCCTGTAGGCACCATACTACGTTGGCAATATCTTCACTAATCAAAATTACGGTCCATAAGCAATGAGCAATGTATATCTACACATAATTGCTACCTAAGTAGTAGGATCAGTGAGACAAGCCTAAACCAACAACAACTAGTGTTGCCATGTTTTATAATCATTTTTTCACATATATTCAAATTAAACTAGAGGCATGGAAAGATCATCGTCGTTAAATCTATCTAAGTTCCTTGATCTCCAAGTAGACTAGAAAAATGCATATAGGCCAGTATCGCATAGTGAATCACATGAGCATGGAAATGCATTTTTGTAGCCTCACTTTTCAAGAAGCCTTGAATATCACTCTCGTTGTATGGAAGGAACAAATTCATTTGATATCACTCATAGTGAAATGTGATTCTCATCACACCTAATCACTACCTTTATGGCAACCTTCATGAAGATCATGTTAGGTAATGTCAAAGCTTGACGATTGTCATATTACCATTATAGTGCCTTCGGGTTGAAGAACCACAAAACCACTATTGCATTTGGTATTTGATTATTCCTATCATATGAAAGTCCATGCATCACACTCAAGGCATGTATGTCTAGCACACTTATTCTCTAAGAAGTACCTATATGTCTGATTTGGTATCTGATACTTATGACCCATGAGACATTGTCATCAGCCATCACACATATTAGACTCACATGTATTGTTGTTGTCCAGTCATAAGTAATACTTGACTAGGGACATTCAAGAATATTTTTCTTAGCATCCATTAGGATCTTATGTTCAAGTCACGTACTTGAAGTCCCATGGCTTCAAATAAATCATATTAAGGACATTTATTATTTACATTAATATTGTGGTAATTAAAAATTCACTAATAAATTGTAATTTCCTTTAAAATTCAAATCAAATCTATAAAATATCCCTATAAGCTTAATCTAATGATTGGCTTCTAAGACATATATACCAATAATACATAATTCTTAGTAATTCCTAACGATCCCTCACAATAAGGGTGAGGTAGAAGGATATCTAAGTTGGCTAGACAAAGGGAGATAAGAAGAAGTAGAGAGGATATTTGGGAATGGGATGGAATCCTATAACAAGACTCCGTGAAGTCAATAGGTTATTTACGAAGAAACCACTAATCCTGGGAATCTTGGGGGATGATACCTTGGGAGAATCTACAACTCAATCTCAGTAGGATTAATGGATGTGAAAGAAGCTATTTTTGGTCTCTACAACATGGAAAATAAGAGTGATAGGTTGGTGAGCCATTCTTAATACTTTAGAGGCGATGTGGAGGCCCCATGTGGTTAGAGAAATGCAACCATTCTGAGGAGGAAAAATTGAGTTTGGAGTCAACCAACTATGGATAACGGAGGATGTCAAACCTAGGTGTAATCCTTCTGACATCCCCATCATTCATGAAGACCACACCCATGTTTACAATAGGTATTCAAGGCTTCACGTGCGTCAAATAGGAGATAAAATGAAAGAGGAGAACACATTTCATGAAACTATTTATTACCCAAATCCTTACTCCAAATGACTAGAAATTTGATGGATAAAGGACCCATGTATCCTTCTTTAGCATGATATTCGCATAGAACAAATGTGAAAGCATAAAATCTTAGCATACATGAACAAATAACAAGCTGAAAGAGCCAACATAATCTCAACAATTGACAAGAACAATAAATATAAACATAGTCAATTACAAGATTTCAATTACATATTGAAGAGTACAACTACACAAATCTACTCATGTACACTACCTAGGATCTTTCAACAAGAACACCTAAACATAGCTCACCAAGACATTAACTCCCTAGACACTCTGAGCCTAAACAAATATGTGAAACAAGTGGTTAAAACATATGGTGTTGAGTACAGGGAAAAATGATACATATATATAAGATTTGTGTAATTTGAAAAGATTGCATAAGTAAACAAATAAAAATAAACAATTTAAGTACTTAGCCAAATGAGAACTCATGTTTTATGTCATTTTACTCTAGTTATAACAACAACATCATTTTAATATGTCTTTTTATGGTTTCCTGAGTTAAATTGAGAAAGAAATTGATTGAGCTTTCCTTGATTAGTCCTAAGAGGACTTACATTTTGCATAGTAAACATTATATATGTTTTATATTGTTCTTACCTTTATAAAAAGGATGAGGTATAGAAGAAGTGCTTGGATGAAGTCCAGAGATGCTAAATCTTATACTTGTCATAAAATGAAAAGTAAAGAATATGATAATATACAAAATGCATACTACTTAATCTCAGTATTTATATACCCTGGCCAGGTGTACAACTATTGATGATAAAGTGATTGTGGGAACTCTTAGATTGTTATCTTTTTGATTGCTATGATCAAGTAGTCATTCTAAGACAATATGATGAGTATCATGAAATTAGAAATATGGCATGAAATAAATGTGTCATATCCTAAGCACAAGAAAGAGAATCTGAAATAATTTCAGATGAGTATTTGTGTATGAGGAAGTAAAAAGTGTACTCCTCATAAGTTAAGATGAGAACAAGGGAGGTGATCCATGTTCGATAAAGTTTGTGTGTATAATAAAGGTCTTTTCCCTTAATGAGGAAATGGGAAATATGATAAGATCATAAGATGATCATGAACATGTTAGATAATAACAAAGAAAGGAATGATGTTATGTAAACATCCTTATCAATTCCTATGCTGAAGGCAAGGAAACTAGGACGAGACAAAGAGTAAATGATTCTTGAATAGTTGAAAACTCATGAAATAATAAGAGGGATATGATTCCTTTTCTTCTTTCCTTTCAGGGATAGGGCAATCAAGTGGGTCTTAGGAAACTTGATGTGCATAAGATAAAAATGTTGATGTGATGGGTACTTAGAAAAGTATCCGTTTATCTTGGACTTTAGTTCCAAGGTGAAGAGATATGTGACAAGTAATGTCCCAAGCTGAAAGGAAGATAAATATGTGATATGTTTTCAACACATGTCATAGATACCAAGGTAAGAGATCCTGGTATCTAAAGAAATATCTGATGGTTTATGTTGACTATCTAAAATGGTCAACCATGAAATCAGATTAATCATGTAAAATAGTATGAACATCACATGTTAGGGGTTTATGCTTTGCATAAACATAATAATTAAAAATACCTTTAAGATAAATTCTTAATTGATAAGTAACTTCTCCTTATGATGATAAAATTTACAACTAATGAGATAGTTAGTACAAGTAATAAGGAAAGTGTTACGTGACACATAATTAACTCCACGGTCAATAATGAGAAAGACAGTGGAGTATGTGTCATGTGTAAAAGATTCTATGTGAATCTTGTGTGTAATAACTTGATGTTGATAAAATACTTATGATATCTCCATAAAAATGAAATGTTATGTAGAAACTTGATAGAATAATGAGTAAATAATATCTGTCTCCCTTTTATTTGGGATTTTAGGGACGAAATCCTTGTTAGGGGTTTATAATTTGTAACATCCCTGACCTGGGTTATGCCTTAACCCTGGTAATTTTTCTTAAGAAAGTTAATTAGATCCTTAATTTTATCTTGTGAAAAGAAATTAAGGCTCAAAAGGAACTTATATTTCAATTTTGGTCCTGTTTGAATAATGTTGAAGCAATGTTTGCTTATTTTGGACTAATGTGCAAATTTCCCAAGTTGAGGGGTTAACTTGCAAATGTTACTTGATAAATGTTCCTCATGTGTTGAAGCATCATGAGAATGAAGATGATGTAGAGGAATGGCTTGTGAAAGCCTGAGTACCAAGAAAGAGTTGATAAAGCAATGTTTGTGCATTAAAAAGCTAGTTTTGGTGTAATGTGCAATTTACCCAAAACCAAGGTTCAATATGCAAATTAACACTTCAATAAGGTCCCTAATATTTCTTGGCATCGTGTAGAGCAAATAAAATGAGAGGGGCACCTCATTTGAATTAATTTGGAGGAGAGAGAATCTTGATATTAAAATAATCAAGATTTAAGTATAAATGGAACTTTAATTCAACTTAATACAAAAAGAAATATATTAATTGGATTACCCTTCAACCAAAATTGTGTTGATGTAAAATCAACTAGTGTGTACGTCCTTGTGCCTTGCAAAGGAAATGGAAATATCCTAATGAGGTGAAGAACCCACTCGCCTTATTATAAGGAAAAGAAATATCCACTCACTTATGGATATTAGTATAATATGTTTAAGGTGCTTAATTTCTTTTCCATTAATTCATGGATAATGGAAGGTAATTTGGAGATAAGGAAGATATATTTGCATGCACGGATTTGAGGAGAAAGATTTTGCACTAATTTTGGAATTAAATAATTTTATATGCCATTTTCTCTCTCATTGATTTTCTTATAAAAACACCCTTTACAAGCCAAATCAAAGGCTTTTTCAGAATCCACTTCTTTCCTTGCTTGCAAACGACCAAAGGAGCTTTGGAGAATCAGGAGGACGATCCCCAACCTGTTGGTAAGCTTCTTGACCTCCTTTCACCTTGAATCCATGGTGAAAATCGAAAAATCAATGCATGAATTCTTCTTATCTCGATCCCCTCTTCAAATCTAACCATTCCTTTTCACTCAAAGCTGGAGGACGAGCCTTGGGATAGTGAAAGGAGTTGCATCCACCATTTTTTATGTGAGCTTGAATCTTTGGAGCTCAATTGGAGGCGGGTTATATAACTTGAACCCCTTTACATTGTTATTCAACTATCAATCTTGCAATTTCGTTGATTCCATCATCTTCTTGATTAATTGTTGGTTGAAATTTGTAATTCCATGAAATCATATGTACTAAGATCTACAGAGACGAAGGTAGCTGATGATGACATCATCTTGGACTCATGTCCCAAAGAAATTGTATTTCATTCAGTTTCAACAAACTTGCTCATTCGGTTTCAACAAAACTATTTGAAAGAAAACAATTTCATCAAACCGTTTGAAACTAAATAGTTTCAAACCGTTTGGGAGAGTTGACCATGGTTGACCGTTTGGAAAATATGATGCTAATATTGATGGTTAAATAACCATCAAAGTGGATTGATTAATTCCAAAGGGTTCATCAGTTGAAGATTAATTAATTAGCAAACCCTAATCGGGTTAAGTGCTGAAATTCGATTTGGTTAATTTAGATTTTTGGGTGTATGAGCCCAAACGGTCTCCAGACCGTTTGGAGGTCACCCAAGACCATTTTGAGGTCTAGGGTTAAGTATGGTTGAGCAATGGAGGGCCCAGAGATACCAAATTGAAATGCAACCAAGTGCTGATTTGATGATCAATCCAATGATCTAAACCTTAATGGAATTTTACAAAATCCAAGGATAGGGTGGGGAAAATGGTCTCAAGACCATTTGGAGGTCATCCAAATGACCTCAAGACCGTTTGGGGTCAGGTCATATCATAAATTTGATGATGATTCATTAGTTGCAATGGAATCAATTCCACTATGTTGATCATTAATGGCTACTCGATTCAAAGCCCTAATTGAAGGTTTCTTGAGTAGAATTTCTAGATCAATTGGGTTCAAAACCCTAATTGATGGTATAATTGAAGTTTTATTCAATAGTTCAAGTAACAAAGAAATTAAGGCTTCAATTGATAATCGGTTCATCCATTGAAATCATGAATCGTGTAAGTATTGAAAGGACATTTTGGTCCATTCAGTTTTGAGAAGGTTTGGACCAAACAGTCTTAAGACCGTTTGAGTCCAAATGGTCTCAAGACTGTTTGGGTCCAAACGGTCTCAAGACCGTTTGTAACCAAATGGTCTCAAACCATTTGAATACCCAAGACCAATCGATTTCAAAACCATTTGGTGATGAAACCCCAAAACCGAATGAAGGTCAAATGAGATTCAATCATTTGAAAATTGAAGGTAATGATTGTTCCATTGATCCCATTATTGATGTGATGACCCAGAATTTAGTATTTCGATACACAATATAATATTTGAAATCATGTTGGAGTAAAATATTTAATGATCTACCTAGAGGTGTAATGTGGTCATATAATGAAAGTTGCACTTTTTGATCAAGAGTTGATGATGAATCGACTTGTATTTAAGGTTAATACACTTATTTATGAGGTTAATTAAGGAATTTCATTATATAACCAAATGTTGAATTTCGAGTTCAAACTTGGTAACATGGGGATTTATGTGATGATGAATTCATGGTTAAAATTTCAAGACTTTTGGGTTAGCCGTTTGGAAGGCATTGATGTTTATACTCTGATTGAATGACTAAGGTTTCAAATGATTTTAAAACTAGGTTTGATTTTCAACAATGTCATGCAGCCAACCCACATAAAAAGGGGCACGATTTCAATTGGGCATGACCCTTAGCCTGGAAATGTGGATTCCATGTACTCATTAGATAAGAATAGATGGCTCCACTCCTACTGAGATTCCCCACAACTGTTGCCCGATCCACCACTCTCGGAAAGACTGAGTATGTGATAGTTCGTTATCATCTCCGTAATGCAGGGAGCAGTCCATCGACCCCAAGAATTAAGTATTTCACTGGAATATCCAGGGAGAACAAGTCCTCACACTCCCAGCCTCTCAATCTCCGAACACAACATCCAAAGTCAGAGAGAGAGCATGGTTGAATTGAAGGAGGTAGCTCCATCGTCACACTTTGGAGATGGAGTCCCGTATGGAGAACCATGCTTTGATATCAGTCATCAGTAGAGGCTCAAAGCTCCCAGATCCGCAAAGCCACTCCTTGGCACTATCTTATTGCAGAGAATGCAGGAGTCCAACTTCTTCCTCTTCTTCTTAGCGGAGATGGGCTAGTGATTCTCTCTGAGCATACCTTGTTGACCTCCTGAAACCGTGGAGAGCAGACAAAGCCTAAGAGATCATCAACTTGTGGTAATCCATGTTGCCTCTTCTCATCGCGACCCAGCCACATGGTGAATAGAGACAGTTAGCGTTGATTCCCAATGGATGGGAAGAACTGTAGAGGCATGGTAAAGCACGACGATGGGTTCTCTTGGCCCTATTGGGATCTTCCCTATAGCCACGAACCCAAAATCACTGGCTATGGAAGGCTACAGAGCTTCGTAGATGTATAGATTAAGCGAGTAGGTTTTGGGACAATGAATCTGTGACCCTTTCCGCCCTCCCTAGTTTCTACAGCAACAATGAGGAAGCATCAATGGCTGTGTAGTGCCCGTTCCCTCCTTCAATTGTCCCTAGTCATCAGCTCCATAGTTAAGATCAGGCTTTTCCCCCTTTTCTAATCACGAAGACAATGCCTGCTATGGAGTCAAACTCCTATTCATGATGCAGATCGTGTGCTAGAGAGAAACGGGTGTCAGACCCTAGACAACACACATGAGCCAAAGCTCACCAGAGTTGAGCCTCACGACGGTGCTTAGGCATAGGAGCGCATCCAGGATGAGAGATCGCGAGATGCTTCACACTGAACCCAGGCAGCGGCGGCGCTGGAAGTCAGGATGAGACAGTCGTGAGAACGAAGGAGAAGACGGCCCAACAGGTGGACCATCCGGTTCACTGGGCCCAATGTCGGTCCAGCCGGATCAATTAAAATCCAACCAGGTAAATATTTGTATATATATTAGATAATATGCAGAACTTGTATAATCCACCAAAAATAGCTCCCTTGGCCTAAAAATACCCCAAAAATATCCCCAGACTAAAACAAACACCCCCTATATTACTAGACCCTTATATTAGTCTTTTGAAGCACAACTATTGATGCTATTCAATTTAGGGTGAAATTCTTCTTTTGGGTTCATTTAATTTGTATAATTAGCAAATGATGGATATAAAATACGAGAAAAATATTCTTGGAACCCTAATACCACATAGAAACCATAAGTGGACTCTAATATGATATTAATGCCAAAATGTTATGTTTTTCCTTATTAATGAACAAATTAATGCTTTTAAACACTTTTTAGTTCTAGAAAATAGACCTATCATCGGAAAATTATGAAATCTGAACCAGACCCTTAGAATGACATATGGATCACTATAAAAATACCAGAGACACATTTTAGATCAATAACACCTAGGTTTGGCCTAAACCCTAAATTAGACCTAAAATATCAGTAATATTATGAACCATGTATTAATGACGATTAATTGTTATTAACCAGGTGATGAGCAGATATCTAGATGAGCAAGAATGATTAGAAATCTCTGAACTCAGGTACGTGGGCTTTATCTAAGTATATGACTAGTTTTTTGTGTGCAATAGCTATGATGTATTGCTTGTCTTTATTTGAGAATATTGCTTGGATGTACTATGATTGTAGTATCTTCGCCATGTCAATAAGAACAACAAAGAGTATAGATGGTTTGTAGCTACTAAGTGGATATAAGCTCTCTCTCTCTCTCCCCCTCAATCCTCTCTCTCTCTCTTCCTGTTAATATAAGGTCGGCACTCGGTCCCCATAGCCCAAGGGGCAGGGAAAAATGAAGTGCGACACCACTTAGTAGTACAAACGCATCAAAAGACATCTAAAAATATGTGTTTACCTGATTATCGCTTTAAACAATGTTTTCTTTTACTCCTTCTTTCTCAAGATTATTTCAATTATGCAAGCATATTAGTATGTATCTTTCTACCCACGTGCACAACACCTTGTGTGTTGATTCGTTGTTTTACGTATGTTTTAGGTTCAGAGATAGCGTGGGATAAAAGATGTGAAGTGAGCACTGTTCAGGTCGTACCTATTGTGTAGATCCTAGTTTAGCATACATGTTCTTAGATTGTAGAATTTTCATTCAATATGTAATTGTAAATCATTGTGTAATAATTCATGTTGTATAAATTTACATGTTGAATGTTGAGAATGTTATGGTTGTATGTTCATGTATGCGTATTATGCTTCCACATCGCTCTCTGGTATGATTGGATGATGTTTTTGGATTTTGACATCTCATTCCCAATAGGGTTTGGAGAAATCAAAATCCGGGGACGTCACAGTTGGTATCAGAGCATGAACAATAGCTACACCTAACAATTGCTCACCATGAAACATGAAAACTAACTTTCACCTTTCACTTTAAACCCTAGAAACTTAGTAAGTTGTTATGTAGGAATAAGGTTTTACTTAGCCTCTAAGTTAGAACCTAGATGTTCGAGAACTAGGTTTAGATAAATGAGTGAAACCCTTTCCATATAGAGCTCATATGCATTTGGTAGCTACACTAATCTACACCCTGTTCTCACCATTTCACTAGGTGACATGACACTAGACTATCTACTGTGTGTGGGACACTCGGTTTTGCTGATTTGGTTTTGTTTTCGAATCGGCTCGAGCCTCGACAGTTTTCTCTGACGTCTTTTTTCTCAGAGGAAAACTATATAGTATTTATTAAATATAAGTTAATATAAAATGTGTCCCTCTCACTAGAGAGTAGTTAGTGTTCATGCAATCTAAGTGAAAGGGAGTGACATCAGTCTAGAAGAGAGAATATATCTATATTAGATGTCTAGAGCCTCATAAGGTTATGTGATAGATAGATCGACAAAAGAAAGATGAAGGAAATAAGTATATAGAATTTTATCTAAGTTTGATCTCTGATCGTATAAGTTTCCTTATAAAGATTTAAGTTTCATATGAGATGAGTTCAATTTTATAAAATCTAAGTTAAGTTTTGATGAAGAAAAGACATACTCCCTTCTTATTAAGGCAATCTAAGTTTAAGATAAAGTTGAATATGCATGAGCCTCAAGCTCTTTTACAAAGGATGACCTCTAGTGTTAGGACAAGATATGTGGTGAACTCCAGAGAGAGTGAGACCCACAAGGAGAGGGTCGTAGGACCTACCCTATAATATATGAAAAATATGAGATATATGTGAAATGACATGTCCTAAGCTGGGTTACTCCTGAGTACATGAGTTGAGTCCTTTTGCATGATTCAATCCTATATGTGAGAATTGGGTAAAAAAAAGGATGGGTAGATGACCCATATGATAAAGTCAATCCTTTGTCTGAATTAGGTCCTAGATGGAGTGACATATTTTATGAATCTCATCATTAGCTACAAGTGAGGTGATATATGAACTCTAGTTATGAGAGTATGATGCTTTGTGCAAAGATACTCAAAATACATGTTCTTCCTTCTTCTTCTCCTTCTTAATATACGATGATAGAAGCCTCACTTGAGCTATATGGATGATTTATATATGAGGAGCCACTCGTATAAGCTTGACCTATTCTATATTTCCTCCCTATATCGTACATGTAGTACCCAAGAATGAAATCATGATAAGTTTGACTTTAAAATATTCTCTTCCCCTTCATATGAAAGATATGATGTTGAGATCATGAGGTTAACTTAGTATATTCTCTTTTTCCCATCACATAATACATGCAAGACATCAAAAGTTGAACTCATGAACTTGATATAAAGATATTTTTCGGATCATAGGATATATGATCAGAAATAAAGTTTGTAACTTTGATCCTTCTTAATATATTATTCTAAGTTGAGTATGAATATCACACAATGGGGTGAAACCCTAATGGTCAAACATGTTGCGTAAGCCCTTCTTAAGTAGAAAAATTCTAATATCAAGTATGAAGACAAATCTCCTCTAATGTTGAATTCATTGTAAGATGTTAATGATGTTAGATTTGAACGAGCTGAATATCATGGCATATAAGTGAATTCCTCCTAAACTTTAAAAAAATGAACAAAGCATGTACCCTTAGGGGTGATGTAATCCTAAGATATCATAATGTCATGTTAGGGCTATGACATTAAGTGATGCTTCCACATATATAAGGTGGGGTGGGTACACCCTACATGCTTAAACCTCCTAAGATGACAACCTAGGATGAATCAAGATAAGGATACTCTAGGAACTTAGAGTGGTGGTTTAGAAACATGCACAACTCCTGAATATTAGCTTCAGAATGAAACCACTTGAATTTCGAGGGCGAAATTCCATATAAGGTGGGGTGAATGTGATGACCCAGAATTTAGGATTTCGATACTCAATATAATTTTTGAAATCATGTTGGGGTAAAATATTTAATGATGTACCTAGAGGTGTAATGTGGTCATATAATGAAAGTTGCACTTTTTGATCAAGAGTTGATGATGAATCGACTTGTATTTAAGGTTAATACACTTATTTATGAGGTTAATTAAGGAATTTCGTTATATGACCAAATGTTGAATTTTGAGTTCAAACTTGGTAACATGGGGATTTATGTGATGATGAATTCATGGTTAAAATTTCAAGACTTTTAGGTTAGCCGTTTGGAAGGTGTTGATGTTTATACTCTGATTGAATGACTAAGGTTTCAAATGATTTTAAAACTAGGTTTGATTTTCAACGATGTCATGCAGCCAACCCACATAAAAAGGGGCACGGTTTCAATTGGGCATGACCCTTAGCCTGGAAATGTGGATTCCATGTACTCATTAGATAAGAATAGATGGCTCCACTCCTACTCAGATTCCCCATAATTCTTACCCGATCCACCACTCTCGGAAAGACTGAGCATGTGATAGTCTGTTATCATCTCCGTAATGCAGGGAGCAGTCCATCGACCCCAAGAATTAAGTGTTTCACTGGAATATCCAAGGAGAACGAGTCCTCACACTCCCAACCTCTCAATCTCCGAACACAACATCCAAAGTCAGAGAGAGAGCATGGTTGAATTGAAGTAGGTAGCTCCATCGTCACACTTTGGAGATGGAGTCATGTATGGAGAACCATGCTTTGATATCAGTCATCAGTAGAGGCTCAAAGCTCCCAGATTTGCATAGCCACTCCTTGGCACTCTCTTATTACAGAGAATGCAGGAGTCCATCTTCTTCCTCTTCTTCTTAGCAGCGATGGGCTAGTGATTCTCTCTGAGCATACCTTGTTGACCTCCTGAAACTGTGGAGAGCAGAAAAAGCCTAAGAGATCATCAACTTGTGGTAATCCATGTTGTCTCTTCTCATCTCGACACAGCCACATGGTGAGCAGAGACGGTTAGTGTTGATTCCCAATGGATGGGAAGAACTGTAGAGGCATGGTAAAGCATGACGATGGGTTCTCTTGGCCCTATTGGGATCTTCCCAATAGCCACAAATGCAAAATCACTAGTTATGGAAGGCTACAGAGCTTCGTAGATGTACTGATTAGGCGAGTAGGTTTTGGGACAATGAATCTGCGACCCTTTCCGCCCTCCCTGGTTTCTGTAGTAACAACGAGGAAGCACCAATGGCTGCGTAGTGCTCGTCCCCTCCTTTAATTGTCCCTAGTCATCAGCTCCATAGTGAAGATCAGGTTTTTCCTCCTTTTCTAATCACGACGACAGCGCCTGCTCTGGAGTCAAACTCCTATTCGTGATACAGATCGTGTGCTAGAGAGAAATGGGTGTCAGACCCTAGACAACGCACATGAGCCAGAGCTCACCAGAGCTGAGCCTCACGACGGTGGTTAGGCATAGGAGCGCATCTAGGATGAGAGATCGCGAGATGCTTCACACTTAACCCAGGCAACGACGGCAATGGAAGTCAGGATGAGACAGTCATGAGAATGAAGGAGAAGACAGCCCAACAGATGGACCATCCAGTTCACTGGGCCCAATGCCGGTCCAGCCGGTTCAATTAAAATCCAACCAGGTAAATATTTGTATATATATTAGATAATACATAGAACTTGTATAATCCACCAAAAATAGCTCCCTTAGCCTAAAAATACCCCAAAAATATCCCCAGACTCAGAAAAACATCCCCTATATTACTGGACCCTTATATTAGTCTTTTGAAGCACAACTATTGATGCTATTCAATTTAGGGTGAAATGCTTCTTTTGGGTTCATTTAATTTGTATAATTAGCAAATGATGGATATAAAATACGAGAAAAATATTCTTGGAACCCTAATACCACATAGAAACCATAAGTGGACTCTAATATGATATTAATGCCAAAATGTTATGTCTTTCCTTATTAATGAACAAATTAATGCTTTTAAACTCTTTTTAGTTCTAGAAAATAGACCTATCATCGGAAAATTATGAAATCTGAACCAGACCCTTAGAATGACATATGGATCACTATAAAAATACCAGAGACACATTTTAGATCAATAACACCTAGGTTTGGCCTAAACCCTAACTTAGACCTAAAATATCAGTAATATTATGAACCATGTATTAATGACGATTAATTGTTATTAACCAGGTGATGACTAGATATCTAGATGAGCAAGAATGATTAGAAATCTCTGAACTCAGGTACATGGGCTTTATCTAAGTATATGACTAGTTTTCTTGTGTGCAATAGCTATGATGTATTGCTTGTATTTATTTGAGAATATTTCTTGGATGTACTATGATTATAGTATCTTCGCCATGTCAATAAGAACAACAAAGAGTATAGATGGTTTGTAGCTACTAAGTGGATATAAGCTCTCTCTCTCCCCCTCAATACTCTCTCTCTCTTCCTCTGAATATAAGGTTGGCACTCGGTCCCCATAGCCCAAGGGGCGGGGAAAAATGAAGTGTGACACCACTTAGTAGTACAAACACATCAAAAGACATCTAAAAATATGTGTTTACCTTATTATCACTTTAAAAAATGTTTTCTTTTACTCCTTCTTTCTCAAGATTATTTCAATTATACAAGCATATTAGTATGTATCTTTCTACCCACGTGCACAACACCTTGTGTGTTGATTCGTTGTTTTATGTATGTTTTAGGTTCAGAGATAGCGTGGGATAAAAGAAGTGAAGTGAGCACTGTTCAGGTCGTACCTATTGTTTAGATCCTAGTTTAGCATACATGTTCTTAGATTGTAGAATTTTCATTCAATATGTAATTGTAAATCATTGTGTAATAATTCATGTTGTATAAATTTACATGTTGAATGTTGAGAATGTTATGGTTGTATGTTCATGTATGCGTATTATGCTTCCGCATCGCTCTCTAGTATGATTGGATGATGTTTTCGAATTCTGACATCTCATTCCCAATAGGGTTTGGAGAAATCAAAATATGGGGACGTCACAGTTGGTATCAGAGCATGAACAATAGCTACACCTAACAATTGCTCACCATGAAACGTGAAAACTAATTTTCACCTTTCACTTTAAACCCTAGAAACTTAGTAAGTTGTTATGTAGGAATAAGGTTTTACTTAGCCTCTAAGTTAGAACTTAGATGTTCGAGAACTAGGTTTAGATAAGCGAGTGAAGCCCTTTCCATATAGAGCTCATATGCATTGGGTAGCTACACTAATCTACACCCTGTTCTCACCATTTCACTAGGTGACATGACACTAGACTATCTACTGTGTGTGGGACACTCAGTTTTGCTGATTTGGTTTTGTTTTCCAATCGGCTCGAGCCTCGACAGTTTTCTCTGACGTCTTTTTTCTCGGAGGAAAACTATATAATATTTTATTAAATATTTGTAAATATAAAATGTGTCCCTCACACTGGAGAGTAGTTAGTGTTCATGCAATCTAAGTGAAAGGGAGTGACATCAGTCTAGAAGAGAGAATAGATCTAGATTAGATGTCTAGAGCCTCATAAGGTTATGTGATAGATAGATAGACAAAAGAAAGATGAAGGAAATAAGTATATAGAATTTTATCTAAGTTTGATCTGTGATGGTATAAGTTTCCTTATAAAGATTTAAGTTGCATATGAGATGAGTTCAATTTTAGAAAATCTAAGCTAAGTCTTGATGAAGAAAAGACATACTCCCTTCTTATTAAGGCAATCTAAGTTTAAGATAAAGTTGAATATACATGAGCCTCAAGCTCTTTTACAAAGGAGGACCTCTAGTGTTAGGACAAGATATGTGGTGAACTCCAGAGAGAGTGAGACCCACAAGGAGAGGGTCGTAGGACCTACCCTATAATATATGAAAAATATGAGATATATGTGAAATGACTCGTCCTAAGCTGGGTTACTCCTGAGTACATGAGTTGAGTCCTTTTGCATGATTCAATCCTATATGTGAGAATTGGGTAAAAAAAAGGATGGGTAGATGACCCATATGATAAAGTCAATCCTTTGGCTGAAAGAGGTCCTAGATGGAGTGACATATTTTATGAATCTCATCATTAGCTACAAGTGAGGTGATATATGAACTCTAGTTATGAGAGTATGATGCTTTGTGCAAAGATACTCAAAATACATGTTCTTCCTTCTTCTTCTCCTTCTTAATATACGATGATAGAAGCCTCACTTGAGCTATATGGATGATTTATATATGAGGAGCCACTCGTATAAGCTTGACCTAGTCTATATTTCCTCCCTATATCGTACATGTAGTACCCAAGATTGAAATCATGATAAGTTTGACTTTAAAATATTCTCTTCCCCTTCATATGAAAGATATGATGTTGAGATCATGAGATTAACTTAATATATTCTCTTTTTCCCATCACATAATACATGCAAGACATCAAAAGTTGAACTCATGAACTTGATATAAAGATATTTTTTAGATCATAGGATATATGATCAGCAATAATGTTTGTAACTTTGATCCTTCTCAATATATGCTTCTAAGTTGAGTATGAATATCACACAATGGGGTGAAACCCTAATGGTCAAACATGTTGCGTAAGCCCTTCTTAAGTAGAAAAATTCTAATATCAAGTATGAAGACAAATCTCCTCTAATGTTGAAATCATTGTAAGATGTTAATGATGTTAGATTTGAACGAGCTGAATATCATGGCATATAAGTGAATTCCTCCTAAACTTTAAAAAATGAACAAAGAATGTACCCTTAGGGGTGATGTAATCCTAAGATATCATAATGTCATGTTAGGGCTACGACATTAAGTGATGTTTCCACATATATAAGGTGGGGTGGGTACACCCTACATGCTTAAACCTCCTAAGATGACAACCTAGGATGAATCAAGATAAGGATACTCTAGGAACTTAGAGTGGTGGTTTAGAAACATCCACAACTCCTAAATATTAGCTTAAGAATGAAACCACTTGAATTTCGAGGGAGAAATTCCATATAAGGTGGGGTGAATGTGATGACCCAGAATTTAGGATTTCGATACTCAATATAATATTTGAAATCATGTTGGGGTAAAATATTTAATTATGTACCTAGAGGTGTAATGTGGTCATATAATGAAAGTTGCACTTTTTGATCAAGAGTTGATGATGAATCGACTTGTATTTAAGGTTAATACACTTATTTATGAGGTTAATTAAGGAATTTTGTTATATGAAAAAATGTTGAATTTTGAGTTCGAACTTGGTAACATGGGGATTTATGTGATGATGAATTCATGGTTAAAATTTCAAGACTTTTGGGTTAGCCGTTTGGAAGGTATTGATGTTTATACTCTGATTGAATGACTAAGGTTTCAAATGATTTTAAAGCTAGGTTTGATTTTCAACGATGTCATGCAGCCAACCCACATAAAAAGGGACACAGTTTCAATTGGGCATGGAAATGTGGATTCCATGTACTCATTAGATAAGAATAGATGGCTCCACTCCTACTAAGATTCCCCACAAGTGTTGCCCGATCCACCACTCTCAGAAAGACTGAGCATGTGATAGTTTGTTATCATCTTCGTAATGCAGGGAGTAGTCCATCGACCCCAAGAATTAAGTGTTTCACTGGAATATCTAGGGAGAACGAGTCCTCACACTCCCAGCCTCTCAATCTCCGAACACAACATCCAAAGTCAGAGAGAGAGCATGGTTGAATTGAAGGAGGTAGCTCCATCGTCACACTTTGGAGATGGAGTCCCGTATGGAGAACCATGCTTTGATATCAGTCATCAGTAGAGGCTCAAAGCTCCCAGATCCGCAAAGACACTCCTTGCCACTATCTTATTGTAGAGAATACAGGAGTCCATCTTCTTCCTCTTCTTCTTAGCAGCGATGGGCTAGTGATTCTCTATGAGCATACCTTGTTGACCTCCTGAAACCATGGAGAGCAGACAAAGCCTAAGAGATCATCGACTTGTGGTAATCCATGTTGCTTCTTCTCATCGCGACACATCCACATGGTGAACAGAGACGGTTAGTGTTGATTCCCAATGGATGGGAAGAACTTTAGAGGCATGGTAAAGCACGACGATGGGTTCTCTTGGCCCTATTGGGATCTTCCCTATAGCCACGAACCCAAAATTGCTAGCTATGGAAGGCTACAGAGCTTCGTAGATGTACAAATTAGGCAAGAACGTTCTGGGACAATGAATATGTGACCCTTTCCACCCTCCCTGGTTTCTGCAGCAATAATGAGGAAGCACCAATGGCTGTGTAGTGCTCGTCCCCTCCTTCAATTGTCCCTAGTCATCAGCTCCATAGTGAACATTAGGTTTTCCCCCCTTTTCTAATCACGATGACAACGCCTGCTCTGGAGTCAAACTCCTATTCATGATGCAGATCATGTGCTAGAGAGAAATGGATGTCAGACCCTAGACAACGCACATGTGCCAGAGCTCACCAAAGCTGAGCCTCACGATGGTGCTTAGGCATAGGAGCGCATCCAGGATGAGAGATCGCGAGATGCTTCATAGTGAACCCAGGCAGCGGCAGCGCTGGAAGTCGGGATGAGACAGTCGTGAGAACGAAGGAGAAGATGGTCCAATAGGTGGACCATCCGGTTCACTGGGCCCAATGCCAGTCCAGCCGGTTCAATTAAAATCCAACCAGGTAAATATTTGTATATATATTAGATAATAAGCAAAACTTGTATAATCCACCAAAAATAGCTCCCTTGGCCTCAAATACCCCAAAAATATCCCCAGACTCATAAAAACATCCCCTATATTACTGGACCCTTATATTAGTCTTTTGAAGCACAACTATTGATGCTATTCAATTTAGGGTGAAATGCTTCTTTTGGGTTCATTTAATTTGTATAATTAGCAAATTATGGATATAAAATACGAGAAAAATATTCTTGGTACCCTAATACCACATAGAAACCATAAGTGGACTCTAATATGATATTAATGCCAAAATGTTATGTCTTTCCTTATTAATGAACAAATTAATGCTTTTAAACTCTTTTTAGTTCTAGAAAATAGACCTATCATCAGAAAATTATGAAATCTGAACCAGACCCTTAGAATGACATCTGGATCACTATAAAAATACCAGAGACACATTTTAGATCAATAACACCTAGGTTTGGCCTAAACCCTAACTTAGACCTAAAATATCAGTAATATTATGAACCATGTATTAATGACGATTAATTGTTATTAACCAGGTGATGACCAGATATCTAGATGAGCAAGAATGATTAGAAATCTCTGAACTTAGGTATGTGGGCTTTATCTAAGTATATGACTAGTTTTCTTGTGTGCAGTAGCTATGATGTATTGCTTGTCTTTATTTGAGAATATTGCTTGGATGTACTATGATTGTAGTATCTTCGCCATGTCAATAAGAACAACAAAGAGTGTAGATGGTTTGTAGCTACTAAGTGGATATAAGCTCTCTCTCCCCCTCAATCCTCTCTCTCTCTTCCTCTAAATATAAGGTCGGCACTCGGTCCTCATAGCCCAAGGGGTAGGGAAAAATGAAGTGTGACACCACTTAGTAGTACAAACGCATCAAAAGACATCTAAAAATATGTGTTTACCTGATTATCGCTTTAAACAATATTTTCTTTTACTCCTTCTTTCTCAAGATTATTTCAATTATGCAAGCATATTAATATGTATCTTTATACCCACGTGCACAACACCTTGTGTGTTGATTCATTGTTTTACGTATGTTTTAGGTTCAGAGATAGCGTGGGATAAAAGATGTGAACTGGGCACTGTTCAGGTCATACCTATTGTGTAGATCCTAGTTTAGCATACATGTTCTTAGATTGTAGAATTTTCATTCAATATGTAATTGTAAATAATTGTGTAATAATTCATGTTGTATAAATTTACATGTTGAATGTTGAGAATGTTATGGTTGTATGTTCATGTATGCGTATTATGCTTCCGCATCGCTCTCTGGTATGATTGGATGATGTTTTCGGATTCTGACATCTAATTCCCAATAGGGTTTGGAGAAATCAAAATCTGGGGACGTCACAATTGATAGCAATGATAATCAATGATAGGTATAAAGGTTGAATCCCTAATGTACCTAGATGATTAGTACCTTTAAAGGGATAAACCCTAATTGCTTATAATAGCAATAACTCAGTACACTATGTTAATCATAGTTGTATATACTTGATTGTATGATTGATGTAACTATATTAAGTGGAGAGAATGATAGAATGTAATTCTTACTTGAGTATGATTCATGTGGTGATTAAGGGTATGATCCTTAGTAAAGATATCATAAAACCCTAATCATGAGCATAAAACCCTGATTATGGATACTTGAATAGGAATCCTAATCGGGATGAGTAGTAAACCCTAATGGTGGTTAATTAAAGTGGAAACCCTAATTGAGGATGATTCCATGTGAAATCCTAATTGAGTATAATTCCATGTGAAACCCTAATTGAGGATGATTCCATGTGAAACCCTAATTGAGGATGATTCCATGTGAAACCCTAAATGAGGATGATTCCATGTGAAACCCTAGATGAGGGTGATGCCATGGGAAATCCTAATCTAGGGTAATGCCATGTGAAACCCTGAATTAGAATAATGTTATGTGGAACCCTGATGTAATGATGTGATGTGAAATTTAAATTTGGGGTGGTGCCATGTAATGAGATAGGAAACCCTAATGAGGATATAATGGCTAATACACTAAAGTAGAGTGTGGCTGACACAATCAAGTAAGATGAGAATGTTACACCATGAAGGGTGAAATTGATAAACCATATGAATGGTAATATTGATACTTTAATATGTAAGGGTATAAGTGACAAGGTGATGCCTAGACCTTTATACATCCAACTCTATACATGTGATTAACTTGACATACATGTATCAACCCTATACACCTTACAAAGATGAGGACAAGACACTCTTAGGAGTGATGTATGCAACACTAAATAATGGTGTGGATACTATTTTGAGAGTTGAGATACCTAAAGTGGTTGATAATGATATCAACGATGCTAACCATTAGACAAGTCCATATCATTAAAGATAGCTGGACAAATCTAGTGTGTGACCTATGCACTATATGATAAAGGTGATAGGTGACTGGTTAAAAGTATTAAGAGGGAAATACCTTAATACAAGATAAGTTGGTAAATCCAAGTGAGTTAGAAGTGATGAGAAAAGTGATACATCAAGAAATGATAGATATCACATTCATCACTTCAGGATTGATACACCTTGACAAGAAACACATGAAATGTGTTATATAAACTGATACAATGAAATGTAAGGAGTTTGATACATTTTGATAAGTATTGTAACATACTGAATCTCAGGGTCTTCCCTAAGTTTACCCATATTCTATCTTTTCATTTCTTTCAAGTCATTTTGGACTAATTTCATAAATTTACCTTCTTTTATATTCTTTTTGAACTCCTAATGCAATTTGAGCACAATTCAAGGTTGAAAACATTTTTTTCCCTCATTTATGATAATAAAGGGGTATTTGCACAAATAACCCACTTAATGAGATAACGGAGGTATAATAATGCAAAATGACCATTTATGAGAGATAATTAGTAGATTATGTTAATTTAGAGCTATTATATCTTTTTGGGATTAGAATGAGTAATAATGTGGAATTTCATTATGTTAATAAGAAAGATGACAAATATGTTAATTAAGTATTTAAGCATATTCGTAATCCATTATTACATGCAATGACATGAATTTTACGTATATGAAATATTAGGCTTGGATATAAATGATAGTCGAAGAATATTCCTAGATGCGTAAAATGAGAGGAATCACATTGTTGACTTATATAAAGTCACAATTGACGTATTGGATAAATAAATATAATAAAATGGGATTTAATACACAAATGATGGTATATAATATGTAATGATTCTCACGTAAAAATGACGCCACATTCAGATTCTTCGTACCCCAATTAATATACATGTGAAACTTCATGATAAATAAACTCAATCTCGTACTCCAATTGAAGTGAAATGAACGAATAAGTAAATTTAAGTTTGTATTCAATAATATGACGATGAAAATGTTAAATTTTGATTTCAATACCTTGTCCCGTGAGTTTAAAGGTAATGCAAAAATGTTTCTCGCCAAGCACATGTTGGATTTCACTTTTGGCCAGATATGATGGTCAAACTATTATCTTTCGCATGTTTCAACTTCGCGTTTGTTTCCGGCTGTGGGAGTAACTTCCCCATGACTGCTCTCTCTTTAGTGACTAGATTCTTCTGTTCTCTTCTCCTTTCAAATCCCTTCGTCTGTTCCGCTTTCACTAAGCAATAAAGCTACATTAATTGTCAAGTATCGAGGAGACGCCCTTTTCATCTACTCTGTCGTCTGAAGGTATACAGTCCTATTACCATGCACGAACCATACATCTTTTATCATTGTGCAATTTAGAAACTGCCCTCGTGCAGTGGCCTACCTTTCTACCCTACTCGATTGCTTATGGTTGTCGTGGAGCGTGGAGCGCTAGTCCAGAACTCCACCACTGTAGACATCATGAACCAATGTTTTTTTTGAAAACCACATCCAGTCAATTGTTGGTACGGTACGATCCTCTACTTGTCCCCCTTATTCAATCAGCTCATTTTGGTAATTGCTATGTTTGGCCATTATCGGTGACGAACCTTGCCGCTCTCCTCTGCCGGACACTATATAGGCGACAGGAACATGTATTCCCTAGACACCGGTGATGCCACCGAGTTAAGCGTGGAGTTCAGGCAAGGATCTGAAGATTCAAACCCCAGGTAGAAATAAGACCTGAACACCTTGTTTCTGTCTCCGATCAGTCACTGCTTCTGGTAACTACTCTAATCTTGTTGCTGATCGAGACTTGAACACGACCGCAACCAAGTGTCAGTAATGATGATTCATACTAGTTTGTCACTTCGGCATACCGTTTTGCATGCATTGGCGCCTCAACGACGTTTCCTAATCTTTTTCTTTATTCTGTTGATCTTGAGATACTACCTATACTGATCCGTAAGATGTTACTTTTGTCGATCCGGTGACCTTGAAATCGTATAAGGCTTTTCTTTATTTACAAAAAGACATACAGAGCAAATGGGGGTTGTTACTCACTCGCGAGGGAAGCTAATCAAATCGAAGCATAGCTTTGACAGATCCGAATTAGTCCCTCTTGGACTTCTCTTCACGTTTCCCCACTATGACGCCCTATTAATTTAATTTGGAGCAATCATGAGTATCCACCGTAACTATGATCTACATAACCGTGAGTTTGGTACCTAATCTATAAGTCAATCAAATGTTCTAGTCATGTTTAGCTACTGAACGAATTGGTACCAAAGTATTCAGATCTTCTCGACTACTTTTTAACAGCAATGTCAGTCACGGATTTGATTTAGAAAAGTTCACTATTAAATATTAACCACTCAAGATAATATATGTACGTGCCTTTATGGAATCAGACAATCATGACTGATTTAACGGTGGTGTTTTCTAGACCGGTTTTTGGGAGTCATCTTATAGTTAACAAGGTTGATGTAGTAATTATTAATCCAATACACACTTTGTATTTAGGTGGTGAAAGGCTTTGAATATGATTCTAGGATTGTTGTCACATTGATAAGGAAGTCTTTTAAGGTATGTGAATCCTATATTAATATATGTGGATCCTATTTTTGCATGTGAAGCCTATTTTAGTATGTGAATCATATTTATGTGAACATCTATGATGAATGTGAAATCCATGTGGAATGTATATGTCCAAATTACCTATTCTTCAGTTGGGTCATTTCCAACCCCACAATCATTATTGTTCTAGCCTTGATATCCTCCTAAATGCCTTTATTTGAATCTATACTTATTTTATGCTTCTAATGCCATTGTGGCTCATTCATTTGCATCATGTGAATCTTGCTACTACATATGTTATCTCATTTACTTGGAAATGCTTAAATCTTGCTATAACCTTGTTGGCTCCTTTATTGAAATTATTTATTTGGGTTTTATTCCCAATGCTATGTTGCAATCTTGTTATATTTATCAATACTGCCAAGTGACTATTTAAGCATGATGTATTTTAGGCCAAATGACAATGTAGTGTACATGAGTACAAACCACCCATAGGGCACTGGGGTTTTAGTCCCCCTGCCATAGGCATTGGGGTTTTAGTCCTCCTGCCACTTTATACAGGGCACTGAGGTTTTAGTCCTCCTACCAGGCACTGGAGTTTTAGTCTCCCAGCCATTTTATATATGGTGAGGTCCGGTAGGTGCCTACCCTACATTGAGATGAGTTTGTGTCATAATATATTCATGCAATGTGATTATGATTGATGTTGATCTATGGCAACCTTCAAATTCTTATTTGTTCATTTGCCTCTTACTCTTGAAATCCCTTAGTATAGTTGATTCTTTTTAATATACAATGCTTTAGCTTTATAATTGTCCTTATCCTTTAATGACACATACATTTTTATCTTTCTCTTTTTGGGTGATCCCAACCACCCAGATTAGGACCAGAGTGTGCATGGAAAGTTTGGTGAACCTGCCTAAGGCTAAGGAGATCGTGCACATCTACTTAGCTTGGACTAGTTACTTATACTTTTGTTATGTTGTTTGTGGAGACAAATTGTATTAGTTTGAGTCTTCCTCTACCTAGATCATTGTTCTTGTATAAAGATGTACCCCATTTGGGAAAAATTTGTATAATACTCTTTATACATTTTGAATAAAGTCAAGTTTTAATCTTCCGTTGCTACACAATTGGTGTTTTTGTTTGCCATGGTTTTTAGTAGAGACTTGGTCTTTACATCATGGTATCAGAGCATCAAGGTAGTCAGATTCTTGACTAATTCAAATTGTCTCCTAGATAGAACCACTCACCTCATATAGCTTCCTTAGAAAGTTTTCACCTTAGAGTTGACCAACATTGAATTAGAGTTATAATTACATAATTAGATATAAAATTTGTCAACTTTTTGGTGAATTGTCTATTGAGAAGCTACTAGAGCAAGAAGTTGAAAGTGATGGTGTCTAGAAAGGGTCAGAGCTTGGGGGCTGGCAATATTTTCCTCCGCCCCACTAGCTTGGTAACGAGGACTCCTGAGCTCATATGACCTGGCCTGGTCTGATCTGATACAGACAGCTCGAAATAGTCTATCTTTGGGCATGTTGCCTAATTTTTGAATACCTTAGGAAAACCATAAGTGTTGATTTGATCTCTTACACAAAAATCATCCTTAAATACCTTATACTCTTATGTTTAGGGTTTAGTGTACCCTATGTTACATGTACAACCTTGGTTTGTAAATCCTTTTAGTGTTGATTTTTATGTACCCTTTTACCCTTATCTTAGTTTGACTTAGTTGACCCTTTAAGGGGTGGATTGAGGGTAATGGTGTTGGTACCCTATTTGGTTTTGCAAATATGATTTCGAGGACGAAATCCCATTTTAGGGGGATGGAATCCCAATTAAAAGTAAAATCAAATACCTTTGGAGTTATAAACCCTATCTATGTGGACATATGTACATAATAACTTATGTGAACAAGAATTTACCAAACATGTTATACTTGTAATTCAACCTGTTTGTTTATACACACATGAACATGTAGTAAGTCATATAGAGATAGTTCATATGCTTGAATCTTAATATAGGCTTAATGCACATAATAATGAGTTACTCAATACTAATTGTGAATATACATAACATTGACTATGCCACCCTAATGGTAAAATGTGTATGGATAATGCACCCTAAGGATGATTTAACATGTAATGATCATGTTGACCTAAACCCTAATATGTAATCATATAGCCTTGACAACATACACACATATATATACCCTTAATGCCTTTCATAATACATTAGTGACATTAGGTGTCATCATCACATAATATACCTTAATGCATATAAATGGGTTATAGTCACAAAGTTATCAATATATGTAAGGTATATCACCTTGTTCTCTAATGAAGACCTCATCATAACTTGATATATGAATTAATTCATTAATATTTAATGTGTTACATCCTATTCACTAAAATGCATATAATGACTCAAACATGATAATGAATAATTGGATTCACATAAATATTCATAAATGCCTAATGTGAAGTAAAATATGTATAATTTGTAATATGAAGTGTAATGGATAAAAATGATTAATGATGTCTTGGATATGAGTATGAAAGATGATATGACAATGTACAATATGAATATTATTTGGAATTTTTATAGGCTTAATAACTTGTTGGATAATATTAACTTTTTCTACAAAATAATTTGTGATAATTCTACATGATAGTTTTAAGAGGATAATGGAAGATGAATTCATGTTATTAAGGTTTTTGACCTAATATATTAATTAATGTTCAAATGGCTTAGTAAACCCTAATGGTGCTTAAAACCCTTGATGAGGGAAATACACATGATATAATTGTTTTGAATAAAATGTGGCATAAGTGATAGTATAATAAATATGATACCTCTTCATGATGGAGATTATGCTAATAAGGCAAAAATGTTAATAATGTTAATTTAAGTTTGATAAAAGGCTATAGGTTTTGTGGAAACCTTAGTAGCACCTGTCTTATGTAGATTTTGTGTTGTACCCTAGATTAAGAGTTATAACCTAGTTGTTTAAGGTTGGGAAGTTGCACACTCACTCTCTCTTTCCTCTTGTTGTGATTTCGGGGACGAAATCCTCTTTAAGGGGTGGTGTGCTGTAACATACTAAATCTCAGGGTCTTCCCTAAGTTTACCCATATTCTATCTTTTCATTTATTTCAAGTCATTTTGGACTAATTTCATAAATTTACCTTATTTTATATTCTTTTTGAACTCCTAGTTCAATTTGAGCATAATTCAAGGTTGAAAACATCTTTTTCCCTCATTTATGATAATAAAGGGGTATTTGCACAAATAACCCACTTAATGTGATAACGGAGGTCTAATAATGCAAAATGACCATTTATGAGAGATAATTAGTAGATTATGTTAATTTAGAGCTTTTATATTATTTGGGGATAAGAATAAGTATTAATGTGGAATTTCATTATGTTAATAAGAAAGCTGACAAATATGTTAATTAAGTATTTAAGCATATTCGTAATCCATTATTACATGCAATGACATGACTTTTACGTATATGAAATATTGGGCTTGGATAAAAATGATAGTCGAATAATATTCCTAGATGCGTAAAATGAGAGGAATCACGTTGTTGACTTATATAAAGTCACAATTGACGTATTGGATAAATAAATATAATAAAATAGGATTTAATACACAAATGATGGTATATAATATGTAATGATTCTCACGTAAAAATGATGCCACATTTAGATTCTTCGTACCCCAATTAATATACATGTGAAACTTCATGATAAATAAACTCAATCTCGTACTCCAATTGAAGTGAAATGAACGAATAAGTAAATTTAAGTTTGTATTCAATAATATGACGATGACATTGTTAAATTTTGATTTCAATACCTTGTCCCGTGAGTTTAAAGGTAATGCGAAAATGTTTCTCGCCAAGCACATGTTGGATTTCACTTTTGGCCAGATATGATGGTCAAACTATTATCTTTCACATGTTTCAACTTCGCGTTTGTTTCCGGCAGTGGGAGTAACTTCCCCACGACTGCTCTCTCTTTAGTGACTAGATTCTTCTGTTCTCTTATCCTTTCAAATCCACTCATCTGTTCCGCTTTCACTAAGAAATAAACCTACATTAATTGTCAAGTATCGAGGAGACGCCCTTTTCATCTACTCTGTCGTCCGAAGGTATACAATCCTATTACCCTGCACGAACCATACGTCTTTTATCATTGTGCAATTTAGAAACTGCCCTCGTGCAGTGGCCTACCTTTGTACCCTACTCGATTGCTTATGGTTGTCGTGGAGCGCAGAGCACTAGTGCAGAACTCCACCACTGCGGACATCATGAACCAGTGTTTTTTTTTAAACCACATCCAGTCAATTGTTGGTACAGTACGATCCTCTACTTGTCCCCCTTATTCAATCTGCTCATTTTGGTAATTGCTATGTCTAGCCATTCTCGGTGACGAACTTTGCCGCTCTCCTCTGTCGGACTGTATATAGGCGACAGGAACATGTATTCCCTAGACACCGGTGATGCCACTGAGTTAAGTGTGGAGTTTAGGCAAGGATCTGAAGATTCAAACCCCAGGTAGAAATAAGACCCGAACACCTTGTT
Organism: Alisma plantago-aquatica; assembly: GCA_963693085.1. Lineage (NCBI taxonomy): Eukaryota > Viridiplantae > Streptophyta > Magnoliopsida > Alismatales > Alismataceae > Alisma > Alisma plantago-aquatica. The sequence continues at coordinate 858,828,097 of OY856411.1, read as the reverse complement.
TCTATCTCCGATCAGTCACTGCTTCTGGTAACTACTTTGATCATGTTGCTGATCGAGACTTGAATACGACCACAACCAAGTGTTAGTATTGATGATTCATACTAGTCTGTCACTTCGGCATACGGTTTTGCATGCATCGGCGCCTCGATGACGTTTCCTAATCTTTTTCTTTATTCTGTTGATCTTGAGATACTACCTTTACTGATCCGTAAGATGTTACTTTTGTCGATCCGGTGACCTTGAAATCGTATGAGGCTTTTCTTTATTCACAAAAAGACATACAGAGAAAATGGGGGTTGTTACCCACTCGCAAGGGAAGCTAATCAAATCGGAGCATAGCTTTGACAGATCTGAATTAGTCCCTCTTGGACTTCTCTTCATGTTTCCCCACTATGACTCCCTATTAATTTAATTTGGAGCAATCACGAGTATCCACCGTAACTATGATCTACATAACCGTGAGTTTGGTACCTAATCTATAAGTCAATCAAATGTTCTAGTCATGTTTAGCTACTAAATGAATTGGTACCAAAGTATTCAGATCTTCTCGGCTGCTTTTTAATAGCAATGTCAGTCATGGATTTGATTTAGAAAAGTTCACTATTAAATATTAACCAGTCAGGATAATATATGTACGTGCCTTTATGGAATCAGACAATCATGACTGATTTAACGGTGGTGTTTTCTAGACCGGTTTTTGGGAGTCATCTTATACTTAACAAGATTGATGTAGTAATTATTAATCCAATACACACTTTGTATTTAGGTGGTGAAAGGCTTTGAATATGATTCTAGGATTGTTGTCACGTTGATAAGGAAGTCTTTTAAGGTATGTGAATCATATATTAATGTATGTGGATCCTATTTTTGCATGTGAAGTCTATTTTAGTATGTGAATCATATTTATGTGACCATCTATGATGAATGTGAAATACATGTGGAATGTATATGTGCAAATTACCTATTCTTCAGTTGGGTCGTTTCCAACCCCACAATCATTATTGTTCTAGCCTTGATATCCTCCTAAATGCCTTTATTTGGATCTTTACTTATTTTATGCTTCTAATGCCATTGTGGCTCATTCATTTGAATCATGTGAATCTTGCTACTACATATGTTATCTCATTTACTTGGAAATGCTTAAATCTTGCTATAGTCTTGTTGGCTCCTTTAATGAAATTATTTATTTGGGTTTTATTCCCAATGATGTGTTGCAATCTTGTTATATTTATCAATACTGCCAAGTGACTATTTAAGCATGATGTATTTTAGGCCAAATGACAATGTAGTGTACATGGGTACAAACCACCCATAGGGCATTGGGGTTTTAGTCCCCCTGCCATAGGCACTGGGGTTTTAGTCCCCCTGCCACTTTATACAGGGCACTGAGGTTTTAGTCCTCCTGCCAGGCACTGGGGTTTTAGTCCCCCTGCCATTTTATATATGGTGAGGTCCGGTAGGTGCCTCACCCTACATTGAGATGAGTTTGTGTCATAATATATTCATGCAATGTGATTATGATTGATGTTGATCTATGGCAACCTTCAAATTCTTATTTGTTCATTTGCCTCTTACTCTTAAAATCCCTTAGTATAGTAGATTCTTTTTAATATACAATGCTTTAGCTTTAAAATTGTCCTTATCCTTTATTGACACATACATTTTTATCTTTCTCTTCCTGGGTGATCCCAACCACCCAGATTAGGACCAGAGCGCCCATGGAAAGTTTGGTGAACCTACCTAAGGCTAAGGAGATCATGCACATATACTTAGCTTGGACTAGTTACTTATACTTTTGTTATGTTGTTTGTGGAGACAAGTTGTATTAGTTTTAGTCTTCCTCTACCTAGAACCTTATTCTTGTATAAAGATGTACCCCATTTGGGAAAATTTTGTATAATACTCTTTATACATTTTGAATAAAATCAAGTTTTAATCTTCCGCTGCTACACAATTGGTGTTTTTGTTTGCCATGGTTTTTAGTAGAGACTTGGTCTTTAAAAGTACAGGCTAACATACCTTGAGAAAGGGGTTAAGACAAACTAATGAGTATGATGTAATCATACCCTGGCAAGGATAAGAAATAAACTCATACCTTGCATTGATGACATTTAATGATATGCGATGGAAGCAATAAGCATGTGTAATGCTTGTGATATTAAAAGAGGCTCTTAGAGGAGTGGAGCAATTAATTAGGGTTGGATTCATAGAATGAACATAAGCCCTAATTAATGTGTAATGGGAAATCCTAACCCTAATTTGGGTAATAGGATGAAAAAACCTATTTGATGGTAAACCCTAATCCTGGTAAGGAAATAGTGGTGTTACTATTGTATTGTATGTTATGATATGCTTTTGTTGCTTACTAAGAAGTAACAAGATAGGCATTGGCCTGGTGTACCATTATATCATACTTTGCTCAATGAGAAGTAACAAAATGTACAGTGGCATTGTAAGCCATGTGATCAAGTTGTTTCCTAGTAAAAGGTGACAAGACAAATAATGGGCCTTGTGAGCCATGAGTAATGCTTGTGTAACAAGTATTATGTATACCTGGGTCTGAGGACCTAGAGGTAATAGTTACCTAATAAGTGGTAATAATGCATGTTCAATGATGAACTTAGGGTTTAAATACCCAAATTCGATAATCATGGTAATAATGTGGTGGAGGGATGAAAATTCCCAGTATTTAAATGAGGGACTGAGATCCCAATGTCTATAAAGACTGAGAAGTGATTGATGAAACAGTACATGGTTCTTTGTAGCATTTGTCATAATACGTTATGTTTGAAAACTTGACTGATGCTAAAAGAATATGATAGTGTACCAAATTAATCAAGTAAAATCATATCATGTAGAGCCCTGGCCATAGATCCATCAGCGTCAGAATTACTGAATGGTGAAACGGGTGCTCCGCGGCAAAACCCAGAACGCATATTTTGAATATGCGGGGGTAAATGGGCAAAAATATCCTTACATCCTGGTGAAAAGATTGATGGAAGGTAAACATTAAACCTCTCAATCCTTCATGTGTCAGGATGGATGTATCACAAATCTCCCGATGGTTGGGATGGATGTATCACTAATCTCCCAATGAGAGTGCAGTTGACGTTGTAACTCTATAGCAAAGTTGCCAGTATACCCTGGAAAGCTATCTAGCAGAGACACAAGATGTCCTGCATGTTGTCTCATACTGACTGAGATGTGGGAGGTCTTGGAAGTCGGCTCTTCCATTGACCTATGTATGGTACAAATTTTGACTTCGCAGTGGTCAGTTGGAGTATGAGTGGTATACCTCATTTCCTCAGGGCATAAGTGTGATTGTAAAATGTAATCAGCCGTATAGCATGTTTGCTTAGGGATTGAATACGAAAATTCATTAGCTGATGTTACATTTCTTTTATGCATCTTTAGTTGATAGATGTGAATTATGTCTCCTTACATTCCTTTCAAGGTGGATAGTTTATTTACAACTCTATCATGAGTAGATGCAATGTTCTCCTTAGGAAAGGAGATTACTTGATTCTATTCATACAACAATTTATCTATTGTTAAATGTATAAGATTCCTCTGCTCAGTTTTAATTTAATAAACTGCAATAATGATGTTTCTGGCAGAGAGTTATATCTCTCGCTGGGGCAATTTACAATTGTCTCACCCCCGTGGGAATCAACATTTTTAGGTGGATGCGGACGAAGAGTCAGAAATCCCATAGCAGAGAAAGAATAGCAACATCATCAGGGATAGAAGTAATATCTCAGGTGGAGATACTGTCCGTTGAGTCTTGTAGTTAAGATTCCTATGTGTCGTCTCTGTACTCTCTGGTCCTAGGAGTCAATCGTTTGTGATTTTATAATCGATCTGAGGTTTTGGCTCGATGCCTCGAGTTTTAAGTTGCCTATGTACAAATTTAATAGAGCAACTTTTAATATGTAATCCTCGAGAAGATATGGTACATGACATGTACATTATGAACCAAATTTTAATTGAAATATCATGGTTCTTGTTGAAAGAGTTTTCCTATGTTTGGATCTCTTTGCAAAAGGTTTTAATTTTTAGTGATTTTTTAGTAATTCCGCTACAAATGATTCGCTTCCGCTTAAGTAAATCTTGTTTTGTAAGTTGGATGCGATAAATAAAGTGGTATCAGAGCTCTAGGTTCGCTGAGTCTACAGAGACATAGGGCTAAGGTAGTAGAGTCTGTTCTAGTGTCTTCCAGTGTATCTGATAGTGTCTTCTGCTCAAATAGGGGAAGAAGAACTTGAAGATGACTGGGTCACATGAGGAGTTTGCTTTAGAAAGCAGTGATGTTGCACCAAGAGGGGATGCAAGGGACCAAAGAAGAGAAGAACATACACCTGCACATCCCCAGTTTGACCTAGCCATGATAGAGAACCCAACTTTTCCTTCTCTATTTGAGCAATTTAGGAAAGCTATGATGCACATAGTAGATTGTGCATTAGCATTGCAACCTAGATGACCAGTCCCCAATGACAATGTTTAGAATATCAACAGGACTTGTAACCAACAACAACAGGTTGAAGCAATGGGAAATGATGAAGTGTTGAACTCCAATAGGTTTCCTGCTCAACATCAACCTGTTGGAGCAATGAATAATGATGAAAGGGATAGGATACAATCTGAAACCAGGACATGCATAGGTGTAGGAAGCCTGGACATATCAGACCTAATTGTACAGAAAAGGAATATAAAGGAAGAGTTGAGAAAAGGCCTATCCAAATCCTGGAACAGAGGCCTAGTAATTCCAAAAAGAAGAAGTTTTTGATACCATAGGTACAACCATGGCCTAGTGCACTGACACAATTTTACCGTGCGCAGAAACGCAAGTGAACGCGTCGAAGTAATACAGGCCTTTGTGAGGTCCGAGTCGAACACAGGGATACATGAAATCGTCGGAGACTCCTACTAACTACTCGCGATCAGCTAAGCCGATTAAATAGTTGAGAGTTGTTGTCTAAATTAAAAGAAAAATAAAAATAAAGCAAAGCAAACAATCGATTAAATGTTGGTTTAATCAATTCAAAAGGAGATCTTTAGGATTGCGGTTTCACTGCGGGTTTTCATTGTATTAAAGTCTATATAGTTACTCAGTTTTATCTCTCTATCCAGGTAGTGCCCTGAAATCAGAATTGCCCACTGTCATGGTACAATTCACTACCTATGTCTAGGTCGGTTCCACCGTCGTAGTAACCTATACCCTAAACTAGGTGCATTAAAAACGACCTCTCGGTGTCCACCATTAACCTTACATCACCTTATTCAAGGGATTTGTCAATTAATGTAAATTCCATCTCTTTTCAACCGTTAATTCTTCTTTCAAAGTAATTAAAGGCATTAGATTATCATTATGGTGATCAAGCATAACAATATATTTGAGAAAAAGAAATTATACCATGAATTTAAGAAATAAGATATGAATTACTATGATAAAATTGTCATACAACGAATTCCCAGGCTACTCCCGGTCCTAAAGACAAAGGGGATTAGCCCCACATGTTCATCTCAGAGTACAACATGGAGTAGAACAAGGGAAACATGAAGAAAAATGTGATTGAGTGGTTAAACCCAAGAACGGAGAAGATCCAAGCGATCCTAGGCGTGGAATACACGTTCTCCCGCCTTTCGATGGTGGAAATCATCTTCTTCAGTGTCCGGATCAGCTGGGGCGTGCTCTCATGCTCCGTTCTTCTCTCCTTACTCTCTGGGATGTGTGCAGTGGATAATGACGTGATGATTCCCTCTTGGGCGCCGTCATTAGGTATAATCCCACAATTAGGTCCTCTATTAACCACAGCCGTTCGATTTAGATCATTACAAAGCCAACAAGTATCTGACGGTGTCGATACCATCGACGCGAGTCGATGGTATCGACCCTACGTGATAGCGGCAATTCTCTTTTCTTTTGTCTTTGCGCCTGATGTCATCTCGATACCTTCGACGCGGGTCGATGGTATCGACACTCTAAGGTGTCGGTTGTTGTCCTTTTCCGTCACTGTAGCCTCCTGGATCGATGGTATCGACTTTGTGTCGATAGTATCGACCTCATTTTCATCTACAACGTGATGGTATCTCGATACCATCGACACCCCTGTCGATAGTATCGACTTTCTTATGGTCCTTGCGGCTGTGCGCCTGTGGTCGTGTCGATAGTATCGACCACCGTCGATGGTATCGATGGTAGAAGATACTTTTTTTTCCTGAAATTAACACACGAAACCACATAAGTCCACACAAAATGTATATTTTTGATACTAATACTCAAAATGCTGAAATAAAGGGAATTTGACATAAAGAAGTAGCGTAGACCAAAATGAATGAATTATGCAACATTAACCACGAGAATGACTAATAAATGCATAAAACACATATCAAACAAGTCTATAAATGCGACTCAAAATCATCGCATCAAACTCCCCTAAGCTTGAACCTTGCTCTCCCTCGAGCAACTAAACCTTAGAATAGAATTGCCAGAGTCAACTAAAGAACAAAGCATCTCAACAAACATCCCATATGACTCCCACCGGACATTCGCATAACGGCCCTCGCTAACCACAAAATGATAATTACCCTAAAGGCGACAATAATCATCCATAAAAGATATTGACCTAAAAACGGATAAACACTATCACATAAGGCAGTTAACATAATAAAATTCGTCGGTCCAGACTTAGTGCATCTTGTGATCTCCTATACTACGTTGCTCGCCCTAACTACCATCTACATGGAAGCAGTTCTCTTGATATTCACTATTGAGGAGAAATTCACGGTGGCCTACCAATCCGAGCAACGGGTGGATGGAATGGGTGGCTCATGGAAGAAGTGGAAGCATTATACGGTTTCAACATGCATAAAATAAAAATGCCCTACTGATGTAAATGCACATGAAAAATGCCCTAATGTCTAAGATTAGGTGGAATGATGCATGCACTAACAATCCATCTCAAAATGAAATGAATATCTAATTAAGCTACATCATGTACTCACTCATCTTAAAATGCAGGTGAGATGATGTTCCTTTCTCCTTCTTATTCTAGTTGCTTCAAAATAACTTTTCTCTTTTTTTTTTATTTCAGATTTTTCTTCTTTTTTTTCTTTTTTTTTCAAACCCTTATATCCATAATTGACAATGAATACTTTATTGGGCTTATTTTTTCTGCATAACTCGAATATTTGCACTATTTAGACGGTATGGAACAATTTAATTCACCATTAAAGAATAAATGAGGTACATGATATACTTTATGCATAAAAGTTATGAATGCAACTACATGAAATGCACCTAAGGATAATGTGCATGTAAACCTATTCTTTTTTTTTTCTTCATTTTTCATGAAAAACATATGAAGGTGATTGTAATGCAAGTCCTATCTACATGACATGCAATCAAAAAGGTCAAAACCGTACTTTACTTCCAAATCTTGGTGGATCATGAAAAGCAATGAGGTGGACAGATCATAAGACTAATTGACTGAACCTTTGAAAAATATTATGTGTCCCTCCTTACTGACCTGTGTGGTAGTTAAGAGGTTTTTCTCTCTTACTTCAAATTAGAGTCTCATTATCATTTGGTCAATTTAGGCTCAAACAACCAATTCCATCCACTTTCATGAATTATTAGGAATGTACAGTTGTGATTTTCTATTTTAAAGTTGACAGAACCAATCATTTTCTAAGTTAGGTGATCAGGGTTAAACAACACTCAAGCTTGTGAACACTCAAAAAAAAATTTAGTTTCCCTTAATTCCCATGCACATGCAACTGAGATGACTCAAGATTAAAGACATCCATGATTACACTAGATAGAATGTGGATCCTAAAAACAAAATAAAATTGTAGGAAACAAATGACAGGAAACAAAAGCAATAAAACTAAAAACAGAGAAAATGAAAGATAGAGTTGTTCCAACACCCCCCCTAAGCTTGAATTTGACTATGGCCTCATAGTCCAAAACAATTTTAAATGTTGGAATAGAGATACCGCTTTACTCTTCATGTGGAGGCGGGTACTGCAGAGTCGTAGGGTCCCAAGAAGGATACTCCCCCTGGAAGATCGGATCAAGCTGGGCCCTAGGTGGAGGCTGTGGATAGCCTCCAAAGTAATTTTGGCTCCAATAGTGGTTGTAAAAGGGCTTCTGTTGCATCTCCATCCGTTGCAATCGATCATGAATTTGTTGTTGGTTGTCGAGGAGAAGATGCTCATTCTCGAACATTGCCCTTCGATTGTCTAGTAGCTGGTTTGTAGTGTCTTGAATACCAGCATACATTGTCATGTGATGTTGCTGCGTCTGCTGTATGTCTTGCAGCATAGTATACATGCCTTGCATAGAATAGACATCCTCGCGTGGCTGCGAGGGCGGTGGTGGTGGTAGAGGCTGTGATGATGAAGATGCACCCAGATGCATCTGAGGACGCTTCCGTGGTGCCACTCGAGCCCGAAGTGGTGTGAAGGCCTCCTCTTTCTCTTCAACCTCATCGTCATTTCCGTCGTCGTCGTTGCCGCCGTCTTCATTGGAGTCAGCGATGGCTATGATAGGCCATCGAAAGTGTTGCGCCCCTTCGATATTGAAGACCAGATCGGGAAGCAAGCATTCCTGATAAGCATGGTTGATGTGGCAGTGCGCATACGCCAAACCATCTCGAAGAAGGATGAGGTTGGAGTGGTGCAGATGTTGCAAGTTCACCTTGCTCCTGGTGGAGAGAGGAGTAAGCTGCTGGAAGTTCAACCCAAGGTAGAAAGCCGGCTTGGTGATAAGCCCGCCAAAGTGAATTGGCGCTTTCCGTGTACTCCTCTTCACCGCCAAAACTCTCTGCAAAAAGAAGGCCCCCCAATTGCATTCTTGAAGTTTTAGGAGATTATACAAGAAGAATAAGTCCGTCTCCTGAAACTTGTTGAGGGCCAAATCACCCCGAGCAAACAATGTAGAACTCAGTATCCGGTGCAGTATCCGTACGAAAGGGTGCTCGAAATCAACTACCGCAGCATTATGGTAGCTTACTGACTTGCCCGGCGGCACCGTAACCAGCTCGGCGAAGATGGCATCATAGTCGGTGCGGTTGTTCGGTCATCGGTAATCATGTTGCGAGTGATTTCAGTTGAAAATCTTGTTGAACTACCAGAGTGTAATGGTGTAATCATTGTTGTACAGCTGGAAGGACACCTGGCCCTTGATCCACTCGCGGTCGGTGGCTATGACGTCGTTGGGTACGACGCAGACGTCCAGTGATGCCATGAACTCAGCCACCAATTCCTTGTACGTGGGACACTCGCCGAAGGTTGGCCATCTGCATGAAATTCCAACTCGTCAGGCTGTCTTCCCATGTGTCGGGCCTGACCCTTCAGGAAGTAGTCAAGGTTCGCTTTGAACTCGAGGTTGCGGATGGTTTCCCATTCAACATAACGGGTCAGCTCAATCTTCCTCTTTAGAATCTCCTCGTATATCTTCTTCACCTCCACGGATGGATGAATCAGCCGCGGGCGTGCAACTGACGCGGTCGGAGGTAGCACGAACTCCGAGATGTCCATCGAGTTCGCGCGTGAAGACGACGCACCAGCTACGAGCACCATGATTGTGAGAGAAAGGGGAATAGAAATGGAGCTCAGTGAAGATCGGAGAAGTGAATCTCTGCTCGATGAAGAACTTTGCTCGGTGTTTCTTGTCGTCGGGCTTGGATAGCTCTGGAACACGATCGGCACAAGTGAAGGAGAGTTGCACTGAAGGTGTGATGTCATCTGACGCAAATACTCCTCATATATAGCCATGGCCGGTGCTACTGTCTGCCCGTCGATACCATCGATGCGAGGCGATGGTATCGACTCGGGTAACACGATCTGTACCTCCGCGAGTATCGACGGTTGTCGATGGCTGGATCTACGTGGCCCGGATTGCTGACGCGTCAATACTATCGACGCGGGTCGGTGGTATCGACCCATCCCCCAGATCGACTTCTTAGTTGTTGCGATCTCTGTTGATCTTTCCTCACGGATCGTTGATGTGGCGTGTCGATACTATCGACGCGGGTCGATAGTATTGACTCTCTTATTAGGGCAAACCCTCGCGAGGCCCGGCCGCCACCTTCTTTGCAAGAATGTGTCGATACCATCGACATGCCCGTCGATGGTATCGACTTTCCTAAGACGATTTGTTCTGAAAATCTCTAGAGATCTCGATACTATCGACACCCATGTCGATACCATCGACCTCTGCTTGTGATCTGCCTGTTGGTGTGTCGATACCATCAACGAGGCCGTCGATGGTATCGACGCAGTGTGATTTCTGCAGTCGCCAACCTGTACCATGGTCGATACCATTGACACAAGGGTCGACGGTATCGACTCTGCCTCAGCCCTGCACATGCAGCAAATGATCACGGTATCCTTTTTTACACTACAAACTAAGTTAAAACAAATCAAACTATGAATGTAAAGGAACTAAACTAAAGTACCAATGGTTGGGTTGCCTCCCAACAAGCGCCCTTATTTAACGTCTTAGGCTAGACAACTTGAAGCACGTCATGCATCCGAAAGTGAAATGAGTTTGACCTCATTCACCTTTCTCGTGTAATCTTCACCAAAATATAACTTCAACCTCTGTTCGTTCACCAAAAATGTAGTCTCGCCATCGCGCACCATGATTGCACCATGTGGTTTGACCTCTTCTACCATGAATGGCCCACTCCATCGGGATTTAAGCTTCCCGGGATGCAACTTCAGCCTTGAATTGAACAAAAGCACACGATCTCCTTTCTTTAAGGTGCGCATATGAATGTGGCGATCATGAATCAACTTAGTGTGCTCCTTGTATATCCGAGAGTTCTCATATGCAGTCATTCGCAGCTCATCCAATTCATTTAATTCAAGTAATCTCTTCTTCCCCACTTCATCATAACTCAAGTTGAGCTTTCTCAATGCCCAGTGTGCTTTGTGCTCTAACTCCACCGGTAAGTGACAAGACCGACCGTAAGCCAACCTAAAAGGCATGGTGCCTATAGGTGTCTTATGTGCCGTCCTATATGCCCACAATGCATCCGGTAGTAAGGCACTCCAATTCTTCCTCGTGGACACCACCGTACGCTCCAAAATCTTCTTAATTTCATGATTGGAGACCTCCACTTGTCCTTGAATTTGCGGGTGATACGGGGTACCAATGTTATGTTTGACCCGGTATTTTCTCAATAGTGCCGAGAACTTTTGATTCTTAAAGTGCGTACCCCCATCACTAATGATCATTCGGGGCACTCGAAACCTGCAGAAGATATTTTCCTTAACGAATCTACACACTACAGTAGAATCGTTAGTCCTTGTGGGTATTGCTTCTACCTACTTCGACACATAATCAACAGCTAAAAGGATATATAAATTCGAATTGGAGGACACAAAGGGTCCCATGAAATCGATACCCCATAGATCAAATACCTCAACCTCTTGGAAAACATTTAGGGTTATCTCTTGTCTCTTTGAAATGTTACCTGCTCTTTGGCAGGAATCACATTGCCTCACAAACTCATAGGCGTCTCGGAACAAGGTAGGCCAATATAGGCCACTTTCCAATACTTTGGCAGCCGTATGAGAGCTCGCATGGTGTCCGCCCATAGGTAGAGTGTGGAAGTGACGAAGAACACTCTCGTATTCCACTTCAGGTACACACCTGCGTAGGACACCATCCCTGCATTGCTTCAAAAGAATGGGGTCATCCCAAAAGTAATATCGTAGAGAATGGAAAAATTTCTTCTTTTGTTGATATGTCCAATCATCCGGGATGATCCTGCAAGCAAGATAATTCACGATATATGAAAACTACGAATCTTTAGAATTAACTTTCAAAAGTTGTTCATTCGGAAATGTCTCGGTTATGGGTATGTGTAAATCTTTTTCATCTACCCTCTCTAACCTAGACAAATGATCCGCTACAACATTTTCAATCCCTGCCTTGTCTTTGATTTCGATATCAAATTCTTGTAAGAGCAAGATCCACCAAATCAATCTAGGTTTGGCATCTTTTTTTTCCATCAAATATTTAATAGCGGCGTGGTCAGTCCAAACTACTACTTTCGATCCAACTAAATACTGCCAAAATTTTTCAAAAGCAAAAACAACAGCAAGCAATTATTTTTTAGTAGTTGTATAATTTAGTTGGGCGTCATTCAAAGTCTTAGAGGCATAAAAAATCACAGCGGGTTTATTGTCCACCCGTTGTCCCAACGCTGCTCCTAAAGCAAAATCAGATGCATCACACATGAGTTCAAACGGCGTAGTCCAATCCGGTGTTTGAACAACTGGTGCAGAAATCAATTTCTCCTTCAGCACGTTGAACGCGTGTAAACATTTGTCATTGAAATAAAAAACGAAATCCTTTTCGAGAAGCTCGGATAGAGGTTTGGCGATTTTTGAAAAATCTTTTATGAACCGACAATAAAATCTGGCGTGTCCTAAGAAACTTCTTACCCCTTTTACCGAATTTGGTGGGGGTAATTTAGAAATTACTTCAATTTTTACCAGATCAACCTCCAAACCTTTGCTAGACACTTTATGTCCTAGCACTATCCCTTCACTCACCATCATATGACATTTCTCCTAGTTGAGGAACAAATGTGTGTCCTCACATCTTTGCAACACCTTATCAAGATTATAAAGGCATTCATCAAAAGAAGCACCATAAACCAAAAAATCATCCATAAAGACCTCTAGACATTGTTCTACCATATCAGAAAAAATGGTGAGCATACAACGCTGAAAGGTCGCCGGTGCATTGCATAATCCAAAGGGCATGCGGCGATACACAAAATTTCCATAGGGACAAGTGAAGGTAGACTTCTCTTGGTCCTTAGGATCAATCGAAATCTGGTTGTACCCCGAATACCCCTCTAGAAAACAAAAGTGTGATCAGTCGGCCAAACGCTCTAGAATTTGATCAATAAACGGTAGAGGAAAGTGATCCTTTAGCGTAGCGGCATTTAGACATCGGTAATCAATACAAACTCACCACCCGGTTACCAAGCGGGTGGTGACAGGTCCATTTAAAAGATTGTGAGTGACAGTTATTCCCCCCTTTTTAGGGACTACCTGCGTGGGACTCACCCATGTCGAGTCTGAAATTGCGTAGATGATACCTGCAGAAAGAAGCTTAATTACCTCCTTCTTCACAACCTCCATCATGCTTAGATTCAGTCGACGTTGCGGTTGGATCACTGGCTTGGCTCCCTCCTCGAGCCGAATCTTATGCTGACACAAAGTAGGGGAAATCCCCTTTATATCTGCAACAGACCACCCAAATGCTCCCCGGTGGTTCTTCAGCACTATCAACAACTGGTCCTCCTCTTCCGCACTCAGATATGCAGAAATGATGACAGGTAACTTGTCTTCCTCATCTAGAAAGGCGTACTTGAGGTGTGGTGGAAGTGGCTTTAACTCCAACTTCGGCGGGCTGATCAAGGATGATTGAAGCGGTGAGGGAAGTTCACCTAAATCTTCATAATACCTAGCATAGAAGCATGGCAACATTTGAAGCATCTTGGCACACTCCATGAGTGATTTGCTTCTCATCCAATCATGAGTGATATTGACTAAACAAGCCTCCAGTGGTAATTCCGGATATGCATCAAAAACAGAATTTGCTATAACATCATCCTCCGTAGAGGGAGGAATGTCCTCATCCTCATCATTCGGGAACCCTACAGCCTTGCAAAGGGAAACCACTTTGGTCTGCTCCATGATGTCTACAGCCAAAGTCCCCTTGTCCACCTTGGTCATTACATGAGCCATATCTAGAAATGGCTTCCCTAGACAAAGTGAGATATTGTTATCAAAATGTTTTACCATGTGGCATTGCTCCTTGGATTTAGGTGAAGTGACGCTGGAAGGCATGACCATCTCAAATCGGTCATCAGCTATACCTAAGGTAAACCGACCTCTCCCCATCTTGAGTATCATGTCGGCTGTAGCTTGGAATGGTCGTCCGAGAAGTAGCTCATTGCCTTGTTCATCTTGCATCTCCATGACGACAAAATCTACTGGAAATACAAATCGATCCACTTTCACTAGCACGTCTTCACAAATCCCATATGGCTTTACCACTGAATTTTCCGCCAATTGGATAGTCATATTGCTTGGCCGTGACTCTTTTAATCCTAGCTTTTTGAATGTAGAAAGGGGCATCAAATTAATGCTCGCCCCTGAGTCACATAGTGCTTCACCAAATTTGACTTTCCTGATGTAATAAGAGATGTTAAAACAGCCTGGATCCTGCCTTTTTGGTGGCAATGTGCCCATGATAAAGGCACTCACCTGCTCCTTAAGCACAACAACCTCAGTGTCTGGAATCTTTCTCTTCTTGGTGATGATGTCTATCAGAAATTTCCAATAATAAGGGATTTGCTCAATAGCTTCCAATAGAGGGATATTAACTAAAAGCTTTCTGAAACTGTCTAAAAACTTTTTGAATTGGGCATCTACCTTCTTTGCCTTAGCGCTGTTCGGATAAGGGACCAGGATAGCCTGTGCCCTTTGATGCGGTGGCACATAGGGTGTCCTTTTCTAAGGCTCCTCCTCCTCTGCAATAGGATCTTCAGTAGCATCCATGGCTATGTCATCAAATGGTTTAGTGACCGGTACGGGCAGCTCCTCAATGGCCTCACCTTCAATTTCCGCTTGGGGTTTGCTTGTTTCATCGGCCCTAGGATTTAACAATTTCTTGCCACTTCTTAGCAAGATGGCCTTCGCTTGCTGGTTTCCTCCTGGAACATTAGTATTTCCCGGGAAACCTAGATGTGTCGGCTTCTTCAAATTGGCTATCTTTGCAGCCATCTGTGCCATGGATGTCTCTATTGTCCTCATTTGAGCCCCATGGCTCTGCAGCTGCCCAAATTGGTTCATGAACTCCCCTTGTTGCTTTATTTGCTGGCCGAAAGTAGTCATGAGTTCTTGATTTTGCTTTATCACTTGATTGAGAAGCTCTGTGCTCTTATCCTCCGCTACTGGCTGGGGTTTAGCGTTCAGATCCTACAAGAAGTTGTTTGGATCCTTCCAGGAGAACTTCTTGTCTTTCCTCCATGAATAGTCATTATTCCTGTAGCCTTGATGCTGCCTCATGAATTTAACTTGAGCCTCATCCTCGGACTCAGTATCCTCCTTTGCAAGTAGTTTCTTTGTGAGAAGATCCATCTTCTCATTCAGCTCCTTGATTGCTTTAGATTCACCTGCCACTCGAACCTGCTCCACGACGCCTCTTTCACCCCACGATTGTTTCTTAGCCATGTTCTTTAGGATTTCCCAACATCTTGTGTCCGTGTTATTCAAGAAGAATCCAGAACCAGCTGAATCGAGGTTGCTTCTATCATGCTTAGAGAGAGCAAAATAGAAGATCTTGACTTGTGTCTCCTTATCAAGCTCGTGATGCGGGCATCGCCTAAGCATGATCTGAAACCTTTCCCATGTCTCAGAATAGGTCTCTCCTGCTTGTTGGGTGAAGTTGTGGATCTTTCTGATCATGTCATTGGTCTTCTCGGGCGGAAAGAACCTCTCGAAGAAAACCTCCACCATGTGGTCCCAAGACTCCACATATTCATCATCCAAGTTGTGTATCCATTCGCGCGCATTTCCCGCTAGAGAACTCAGGAAGAGCTTCAAGTAGAGCACATCTTGTGGAAATCTGTCGATTTTTATCATATCACAATTCTCCACAAATTGACTTATGTGCGCGACGGGGTCTTCATTTTTGAGCCCATGGAAAGCATTCGACTTCACCAAGTTGATTAAAGCCGGATCAAACTTGTATGTTGGAATATTCACCGCTTGCTTCTTGATCGGCCCCTTGGAAGCGGATGAGGAAGAAGCCTTGATCTTCTCCCATATTGTCTATGGCTCGTCCATCTCTTCTTGTTCAGGTTATGAATCTATTTCTTCTAAATAGTCTTGATTGTGGCCTTCCTCGTCGTCAGGTCCCGTCAGTAGAACCTCCGGTGCTTGCCTCGTGTAGTCTGTACTACGTGTCTGCACCATGCACAGTACCTGCAAATAGAAAAAATAAATTTACTACAGTGCTTGACGATTGCAAATATTTAGAAAATGGATTATGAATTTTTTTTTGAAATAAAAAAAAATAAAAATGTGGCCTAGAGTGGCCTCTTATAGCACTCGTAGTGCCAACAATTCTCCGTATCCCCGGCAACGACGCCAAAAACATGACACAATTTTACCGTGCGCAGAAACGCAAGTGAACGCGTCGAAGTAATACAGGCCTTTGTGAGTCCCGAGTCGAACACAGGGATACGTGAAATCGTCGGAGACTCCTACTAACTACTCGTGATCAGCTAAGCCGATTAAATAGTTGAGAGTTGTTGTCTAAATTAAAAGAAAATAAAAATAAAGCAAAGAAAACAATCGATTAAATGTTGGTTTAATCAATACAAAAGGAGATCTTTAGGATTGCGGTTTCACCGTGGGTTTTCATTGTATCAAAGTCTATATAGTTACTCAGGTTTATCTCTCTATCCGGTTAGTGGCCTAAAATCAGAATTGCCCACTGTCGTGGTACAATTCACTGCTATGTCTAGGTCGGTTCCACCGTCGTAGTAACCTATACCCTAAACTAGGTGCATTAAAAATGACCTCTCGGTGTCCACCATTAACCTTACATCACCTTGTTCAAGGGATTTGTCAATTAATGTAAATTCCGTCTCTTTTCAACCGTTAGTTCTTCTTTCAAAGTAATTAAAGGCATTAGATTATCATTATGGTGATCAAGCATAACAATATATTTGAGAAAACGAAATTATACCACGAATTTAAGAAATAAGATATGAATTACTATGATAAAATTTTCATACAATGAATTCTCGGGCTACTCTCGATCCTAAAGACAAAGGGGATTATCCCTACATGTTCATCTCAGAGTACAACATGGAGTAGAACAAGGGAAACATGAAGAAAAATGTGATTGAGTGGTTAAACCCAAGAACGGAGAAGATCCAGGCGATCCTTGGTGTGGAATACGCATTCTCCCGCCTTTCGGTGGTGGAAATCGTCTTCTTCAGCATCCAGATCGGTTGGGGCGTGCTCTCGTGCTCCGTTCTTCTCTCCTTGCTCTCCGGGATGTGTGCAGCAGCTAATGACGTGATGATTCCCTCTTGGGCATCGTCATTAGGTATAATCCCGCAATTAGGTCCTCTATTAACCACAGTCGTCCGATTTAGATCATTACAAAGCCAACAAGTATCTGACGGTGTCGATACTATCGACGCGAGTCGATGGTATCGACCCTGCGTGATAGCGGCAGTTCTCTTTTCTTTTGTCTTTGCGCCTGATGTCATCTCGATACCATCGACGCGGGTCGATGGTATCGACACTCTAAGGCGTCGATTGTTGTCCTTTTCCGTCATTGTAGCCTCCTGGATCGATGGTATCGAATTTGTGTCGATGGTATCGACTTTGTGTCAATAGTATCGACCTCATTTTCATCCACAACCTGATGGTATCTTGATACCATCGACACCCCTATCGATAGTATCGACTTTCTTCTGGTCCTTGCGGCTGTGCGCCTGTGGTCGTGTCGATATAGCAGATACTTGTTTTTCCTGAAATTAACACACGAAACCACATAAGTCCACACAAAATGTATATTTTTGATACTTAATACTCAAAATGCTGAAATAAAGGGAATTTGACATAAAGAAGTAGCATAGACCAAAATGAATGAATTATGCAACATTAACCACGAGAATGACTAATAAATGCATAAAACACATATCAAACAAGTCTATAAATGTGACTCAAAATCATCGCATCATGCACCAAGACAATGGCTATCCAGAAAGGGTAAAGAACCTTCTAGACCACGTCTAGAGCTTAGAACTTGTTACCAATGTGGACAGGTAGGCCATCTGGTAAGAGATTGTTCTTCCAGAAATGTTATGGTGAATCAACCTCTGAGGCGGACACCAGCCTGAGGCAGTAAACCATCCGCGAATCATGACATGTCAGACAAAATAATGACATTTTAATATGTCTTTTTATGGTTTCCTGAGTTAAATTGAGAAAGAAATTGATTGAGCTTTCCTTGATTAGTCCTAAGAGGACTTACATTTTGCATAGTAAACATTATGCATGTTTTATATTGTTCTTACCTTTATAAAAAGGATGAGGTATAGAAGAAGTGCCTCGATGAAGTCCAAGGATACTAAATTTTATACTTGTCATAAAATTAAAAGTAAAGAATATGATAATATACAAAATACATACTACTTAATCTCAGTATTTATATACCCTGACCAGGTATACAACTATTGATGATAAAGTGAGTATGGAAACTCTTAGATTGTTATCTTTTTTATTGCTCTGATCAAGTAGTTATTCTGAGGCAATCTAATGAGTATCATGAAATTAGAAATATGGCATGAAATAATTGTGTCATATCCTAAGCACAAGAAAGAGAAATCTGAAATAATTTCAGATGAGTATGTGTGTATGAGGAAGTAAAAAGTATACTCCTCATAAGTTAAGATGAGAACAAGGGAGGTGATCCATGTTCGATAAAGTTTGTGTGTATAATAAAGATATTTTCCCATAATGAGGAAATGGGAAATATGATAAGATTATAAGATGCTCATGAACATGTTAGATAATAACAAAGAAAGGAATGATGTTATGTAAACATCGTTATAAATTCCTATGTTGAAGGCAAGGAAACTACGATGAGATAGAGTAAATGATTCTTGAATAGTTGAAAACTCATGAAATAATAAGAGGGATATGATTCCTTGTCTTCTTTCCTTTCGGGGACAGGGCAATCAAGTGGGTCTTAGGACACTTGATGTGCATAAGATAAAAATGTTCATGTGATGGGTACTAAGAAAAGTATCAGTTTATCTTGGACTTTGGTTCCAAGGTGAAGAGATATGTGACAAGTAATGTCCCAAGCTGAAAGGAAGATAAATATGTGATATGTTTTCAACACATGTGATAGATACCAAGGTAAGAGATCCTGGTATCTAAATAAATATCTGATGGTTTATATTGACTATCTGAAATGGTCAACCATGAAATCAGATTAATCATGTAAAATAGTATGAACATCACATATTAGGGGTTTATGCTTTGCATAAAAATAATAATTAAAGATACCTTTAACATAGATTCTTGATTGATAAGTAACTTCTCCTTATGATGATAAAATGTACAATTAATGAGATAGTTAGTGCAAGTAATAAGGAAAGTGTTACCTGACATAGACTTAAGTCCACAGTTCTTAATGAGAAAGACATTGGAGTATGTGTCATGTGTAAAAGATTCTATGAGAATCTTGTGTGGAATAACTTTATGTTGATCAAAGACTTATGATATCTCCATAACAATTAAGTGTTATGTAGAAACTTGATAGAATAATGAGTAAATAATATATGTCTACCTTTTATCTGGGATTTCGGGGACGAAATCCTTATTAGGGGTTTATAATTTGTAACATCCCTGACATGGGTTATGCCTTAACACTGGGAATTTTGCTTCATCAAGTTAATTAGATCCGTAATTTTATCTTGTGAAAAGTAATTAAGGCTCAAAAGGAACTTATATTTCAATTTTGATCATGTTTGAATAATGTTGAAGCAATGTTTGTTTATTTTGGAATAATGTGCAAATTACCCAAGTTGAGGGGTTAACTTGCAAATGTTACTTGATAAATGTTCCTCATGTGTTTAAGCATCATGAGAATGAAGATGATGTAGAGGAATGGCTTGTGAAAGCCTGAGTACCAAGAAAGAGCTGATAAAGCAATGTTTGTGCATTAAAAACCTAGTTTTGGTGTAATGTCCAATTTACCCAAAACCAGGGTTCAATATGCAAATTACCACTTCAATAAGGTCCCTAATATTTCTCGGCATCATGTAGAGCAAAAAAAATGAGAGGGGCGCCTCATTTGAATTAATTTGGAGGAGAGAGAATCTTGATATTAAAGTAATCAAGATTTAAGTATAAATGGAACTTTAATTCAATTTAATGCAAAAAGAAATATATTAATTGGATTACCCTTCAACCAAAATTGTTTTGGTTGAAACTCAACTAGTGTGTACGTCCTTGTGCCTTCCAAAGGCAATGTAAATATCCTAAGGAGGTGAAGAACCCACTCACCTTATTATAAGGAAAACAAATATCCACTCACTTATGGATATTAGTATAATATGTTTAAGGTGCTTAATTTATTTTCCATTAATTCATGGATAATGGAAGGGAATTTGGAGATAAGGAAGGTAGATTTGCATGCACGTATTTTAGGAGAAATAGGTGGCACTAATTTTGTAATTAAATGATTTTTATATGGCATTTTCTCTCTCATTGATTTTCATATAAAAACATCCTTTACAAGCCAAATCAAAGGCTTTTTCGGAATCCACTTCTTTCCTTGCTTGCAAACGACCAAAGGAGCTTTGGAGTATCAGGAGAACGACCCCCAACCTGTTGGTAAGCTTCTTGACCTCCTTTCACCTTGAATCCATGGTGAAAATCGAAAAACCAATGCATGAATTCTTCTTATCTCGATCCCCTCTTCAAATCTAACCATTCCTTTTCACTCAAATCTTGAGGAAGAGCCTTGGGATAGTGAAAGGAGTTGCATCCACCATTTTTGACGTGAGCTTGAAGCTTTGGAGCTCAATTGGAGGCGGGTTATATAACTTGAACCCCTTTACATTGTTATTCAACTATCAATCTTGCAATTTCATTGATTCCATCATCTTCTTGATTAATTGTTGGTTGAAATTGGTAATTCCATGAAATAAGATGTACTAAGATCTACAGGGACTAAGTTAGATGATGATGACATCATCTTGGATTCATGTCCCAAAGAAATTGTATTTCATTTGGTTTCAACAAACTTGCTCATTCGGTTTCAACAAAACCATTTGATAGAAAATAGTTTCCTCAAACCGTTTGAAACTAAACGGTTTCAAACCGTTTGGGAGAGTTGACCATGGTTGACCATTTGGAAAATATGATGCTAATATTGATGGTTAATGACCCATCAAATTTGATTGATTAATTCCATAGAGTTCATCAGTTGAAGATTAATTAATTAGCAAACCCTAGTTGAGGGTGATGCCATGGGAAATCCTAATCTAGGGTAATGCCATGTGAAACCCTGAATTAGAATAATGTTATGTGGAACCCTGATGTAATGATGTGATGTGAAATTTAAATCTGGGGTGGTGCCATGTAATGAGATATGAAACCCTAATGAGGGTATAATGGCCAATACACTAAAGTAGAGTGTGGCTGACACAATCAAGTAAGATGAGAATGTTACACCATGAAGGGTGAAATTGATAAACCATATGAATGGTGATATTGATACTTTAATATGTAAGGGTATGAGTGACAAGGTGATGCCTAGACCTTTATACATCCAACTCTATACATGTGATTCACTTGACATACATGTATCAACCCTATACACCTTACAAAGATGAGGACAGGACACTCTTAGGAGTGATGTATGCAACACTAAATAATGATGTGGATAGTATTTTGAGAGTTGAGATACCTAAAGTGGTTGATAATGATATCAACGATGCCTAGCCATTAGACAAGTCCATATCATTAAAGATAGCTGGACAAATCTAGTGTGTGACCTATGCACTATATGATAAAGGTGATAGGTGACTGGTTAAAAGTATTAAGAGGGAAATACCTTAATACAAGATAAGTTGGTAAATCCAAGTGAGTTAGAAGTGATGAGAAAAGTGATACATCAAGAAATGATAGATATCACATTTAGCACTTTAGGATCGATACACCTTGATACACTTTAAATCCAATTTAGTTGGATAAGAAACACATGAAATGTGTTATATAAACTGATACAATGAAATGTAAGGAGTTTGATACATTTTGATAAGTACAGGCTAACATACCTTGAGAAAGGGGTTAAGCCAAACTAATGAGTATGATGTAATCATACCCTGGCAAGGATAAGAAATAAACTCATACCTTGCATTGATGACATTTAATGATATGCGATGGAAGCAATAAGCATGTGTAATGCTTGTGACATTAAAAGAGGCTCTTAGAGGAGTGGAGCAATTAATTAGGGTTGGATTCATAGAATGAACATAAGCCCTAATTAATGTGTAATGGGAAATCCTAACCCTAATTTGGGTAATAGGATGAAAAACCCTATTTGATGGTAAACCCTAATCCTAGTAAGGAAATAGTGGTGTTACTATTGTATTGTATGTTATGATATGCTTTTGTTTCTTACTAAGAAGTAACAAGAAAGGCATTGGCCTGGTGTACCATTATATCATACTTTGATCAATGAGAAGTAATAAAATGTATAGTGGCATTGTAAGCCATGTGATCAAGTTGTTTCCTAGTAAAAGGTGACAAGACAAATAATGGGCATTGTGAGCCATGAGTAATGCTTGTGTAACAAGTATTATGTATACCTGGGTCTGAGGACCTAGAGGTAATAGTTACCTAATATGTTGTAATAATGCATGTTCAGTGATGAACTTAGGGTATAAATACCCAAATTCGATAAACATGGTAATAATGTGGTGGAGGGATGAAAATTCCCAGTATTTAAATGAGGGATTGAGATCCCAATGTCTTATAAGGATTGAGAAGTGATTGATGAACAGTACATGGTTCTTTGTAGCATTTGTCATAATAAGTTATGTTTGAGAACTTGACTGATGCTAAAAGAATATGATAATGTACCTAATTAATCAAGTAAACTCATATCATGTAGAGCCTTGACCATAGATCCATCAACGTCCAAATTGCTGAATGGTGAAATGGGTGCTCTGCAGTAAAACCCAGAATGCATATTTTGAATATGCGGAGGTAAATGGGTGAAAATATCCTTACGTCCTGGTGAAGAGATTGATGGAAGGTAAACATTTAACCTCTCAATCCTTCATGTGTCGGGATGGATGTATCTCAAATCTCTCGATGGTTGGGATGGATGTATCACTAATCTCCCAATGATATTCAATGTCGGGTCGATGGAGATAAACATTAAATCTCTCGATTTCCAATGAGAGTGCAGTTGACGTTGTAACTCTATAGTGAAGTTGCCAGTATACCTTGGAAAGCTATCTAGCAGAGACACAAGTTGTCCTGCATGTTGTTTCGTACTGACCGAGATGTGGGAGGTCTTGGAAGTCGGTTCTTCCATTGACCTATGTATGGTACCGATTTCGACTTCGCAGTGGTCGGTTGGAGTATGAGCGGTATACCTCATTTCCTCAGGGCATAAGTGTGATTGTAAAATGTAATCAGTCGTATAGCATGTTTTCTTAGGGATTGAATATGGAAATCCATTGGCTGATGTTACATTTCTTTTATGCATCTTTAGTTGATAGATTTGAATTATGTCTCCTTACATTCCTTGCAAGGTGGATAGATGATTTACAACTCTACCATGAGTAGATGCAATGTTCTCCTTAGGAAAGGAGATTACTTGATTCTATTCATACAAAAATTTATTTGTTGTTAAATGTATAAGATTCCTCTGCTCAGTTTTAATTTAATAAACTGCAATAATGATGTTTCTGGCAGAGATTTATATCTCTCACTGGGGCAATTTACAATTGTCTCACCCCCGTGGGAACCAACATTTTTCGGTGGACGCGGACGAAGAGGCAGAAATCCCATAATAGAGAAATAACAACAGTAGCATTAGGGACAGTAGTAATATCTCAAGTGGAGATATTGTCTGTTGATTATTGTAGTTAAGAGTCCTATGTGTCATCTTTGTACTCTCAGGTCCTAGGAGTCAGTAGTTTGTGATTTTATAATCGATCTGAGGTTTTGGATTGATGCCTCAAGTTTTAAGTTGCCTATGTACAAATTTAATAGAGCAGCTTTTGTATGTAATCCTCGAGAAGACATGGTACATGACATGTACATTATGAACTAGGTTGTAATTAAAATACAATGGTTCTTGTTGAAAGAGTTTTCCTATGTTTGGATCTCTTTGCAAAAGGTTTTAATTTTTAGTGATTTTTCAGTAATTCCACTGCAAATGATTCGCTTCCTCTTAAGTAAATCTTGTTTTGTAAGTTGGATGCAACACAACCAACACATGATTAAGATCAAGATTACATGCATGTATTAGATTCTCATCATTAACCCTAATTTTTAGGGTTTGAACAAGTTAGGTTCAAGATTGGTTAATTACATATTTGATTATCTCTTAATAATTTACATTCCATTAATAATTTACATTCCATAATAAAGGTGTGGTTCAAGTTTCAAGACATTTCGATTTTCCATTTATTTTATATGAATATTTCAAGGTTTAATCCACTTACTTTCATTTTAGGGTCAGTATACTCATTATATAGCAACCAAGGTCATGGATCATCAAGAAATAAGAATAAATTAGTAAAGATTGTTTAAATCATCCATAGTAGGACATAAGAAACATATTGCATAGGAGGATGTCCCTTGGGGTCTAGGAATCATACACATGTTAATCACAACCATCTTAGTCCATTTATATCATTAGGGGTCAACATATGAGCTATGTGGGACACCCACATTATTGTCATAAAAAACAATTTAGTTAGCTTTGGTTTGAGAGGGGAGAGCATGGTACAAGATTCACATTGGGATAAGGGCAGAGAAATGTCATATGTGTCACACTAAGTCATCACTAGTGGACTTAGTGTCACTAGACCCATCATAGAAATAAGGGATACCGTATAGGTACTTAGGTCATGAGGCATCATAAAATTATTGACGTAAAAGATACAAAAGACTTGATGCATGGAAGTGGTCAACTTCAAACATTATATTATATAGTGCATCCACATTCATTATCATTCATGGGTCACTTACATTCATTAGGTGGCATATGACTTAATCATGGTCAAATGATAAATGGGGCTGGTATATATACCATAGGGAGGCATAACCTACTAATTTCTATATTGACTAAGAATTAGACACATTAAGATGGAATATTAGCGTAGTAGAGCATGGTACATCATTAATATTCATAATGTGTCACATATGTTCATATAGGTTAACACAAGAGAAAGAAAGATACTTAGGTCATCATTAGTCTCAAAGAAGAATGAATTTACTAACTTAAATATTATAGGGTAGATTGAGCATTAAAGATCCAAACGTTATCATAATAGTGCATGAACTATGGTCAAAGAAGTCAAAGGTTACATATTTAGCAAAATATGAGGACTAGACGAGGATACCAGGTCTACAAAAAAGTTCATGTCATATATAGTTCCTATTGAGTTGATCAATTTGATATGTAGATTTGATATATTTGTCCAAGGGAATTATGAGTTATTCATTTTTTAACATTATCATAGAAACTATATAGAAATGGAATTAGGGTGTTACATTATCTTTGAGGGATGAGGATGGTCTTAGGTCGATGATCTAGCAGTTGGACCACTCTCCCATCATGTGCCTACTCTTGGGACCCTGGGCCAGGTGGTGTGCAACCATTAGCTGCCACCCATCTGGTCTGCATCACCGAATGCCTTGTTGTGGGTCTAACTGCTAGTCAGCAGTGTAGTTCTACTAGCCACCATTGTAGTTTGTCCCTCCCTAGTTGTTGCACTCTTGTGTGGTTTACCATGACTTGGTCCAAACTAATGTGGTTCACAAGTTTGGACCTCAAAGTATAGGTCCCACAGTCCAAAAGTTGCCCATATGTCTTCCTTGTAAGATCGAGCTCTGGTGGAACCCCCTAGTGGCTTTCCAACACATGAGCCCAGGGATGGCCTACGTTATGGTACACCATAAAACATATCCGGTCCATGCTTCTCTTGCTCCATGAGGTCGTTAGAAGTCACACTAGCCACATAGGTGGTCAAAATGATAAGGGAAGAGGGGGAGGAGGTGAATCTTGTGGTGGCAGCACAAGACTGGGTGGTGGGTGGTGAATGTGACATCCCCAGATTTTCTAAAAATTAATCTGATGTATGATGACCAAATTGAAATCTCACCTCAGTGAGAATCTCAATTTAAACATCACAAACTAGGCTAAGATGAAGAAAATAAGAGGAAGTCGGAAGGAAATAATCAGTAGCACATGCACATGAACAATAATAAAACCATACAACATATGTTAACCATTCAACATATAATTACAACATGAGTTGTTACAACATTTGATATTACATATTGAACAAAAAACTTCCACATATACATGTACTGCACTAAATAATAAGATCTTAAGGCAACAGGTCCACCTGTACATCAACTCACCACACAACTCTCAAATATCCTAGTTTTTCAAGATCACATGTCCACATCACCTAAACAAAAGATGACATGAGGTACATGCCAGCACAATATTCAAGAATATTGTACTGAGTACGCCTACATGTCTTTTCTATACCTCTTATTACTAAGCTTGGCAATAAGATAAGCTAATACTTGGAAGTTATAAACAAATATAAGAAAAAGCATATACATGCACAAAGATGTTCATTAACAAAAGAGAATACATATTTTAAGCTCATTTCCATTATATGTAAAGTTGATCAACCACATGCACTATTCTACCAAAGAGATTTAGTGCTCACATGTACTATTCTAGTGGCGACACCCGCCATCATTTAAGATAACAAGCGTCGTCAGCAATAATAAAACATGCGGAAGCGATCGTTAGCAGTGGATTACTGAAAATCACTAAAAATTAAAACCATTTATCAAGAGATCCATTCATAGGAAAACTCTTTCATTTAGAACCAAAGTAAAACATTACATCCTGGTTCATATATATACATATCATGCCTCTTTGCACAAAATCTCAGATCGAAGAATCAAAACACTAACTCCTAGGACCCGAGAGTATAGAGATGACTCATAGGACTATCTACACAAAACCAGACAGCCAATGTCTCCACCTGTTGGATCACTGTTGTCCCTGTGACTGCTGCTGCTGTTGCTCACCCACTGAAAGGTTTCTTCCTCTTCTTCGGCGATTACCTAAAAATTTAATCCCACGGGGGTGAGACAATTATAAAAATTGTCCCAGCGAGAGATATAACTCTCCGCCAGAAACATTGTTATTGCTGATAATAGAATAACACTGAGCAGTAGAATTATATTTACTCAACAGTAGGTAAATCATTGAATAAGATATGCAAAACAGTATTCTCTATGCAATCATTTCAATTATAACTTGATTAAGCAGCAAGTCATTCATTTAATAAGGAATATGAAGAACACGTATATCATTTATCCAACTATGATATAATAGACCATGTATCATCAACCATTGATTCTCGCAATTCAACCCTAAGCAAATATGCTACACGGCTGATTATGTTTTACAGTCATACTTATGCCCTGAGGAAATGAGGTATACCGCTCATACTCCAACCGACCACGGTTACGTAAAGCATCGGTACCACACATAGGTCAATGGAAGAGCCGGATTCCCATGACCTCATCCGTCTCGGTCAGTACGAGACTACATGCAGGACATCTTGTGTCTCTTCTAGATAGCTTTCCAGGGTATACTGGTAACATCGCTATTAGATTTATAGCCCGTAGCATATACTCTCTTCAGGATATGGCCCATAGCCAATGCCCGGTATTATTTTGTGGAGTCATGGCCCGTAGCCATGCTCTTATTGGGGTATGGTCCGTAACCAATCCCATTCATAGGACATAGCCCGTAGCAATGCCTATGGGGCATAAGGATATAATTGCCCAATTACCCCCACATTCAAAAATATGCTTTTCGAGTAAACTTGTTTCACCATTCATCTAATTCTGACACTGATGGATCTGTGGTCAGGGCAACTACATTATATGGTATCACTTGATTAATTAAGTACATTATCATATTCTTTTAGCATCAGCCAAGTTTCCAAACATAACTTAATAAGACAAATGCTATAAAGAAAACATGTACTATTTCCATTAATCACTTCTCAGTCTTTATAAGACATTGGGATCTCAGTCCCTCATTTCAATACTGTAAATTATCATTCCTTTGCAACTCAATGCCATAATCATATGGTTCTGGGTATTCAAACCCTTAGCTCATCATTGAGCATTATTACCACTTTTTCAGGTAACTATCACCTTCAGGTCATCTGACCAAGGTAAATATGATGCTTATTACATAAACATCTTCTCATGGCACTTAAGGCCCATTACTTCTCTTATTACCTCATACTAGGCAATAAGGTATAGCATGGCACATAAGGCCCAATAAACAATGTCAATACATAAAATGTCATAGCTCATACCTGGCTATGTTCATCATCACATCTTACCTGCAAGGTTAGTACAGATGATAATACATCAATTTCATATCAGCACCATGCAAAACAATATATAACATCATTATTCAAGGGTAAAACCACCATTCCCTTACCAGGGTTAGGGTTTTCCATTTCTTATCAATCAGGGTTACTCATTCCCTATGCTCAATCAAGACCAATGACTTATCATTTCATTGTCCAGAATTAGAGTTCATGTTATATGGTATAACCAAAAAATTAGGGTTTCACATACCTTGAAACCGTTTGGGTGATCCCCAAACGGTCTTGAGACCGTTTGGGTGATCCCCAAACGGTCTTGAAACCGTTTGGGCTAATCAACCCAAAATCTCTAATTAACTCATTGGAATTTCAGCACTAATTTCAATTAGGGGTTGCCTAATTGATTAGCCTTCAACTCACGATTCCTTGGGAATTAACCCCTCAAATTTGGTGAGTTATTAGAAAACATAATTAGGATCAGTAATCCCAAACGGTCAACGCTTGGTCAACGCATTCAAACGGTTTTGAAACCGTTTGCCCAAAAAGGTCAATTAAATCAGATTGAAAATCAGCACTTAATCCAATTAGGTTTCCCTAATTGATTAGCCTTCAACTCATGATTCCCTTAGAGTTAATCCATCAAATGTGCAGGGTCATTACCCAACATCATTATGAACAGGAATACCAAACGGTCAACACTTTGTCAACCATCGCAAACGGTTTTGAAACCGTTTCCCCAAGCAGGTCAAGTTGATCAGGTTGAAAATCAACATTTAATTCAATTCGATTTGCCTAATTGATTGGCCTTCAACTCACGATTCCTTTGCAGTTAACCACTCAAATTTGGAGGGTCATCAGCCTACATAATTAGGAACACGATTCCCAAATGGTCAACGCTTGGTCAACCATATCAAACGGTTTTGAAACAGTTTTCTCCCAAACGGTTTCAAACCGTTTGCCCTTAAACGGTTTGCTGAAACCGCATAGCCAATCAAATTAACACGATTTGGAGTAGCTATCAAAACCGTTTGGCTTGGTAATTTTCTTTGGATAAGCATCTATGATGATGTCATCATCCCCTTCCTTCGAACAACCAAGAACAGCAACCGTTCTTGATGGAAATTGCAGAAAAGAATCAAGAGTGCATCAAATTCAAGAAATCATTCAACAAAGCATAGAGAATTGATACAATAGCAATGTTAAAGGGTTTAAGTTATAAAACCCGCCTCAAATCTGATCTCCAAGCTCCAAGATCCACGTATCGAATGGTGGATGGAGTTCCAGCAACTGCCCAAGGTCCGTTCTTGAGCTATTGGATGAAAAAGATGGATAGAATTGGAAATCAGGTGAAGAAAACTAAGAATCAAGCATTGGTTTAGGGTTTCCACCATGAATCTGAGGTATAAGATGATCAAAACCTTACCAACAGGTTGTGTTCGTCCTTATCCTGCTCCTGAGATATTTCTTGGTCGGCCAAAGAAAAATGGTAGGGAAAAGACTAAGGGTACGACCCTTATGTGTTATTGAAATAAGATATACATAAAGAATATGTATATGGTTTTCAAGGAAAGAGAAAATGAAATTATTTTCTTTAAATTCCATACTAATTTCCCCCAAATCCTCCTCCATTTCTTGGCCACGAAACCACCTTCAAAGTCTTGCAAAATCTCTTCATTATCCAAGAATTAATGGAAAAGAAATTAAGCACCTTAAAGAGTTTTATATCAATATCCAACCTTTAGTGGATATTACTTTTTATTATGATAATGTGAGTTGGCCTCCACTCAACCAAGATGTTTTTGTGCCATAGCAAGGTACAAGCTCGTCCAACACCTTACAAAATCATCCCTCAACTTTTGGTTGAAGGGCTCCTCAATTAATTTATTTCTTTTTGCATAAATTAAACTAAAGTCCCATATATGCTTAAATCTTGATTATTTTAATGTCAAGATTCTCTCTCCTCCAAGATAACTCAAATGAGGCGCCCCTCTCATTTTCTTTGCTCTAATTAATGATAAGAAACATGAGAGATCCTCTAGAGGTGATATATTGCATATTGAACCCTAGATTTTGGGTAAATTGCACATTACACCAAAACTAGGTTTTAATGCACAAGGTTTGCTCTACAAGCTTTATCTTGATGCCCAAGCTTTTGGAAACCATACCATTACATCATATTCATTCTTATGATGTCTCAACATCAGAGGAATATCTTATCATGCAACATTTGCAAGTTAACCCCTCAACTTGGGTAATTTGCACATTAGTCCAAGATAAGCAAACATTGCTTCAACATTGTCCAAACAGGACCAAAATTGAAACATAAGTTCCTCATGAGCCCTAATTACTTTTCACAAGATAGAATTAAGCATATAATCATCTTTTATTTTTTTAATCAAAACACCTAGGGTTAAAACATAACCCAGGTCAGGGATGTTACAAATTATCCCCCCCCCCCTTATAAGGATTTCGTCCCCGAAATCATCAACAAAACATTAAGAGAAAAGAGTAGGATATTTCCTCCTCAACTCCCGGATCTATTAACACAAATACGAAGAAGGATAAAGACATATCAGAATTAAAGTAATTCCATCTGACCTGTCACAACCCGAGGGTTGACTACTGCTTCAGGCTGGTTCATATCATAGAGCCTAGTCGTTGCCTGCTGTTGGCCCTGTGCTCTATTATTGGATGCAGAAGATCCTGCCTGGGACGCTTGTCCACGTCCTCGGGTACCACTAGAAAACTACTTTCTCTGAGAACCTTGTTGACTTTGTCTCGGGGGTTGATTCACCATAGCATTCCCCGTTGGGCAATCCCTTGCCAGATGACCTACTAGTCCACATCGATGACAAGTTCTATTCTCTTGGTGTGGTCTAGGGGGTCCAGTTAATGACATAGAAGCTGAACTGTGAGCTTCCTTTGGTGGTGTAGGCACAGAATACCTTGGTTTCTTGAAACTCCCAACACTCTGCCCTTGAAACTGTGGGTATTCCTTCTTACCCTTAGTATGTCGCTTCTCAACTACAGACCTCTCTATGCGTCTTACAGACTCCACAAAAGTAGAAAACCTCTCCCGGTTCTCCAGAGCAGACACCGGAGTGGTTAATTCAGCGTTCAACCCCTTCTCGAACCGCCGAATTCTTTCCTCATCATTGGATGCCATGTGCAGACAAAACCGCAACAACTCCATGAACCTAGCCTCATACTCACTAATGTTCATAGGTCCTTGTTTAATTCTCTCAAACTGGGATATCTTCTCATCTAGAAATGTCTTAGGAAAGTATCTAGTGACAAATTCACACCTGAATTCATCCCATCCAATCACAACTCCAGGTCTTTTGCCCTCCTCAATGGTCCACCAGTGGCCAGCACTCCCTTTTAGGAGATATACAACATGCCTAACCCTCTCATCATCAGGTATCATGAGGATTTTGAAGGCTTTCTCTAATTCAGTCAACCATAGGTCAGCATCTGCTGGATCAGCTGTACCAGCATACTCTAATGCTCCTACCCTCTTCAGCCTTTCAAAGGTCTTGCCGGCACCATGTCTTTCATCATGGGGTGGTGCCCTGGGTGCAGGTACTGGCATTCTATCCATCATGTGGGTCATAGCTGCCATAAACTACCCAAACATAGTCTGAAAGGCTGGGTTCCCCATATCAAGTGGGTTGAATTGGGGTTGATCAGGTACAGGTTCCTCCCTGTCCTGGTCTCTTGCACCTCTTCCCGGTGCAACGTGTTCATCGTGTGATCCAGACATCTTTAGTTCTTCTTCTCCTATATGAGCAGAAGACACTATCAGATAAACTGGAAGACACTTAGAACAGACTCAACTACCTTAATCCTATGTCTCTGTAGACTCAGCGAACCTAGAGCTCTGATACCACTTAATTGTGGTGACACCCGCCATCATTTAAGATAACAAGCGTCGTCAGCAATAATATAACATGCGGAAGTGATCGTTAGCAACAGATTATTGAAAATCACTAAAAATTAAAACCATTTATCAAGAGATCCATTCATAGCAAAACTCTTTCATTTAGAACCAAAGTAAAACATTACATCCTGGTTCATATATATACATATCATGCCTCTTTGCACAAAATCTCAGATCGAAGAATCAAAACACTAACTCCTAGGACCCGAGAGTACAGAGACGACTCATAGGACTATCTACACAAAACCAGACAGCCAATGTCTCCACCTGTTGGATCACTGTTGTCCCTGTGACTGCTGCTACTGTTGCTCACCCACTGAAAGGTTTCTTCCTCTTCTTCGGCGATTACCTAAAAATTTAATCCCACTGGGGTGAGACAATTATAAAAATTGTCCCAGCGAGAGATATAACTCTCCACCAAAAACATTGTTATTGCTGATAATAGAATAACACTGAGCAGTAGAATTATATTTACTCAACAGCAGGTAAATCATTGAATAAGATATGTAGAGCAGTATTCTCTATGCAATCATTTCAATTATAACTTGATTAAGCAGCAAGTCATTCATTTAATAAGGAATATGAAAAACACGTATATCATTTATCCAACTATGATATAATAGACCATGTATCATCAACCATTGATTCTCGCAATTCAACCCTAAGCAAATATGCTACACGGCTGATTACATTTTACATTCATACTTATGCCCTGAGGAGATGAGGTATACCGCTCATACTCCAACCGACCACGGTTACGTAAAGCATCTGTACCACACATAGGTCAATGGAAGAGCCAGATTCCCATGACCTCATCCGTCTCGGTCATTACAAGACTACATGCAGGACATCTTGTGTCTCTGCTAGATAGCTTTCCAGGGTATACTGGTAACATCGCTATTAGAGTTATAGCCCGTAGCATATACTCTCTTCAGGATATGGCCCGTAGCCAATGCCCGGTATTATTTTGTGGAGTCATGGCCCATAGCCATGCTCTTATTGGGGTATGGTCCGTAACCAATCCCGTTCATAGGACATAGCCCGTAGCAATGCCTATGGGGCATAAGGATATAATTGCCCAATTACCCCCACATATTCAAAAATATGCGTTCTGAGTAAACTCGTTTCACCATTCAGCTAATTCTGACGTCAGGGCAACTACATTATATGGTATCACTTGATTAATTAAGTACATTATCATATTCTTTTAGCATCAGCCAAGTTTACAAACATAACTTAATAAGACAAATGCTATAAAGAAAACATGTACTATTTCCATTAATCACTTCTCAGTCTTTATAAGAGATTGGGATCTCAGTCCCTCATTTCAATACTGGAAATTATCATTCCTTTCCAACTCAATGCCATAATCATATGGTTCTGGGTATTCAAACCCTTAGCTCATCATTGAGCATTATTACCACTTTTTCAGGTAACTATCATCTTAAGGTCATCTGACCAAGGTAAATATGATGCTTATTACATAAACATCTTCTCATGGCACTTAAGGCCCATTACTTCTCTTATTACCTCATACTAGGCAATAAGGTATAGCATAGCACATAAGGCCCAATAAACAATGTCAATACATAAAATGTCATAGCTCATACCTGGCTATGTTCATCATCACATCTTACCTGCAAGGTTAGTACATATGATAATACATCAATTTCATATCAGCACCATGCAAAACAATATATAACATCATTATTCAAGGGTAAAACCACTATTCCCTTACCAGGGTTAGGGTTTCCCATTTCTTATCAATCAGGGTTACTCATTCCCTATGCTCAATCAAGACCAATGACTTATCATTTCATTGTCCAGAATTAGAGTTCATGTTATATGGTATAACCCAAAAATTAGGGTTTCACATACATTCACCCTATTTTAGAATTAGGGTTTGCATATAGCATCACCCTTCATTAGGGTTTCATATCACGTTGCCCATAATTAGGGTTTACTAATCATTCCCAATTAGGGTTTCTCATAGAATCACCCTCAATTAGAGCTTTACATGGATACAACTTCAATTAGGGTTTCATATAGATACACCCTCAACTAGGGTTTCACCTGGATACACCCTCAACTAGGGTTTACTATTCATCCTAATTAATGATTTCACATGTAGACAACCTCTTATTAGGGTTATACATTGAATCAGCCTCAATTAGGGTTTACATCATGTATTGGATCCATGCATTTGTTATGCATTAATGACTAGTACCATTAAAGGTATCTCCCACCTAATCACATTAGGTTTTCAAAAAGTTTTGATCAATTAGACCTTCAATAACATGAGGTATCCAATTGAATAAACCAAATTGAACCACACTCAATTCTAATCAATGGAACTTCAACCAATTGGATCATCAACTCAATCATCATTTGAATCATGGCTCACCCCTCAACTGGGACTTCAATTATGGTCTGATCTCAATGGTATTAGGGTTTATAAACACCAATTAGAGCTTTGAAGTTGATCATCAATCATGCTACTAATTGTGTTTCAATTGATTGCATTGGACCTTCAACCATTGAATTCATGGAACCAATCATCAATTGGACCTATGCTCATTATTAAATTGAGTTTAATAGGTCAACCTTCAACTAATTTCACCCTCAATTGACCCTCAATTAGTCATCAATTAGGGCTTGATTCAATTGAATTTAGGGTTTAGAATTGATGATCCTTCAATACTAATCAATGTAAGACTAGTTACTTTGAAACTTTTGAACCATCATCCAAATTGGGTATGACCTGACCCCAAACGGTCTTGAGGTCGTTTGGATGACCTCCAAACGGTCTTAAGACCGTTTTTCCATCAAATCACTCAAAACCAAGCCATCCAAGTAGGGTTTGGATCATTGAAGTGCTCACCAATTCAGCAATTTATTGCATATCAACTTGGTACCTTTAGGCCTTCAAACACCTAACCATACTCAACCCTAGACCTCCAATCGGTCTTGGGTGACCACCAAACGGTCTTGAGACCGTTTGGATGAGCTCC
Organism: Alisma plantago-aquatica; assembly: GCA_963693085.1. Lineage (NCBI taxonomy): Eukaryota > Viridiplantae > Streptophyta > Magnoliopsida > Alismatales > Alismataceae > Alisma > Alisma plantago-aquatica. The sequence continues at coordinate 858,792,884 of OY856411.1, read as the reverse complement.
AAACGGTCTTGAGACCGTTTGGCCCATCCATCCTTTGGATTCTAGTGAAAAATCATCAAGGATTGGTCTATCGAGTTGATCAACAAATCAGCACTTCATTGCAATATGATTGGTACATTTGGACCTTTAATTGGTCAACTATACTTGACCCCAGACCTCCAAACGGTCTTGAGGTGACCCCCAAACGGTCTTGAGACCGTTTGGGTGATCCCCAAATGGTCTTGAAACCGTTTGGGCTAATCAACCCAAAATCTCTAATTAACTCATTGGAATTTCAGCACTAATTCCAATTAGGGTTTGCCTAATTGATTAGCCTTCAACTAACGATTCCTTGGGAATTAACCCCTCCAATTTGGTGAGTTATTAGAAAACATAATTAGGATCAGTAATCCCAAACGGTCAACGCTTGGTCAACGCACTCAAACGGTTTTGAAACCGTTTTCCCAAAAAGGTCAATTAAATCAGATTGAAAATCAGCACTTAATCCAATTAGGTTTCCCTAATTGATTAGCCTTCAACTCATGATTCCCTTGGAGTTAATCCATCAAATGTGGAGGGTAATTACCCAACATCATTATGAACAGGGATCCCAAAAGGTCAACGCTTGGTCAACCATCTCAAACGGTTTTGAAACCGTTTTCCCAAGCAGGTCAAGTTGATCAGGTTGAAAATCAACATTTAATTCAATTCGATTTGCCTAATTGATTGGCCTGCAACTCACGATTCCTTTGTAGTTAACCCCTAAAATTTGGAGGGTCATCAGCCTACATAATTATAAACAAGATTCCCAAACGGTCAACGCTTGGTCAACCATATAAAATGGTTTTGAAACCGTTTTCTCCCAAACGGTTTCAAACCGTTTTCCCTTAAACGGTTTGCTGAAACCGCATAGCCAATCAAATTAAAACGATTTGGAGTAGCTATAAAAACCGTTTGGCTTGGTAATTTTCTTTGGATAAGCATCTAGGATGATGTCATCATCCCCTTCCTTCGAACAACCAAGAACAGCAACCGTTCTTGATGGAAATTGCAGCAAAGAATCAAGAGTGCATCAAATTCAAGAAATCATTCAACAAAGCATAGAGAATTGATACAATAGCAATGTTAAAGGGTTTAAGTTATAAAACCCGCCTCAAATATGATCTCCAAGATCCAAGATCCACGTCTCTAATGGTGTATGGAGTTCCAGCAACTGCCCAAGGTCCGTTCTTGAGCTATTGGATGAAAAAGATGGATAGAATTGGAAATCGGGTGAAGAAAACCAAGAATCAAGCATTGGTTTAGGGTTTCCACCATGAATCCGAGGTAGAAGATGATCAAAACCTTACCAACAGGTTGTGTTCGTCATTCTCCTGCTCCTGAGCTCTTTCTTGGTCGGCCAAAGCAAAATGGTAGGGAAAAGACTAAGGGTACGACCCTTATGTGTTATTGAAATACGATATACATAAAGAATATGTATATGGTTTTCAAGGAAAGAGAAAATGAAATTATTTTCTTTAAATTCCATACTAATTTCCCCCAAATACTCCTCCATTTCTTGGCCACGAAACCACCTTCAAAGTCTTGCAAAATCTCTTCATTATCTAAGAATTAATGGAAAAGAAATTAAGCACCTTAAAGAGTTTTATATCAATATCCAACCTTTAGTGGATATTACTTTTTATTATGATAATGTGAGTTGGCCTCCACTCAACCAAGATCTTATTGTGCCATAGCAAGGCACAATCTCGTCCAACACCTTACAAAATCATCCCTCAACTTTTAGTTGAAGGGATCCTCAATTAATTTATTTCTTTTTGCATAAATTAAACTAAAGTCCCATATATGCTTAAATCTTGATTATTTTAATGTCAAGATTCTCTCTCCTCCAAGATAACTCAAATGAGGCGCCCCTCTCATTTTATTTTCTCTACTTAATGCCAAAAAACATGAGAGATCCTCTAGAGGTGATATATTGCATATTGAACCCTAGATTTTGGGTAAATTGCACATTACACCAAAACTAGGTTTTAATGCACAAGGTTTGCTCTACAAGCTTTATCTTGATGCCCAAGCTTTTGGAAACCATACCATTACATAATATTCATTCTTATGATGTCTCAACATCATAGGAATATCTTATCATGCAACATTTTCAATTTAACCCCTCAACTTGGGTAATTTGCACATTAGTCCAAGATAAGCAAACATTGCTTCAACATTGTCCAAACAGGACCAAAATTGAAACATAAGTTCCTCATGAGCCCTAATTACTTTTCACAAGATAGAATTAAGCATATAATCATCTTTTTTTTAATCAAAACACCTAGGGTTAAAACATAACCCAGGTCAGGGATGTTACAATTCTGCCAAAGAGATTTAGTACTTTAATAAATGCACTATTCTACCAAGGAGATTTAGTGGTCACATGTACTATTCTGTCAAAGAGATTTAGTACTTTCATTAATGCACTATTCTACCAAATAGATTTAGTGATATCACATAATGGATCAAATATCTTATGTTTCATGTGTTCATAGCCATATAAGTATGGAAATTCAAGCAACATATCATACAAGAACAATCACTTCATCCAATATCATATGCCAAGTATTTACTACACATATAACACAAGCATATATTATAATAAGCCAAGTAAGTGGTAATGGCGTACCTTGATCACAAATATCTAATCATCACATATCCCTCATGTCAACTCTAATCTTTGTTCCACCCTAATTAAGATAAGATCACACATCACCATCAGGTTCTCATCATCATAACCCTAGTTATATCCATTTTAGGGTTTACCTTATCTCATTAGGATATTCTCATAATTACTTATATTCTTGTCTTAGAATTATCTCACTGATGTCATATTCCATGTTATGATGCATCATTTAAACATTATCTTCCATAGTATTTTGTGCACATATTAACCCTAGGTTATATCATTAACCTAAATTAGGGTTTCATAACATGTATTAAGGGTCATCTTCGTATAACATGAATTTTGATATCAAACTTTCACATTAGCTTCCAATTACTGATATTAGGGTGTTCTGTAAATTCTATCATTTATTGAGCATGGATGTATTTATTGCATTTTATTTAGGGTTATTAGCCCTAATTAGACATATGGAGAAAATTACATGATATCATGCATCAACATCATAATGTTTAACCTCAAGTGGATTATACATACCATTCAGGAGTTATTAACACATTTTCATAACTTTAGGCCATTGTTTGATAATTATTATCTGGGAAACAAGAATTATACATATTACATTATATCACTAATATTTAAGCATTAATAGAATGATATAAAGGTGCCATGTTGTTCTACTAATTTTTCTGAGAAATTTGGTATATTATATGTGTTTTTCTGATAATTGTACTGATTTCTATTATATATTGAAGAATGTCATATTTACTGAGACATTTACCTTTTTCGGCCACTCAGGACCCACCATGTGGCCCTAAGGAGGCGCAACTCCTCGCCTGAGCCACTCGGTTCTCTGTCAGTTCACGGTTCACTTTCTTGAGGTGGGTCGGCCATATCATACTGAATACAACCCAGTTCAACTCACCTTTTTTTTCTCCCTAGGTTTCCTCACGCGACTTGTTCTCTGGTCTAGGGCTGACAATTTCGGGTTGATTTTGAGTCAATTTTGGGTCATATGTTTAGAAGTCTTTAAATTGAATGTTAAAATGAAATCTTCAAAAAAAATGAATTTCGGGTCATTTCGGGCCGGGCCTGGCTTATTCAGGTCTCGTACAACCAAAATTGTTCACAAATGAAAGAAATTAGATTTGGAATAAATTACACATTTTCAGGTCCTACAGGTCAAAAATTGCCAGCCCTACTGGTCTTCTGAGCATTCTCGATTCTGTTTTGGGACAAGCGTCACCGCCGAGATGGCTCTGGCATGTGATCAATCGAACTCCAACCTTCCTCCTCACGAACTCAGAGCACCAGCAACCTTCACACTTTCTCCCTTGAGTCCACCTCTGCTATGTCTTTTCCTCGCAGTTACATAAGCCTCTACCATTGGCAGGGTGTGTGGCGTAGGGAAGGGGGTAATGATGTTTGCTTGTCCTCCCATGTGACTTCGTTCTTCAAGGATCTATTGCCTCTTGCTGGTGGTTGGAAGTCCCCCGACACCTCCAGAACACCAGCACGCCAGACTCGAGCTAGGTCCTCGATTGCTTCTGCATGAAGCACTAGTGTCTCTGTTGGCTCTCCTCTGGCAAGCAACATGATCTTCCATCCTTCTTCTCAGTGACTCCCCATGCCTCCATCAGCTTCGTGATTTCTTCATAATCTACATGGCTGATGTATTTCTCTGTCTCCTCCTTTGACGACCTAGGGTCAGCCACCTTCCCCTGGTTGTCGAGTCACCCATCTTCTTCTCATGACGCATTGTGCATCCTCCCGGCTAGGGATGAGCATCGAGACGGGTTATACCGGGTTTTTCCTATCCCAAACCAATACCCACATTTTAAAGCGGGCCAAGGTTCGGGTTCGGGCCCAGATAAAATTGAAAAATATTAACCCATACCCGACCCATAAAATAATGATGAGTTTTAGGCCGGATTCGGGTTTGCCCATATAACATCAAATGAGCATACCAAGTTTTGCTAGATCTAACTTTCTAACATGAAAACTGAATTAGTATGATATGTATTTTGTGATAAACCTTCAAAAGAATGTATATAAACTTTGTGATATATAGTCGAAATATGTATACCTTAGTTGTGTGATCCCGTACAACAACAAATAGTATATTAAAAGAGTAACAAATCATTTTCTCGTACATGTAATGTATGAGACTTAAGAAAATCAATGGAGTCCACAATGTTGTGCCTTTTTACTTCCCCATCCTATATGTATATACAATGAAATGGGTTTTGGAAGGGCAAAAGATCATTTGTCTCCTACATGTGGGCATATGAGCAAGAAGATGAGCACAATCTACTATGCACTGAGCAAAAGATCATTTGTCTCCTACATGTGGACACAATGAGATCAAAACAAAGAAATCACGCATGTCTATTCATGTCAATGATGGTTATCTTACTAGTATGAATTCACTAATCATGTTGATTGATTATATAGTATCCATGTTGCCATTGGTTAGGTACAAACTGCATATTGCATCAAGAAATTTGTATATTTTTCTTTCAGGACAAAGATAGATGTATAAGTATATAATGTACACAAAATCTAATCTGGGCATTCAAGTTTTCAGGCCTAGTTTTACCTCTGCCCATACTCGGCCCAAATAAAAATATGAGTTTAAATTTTAGGCCCGACCCACCCATATTATAAATTGGGTTTGGGTCTGGATCGGGTTATGTAGGCTGGGTTGCGGGTCAGATCGGTCCGGCCCAACCCGATGCTCATCCCTACTCCCGTCATAGGCTACCATCTTGGAGGGACTATCAGAGGTATGTATAGGTTGATCCAATCAGGTTCAGCGAGGTGGTCATCTCTGTAGTGGACGAGAAAAGGGATAACAATGGCTTTGCCTAATGCCTGATCCCTACGCCTATCGCTTTCTTTGTTTTGTTGTTGTTCTCCAGTTTTGGTCATACGAAGGTTCTAATGAGGGTTTTTAGACATTTCATTGTTATAAGAGTGCAACCTCCCAACCTCCCACTCCCATTACGGCCACAAACACAACATGGTATAAGGCTGGGAGTTACCATCAGTGTTACACCATGATTTTCGATCTAACTATAGGTCTAGAAGGTAAGGTTCTTGCCATTGGATCCAATTCATCTAACAGTGCCCAGGAGGCCATGATGAAAATCTGTGGATCCTTAGCCTGGTGAGCGTGTGACACTGCCCAATATTAGAACTTGGGATAAGACTATTAAACTTAGGTCTATCAACAACCAAAAGGTACATTATTTCACACATTTCAAACCTAAATAACTCCCACTAGGATACTCCAATTGCCTCCAAATTTTAACCATAGATCTATCATAAATAAAGCTATTATAATCAATTTTGGTGACAAAACTCAGATATTTGAATTATCAACTAAATTCCTCAAAGGACATTAAATATAAGGATCGTAATCAAGAAATTGACATCAATCAACATTTCAAACTTTACCAAAAACTTGGAACTCTCAATATAACTCAACCATATGATTTCACTTATGCCATTAGGTATCCAAATACTTCAAAAGTTCACTCCATCACATCCTACACACCTTAAAAGAAATTTTTTCCTCAAAATTAAGCCAAAATGTAGTCCATCACATCATATACATCTTAAAAGAAATTCTGCCCTCGAAATTAAACCATCATCTTAATTCAGGAAGAACAAAACAAAGGTCTTTACTCAAATGTAGGATACCACTCTATGTGCAACATATCCAAGAACAAAGCTCCATAATCATATCAAAACCACTATTAGGAGGTTTTAAGACATCTAAGGTGAAACACCCTTTATAAAAGATTGAAACAATAGATTAGAAATTTTGGTTCCTTCATGACATATCTTATATGTTAAGGTTGCATCCTTATCTTTAGACATGCATTCAGAAGGATTTAACTAAATTTAATCCAGTATATCAGTGTCATCAACATTTTATTGAGCGAATTGTTAGAACATGTTCAACATTAGCATTTGCCTTTTAGGAGGGAGTTAACTATATTTAACCCACTTTATCTATCTAGATTACATCAAGGTGTCATAAACATTATGTTGTGTTTCATTGCTCATAATAAATTACAACATTTACTAGTGATTTCATCACAAGTTTAACCAACAATATCACATTATCATCATTATTCATGTATACGGTTAACCATTTATGCATTTATATATATTGAACCATTTCTAGGTTTCCATCATATCATGTTTGTATATCACGTCTCAAGATTAGATCACATCCTAACATATATTATATCATGGTTGTGTTAAACAAACTTATGTGAGTGGCTAATTATACATATATCAAAACTTTATCTAGTCTAAAAGAGGTTCTCCAGACCCATATCATGAGGGTTGTTCCATGCTCAGTCTCTCTGAGCTAACTCAACTCTATGAGTATCTCATATACATATACTTTATCTTTCCTCTCTTAGTAGAGGGTTCTCAAATTACGTCATTGGCACTAGTTATAGCCTTACAAGTTCTAGCCACATAAGAACAAACCAAAACATAATATGGCATTATCTTCATTGGTTCTCTACCCATGAGACACACTATTTCCCAACTCTCTTTCATAAACACCTCTAGATTCCTATAAGGTACCACCAACCCAAGCATGAGGCTTCATAGAAACTAAACATAGTTACCTCCCCCAGGGTCTGGGGACTCTCTCTCTCTGTCACCCAGATGGTAGGTTCTTGTATTCCATATTCACATATGCACATATAACCAACCTCTCTCTGACTCTAGGGTTTGGTCCCCCCATGGACATCTAGGGTTCGAGACATCTACAAGAATCATGCATAAAGAAACTCAACTCAATCACTCATGAGTATTCTAGTTTAGGACATATCATATCTCATCATTCTTGTATCTTAGAGTTTAGGTTCTCTGACCTTTTCCCTGTGGGTCTCACTCTCTCTAGAGTTAACCCTATAACTGGTCCCAACACTAGATGTCGTCCTTTGTGAAAGAACTTGAGGCACTTACTAATTTACAACCTTGTCTTAAGTTAACATATCGTATCTCATAAAAGCCTAGTTACTTGCATCATCAAAACTTATCTCAAATCCTCAAAACTAAACATTAATCCTTAAAGACAACATTGATCATCATAAAGCATCTTATATCATCTATATAAGACTTACAACATATCATCAAATCTTAATTGGGCTATTCCATCTATCAAATATTCCAACAAGGCTCTAGACATCTAATCTAGAACTACTCTCTTCTAGACTAATGTCACTCACTTTCACTTAGGTTGCATGATCACCTCCTACTCGTACATGTGTGGGGACACTTTTAATAATAATTACATATATAATAAAATAATATATAGTTTTTCTCTGATAAAATATGCATAAAAAAAAACTATCGAGATTCAATCTGTTTGGAATGAAAAACCAAATCTAGAAAATGAGTGTCCCACACATAGTAGAGAGTACAATGCCATGAAAATTGGTGAAAAGGGTCAGAACATGGTGTAGACTAGTGTAGCTACTCTAGACAACGAGAACCATATGTGTAGGATTTCTTTTCCTGTGATGTACATCATTTACAAATAATGCAACATCCCATACTGCTGCACTACAAGGAAAGAATGACATCTAAGGACTTGTTATACAACAAGCACCAGTCTAGACCTAGTTCTCAGACATCTAGGTGCTAACTTAGAGGCTAGGTCAGATCTAGTTTCTATAATAAAACTAATCTAACCCTAAAGATTTTTTTAAGTTCAAGGTTCTTTAGTTTCAAGTTGCATAAAGAACAAATGTCAGGCTTTGCTATTGTTCATGCTTTGATACCATCTGTGACGTTCTCAAATTTTCAAGAACTTAATCTGATGTGTGACGTCTAAATTGAAACCTCACCTCGGCAAGAATCACAATTTAAACATCCCACACTAGGCTAAGAAGAAGAAAATCAGAGGAATTCAGAAGGAAACAATCAGTAGCACATGCACATGAACAATAATAAAACCATACAACATATGTTCACCATTCAAAATATAATTACAACATGAATTGTTACAACATTTGATGTTACATATTGAACAACAAACTTCTACATATACATGTACTACACTAAATAACATGATCTTAAGACAATAGGTCCACCTATACATCAGCTCGCCACACAACTCTCAACTATCCTGGTTCTTCAAGATCACATGTCCACATCACCTAAACAAAAGATTACAAGTGGTACACATGCATAATATTCAAGAATATTGTACTGAGTACGCCTACGTGTCTTTTCTATACCTCTCATTACTAAGCTTTGCAATAAGATAAAACTAATGCTTGGATGTTTTAAACAAATATAAGAAAAAGCATATACTTTACAAAGATGTTCATTAGCAAAAGAGAACACATATTTTAAGCTCATTTTCATTATATGTAAAGTTGACCGACCACATGCACTATTCTACCAAAGAGATTTAGTACTCACATGTACTATTCTTCCAAAGAGATTTAGTACTTTAATAAATGCACTATTCTACCAAAAAGATTTAGTGCTCACATGTACTATTCTGCCAAAGAGATTTAGTACTTTCATCAATGCACTATTCTATCAAATAGATTTAGTGCTATCACATAATGGATTAGATATCTTATGTTTCATGTGTTTATAACCATATAAGTATGGAAATTCAGGCAACATATCATACAAGAACAATTATTTCATCCAATATCATATGCAAGTATTTACTATCATATAACACAAGCATATTGTATGATAAGCCAAGTAAGAGGTAATGGCATACCTTGATCACAGATATCTAATCATCACATATCCTCATATCAACTCTAACCTTTGTTCCACCCAGATTAAGACAAGATCACATATCACCATCAGGTTCTCGTCGTCATAACCCTAGTTATATCCATTTTAGGGTTTACCTTATCTCATTAGGATATTCTCATAATTACTTATATTCTTGTCTTAGAATTATCTCATTGATGTCATATTCTTGGTTATGATGCTTCATTTGAACATTAGCTTCCATAGTATTTTATGCACATATTAACCATGGGTTACATCATTAACCTAAATTAGGGTTTCATAACATGTATTTAGGGTCATCCTCATATAACATGAAGTCTGATATCAAAGTTCCACATTATCTTTCAGTTACTGATATTATGGTTTATGTAAATTCTATCATTTATTGAGCATGTATGTATTTATTGCATTTTATTTAGGTTATTAGCCCGAATTAGCCATATGGAGCAAATTAATTGATTTTGTGCATCAACATCATAATATTTGACCTTGGGTAGATTATAAATACCATTTAGGAGTATTGGAACATTCTCATAATTTTAGGCCATCGTTTGATATTTATTATCTATGAAATAAGTATTATATATATTACATGATATCATTGATATTTAAGCATCAAAAGACTGATATAAAGGTGCCATGTTGTTCTACTATTGTTTATGAGAATTTCGGTATATTATGTGTATTTTTCTAATATTCATACTGATTTCTATGAATTATTGAAGAATGTCATATTTACTGAGACATTAACCTTTTTGGCCACTCAGGACCCGCCACGTGGTCGTGAGGAGGCGCAGCTCCTCGCCTGAGCCGCTCGGTTCTTTGCCAATTTGCGGTTCACTTTCTTGAGGCGGGCCGGCCAGTTCAGACTAAATACGACCCGATTCAACTCGCCTTTTTTTCTTTATCCCTGGGTTTCCGCTCACGCCTCGTTCTCTGGTCTACCGAGCGTTGTCGGTCCCGTTCTGGGATAAGCGCCACCGCCGGGATGGGTCTGGCGTGCGTTCAATCTAACTCCAACCGTCCTCCTCACGAACTCAGAGCACCAACAACCTTCGCACTTTCTCCCCCGGTGCCTCCGGCCTCAAGGCCACCTCCGCTATGGCTGCTCCTCGCGGCTACAGAAGCCGCCGCCGCTGGCAGGGAGTGCGGAGGAGGGAAGTGGGTAACGATGTCTGCTTGTCCTCCCATGTGACTTCGTCCTTCAAGGATCGACCACCTCTTGCTGGTGGTTGGAAATCCCGCGGCACCTCCGGAACACCACCATGGTAGGCTCGAGCTAGGTCCCCGATTGCTTCTGCACGAAGCACCAGCGCCGCCGCTGGCTCTCCTCTGGCGAGCAACGGGCTCTTCCATCCTTCTTCTCAGTCGCTCCCCATGCCTCCGTTGGCTTCGTGATCTCCTTCAGAACCTACATGGCTGATGTGTTTCTCTGTCTCCTCCTTCGACGACCTGGGGTCAACCACCTTCCTTGGTTGCCTAGTCGCCCGTCTTCTGCTCACGACGCATTGTGCGTCCTCCCGGCATAGGATACTAGCTTGGAAGGACTATCGGAGGTTTGTAGAGGTTGATACAGTCAGGTTCACTGAGGTCGTCATCTATAGTGGACGAGAAGGAAAAAAAACCAAACTAACCTATTTTTACTAACTTATTCACCACACTAACCTAGTTTCTAACATATTTCCTAAATAACCTAATTTGAGTCAGAAAAAGAAATAGCCGTCACCACATGGCGGGCTTCTCTTTGGAGACGCCCGTCTATTTGGCATCTTCAAGGAGAAGCTGCCACGTGGAGTGTCGGCATTCAATTTGTCTAATTTTTTTTCAATACTATGATACCATGTACTATTTGAATAAACTACAATAACGCCAATTGGTGTTATGTAACTAATTATTTGTCTACATTGAATTATATATATCATACATTATTTGAATATAATTCAAAATATTATATAATTTGATTTAGATAGAAAATAATATAATAAAATTAAAAATATAATATATATGACATATAATTCATATGCTAAATATATGATATATATTTATATTTTTGTATTTATATATAAATGATATACTTAATAATATATCTTTTTAAAATTTTGTATTCATATTTATCCGCTAATCGAACATATTGTATTATATAGAAAAATATTATATTTGATATTACTGTAGTCTATATAGAATATATGTGAACAATTATTACATGCATATATTAATGAAACCAATTTTTGGTACAAAAATATTAAGAAACAATATGCATTGAAATATTTTTATAAAAATCAAACATAAATTACTTGCACATTATTTGGAAAATATATATGTTTTCTCGGTTTAAAATTACAAATTGATAGTCGTTATAATTAAGTAAAAAATATACCCTAAAAATTTTATGTATGTGAATCATAAAAATCTAAATAAAATTATTATATTCTATTATAACATATGAACAATGATTATATATGCCTACACATATTAATAAAATATATATTAAAAATAAATATGGCTATATTATCATTTATCATACGTCAAAAAAAATTCCTATTTTATATATTAAATGATTATATATATTGAAAAATTATATCTAATATGTATATTACAAGATTTTAATCTTGATATTTCTCTAAATAAATAATCACTTCAGTGATACATGAATGTAATTATTAGTTATATATTCCTTATACAGAATATATTAATATCTAATATATGCTTTCCTGAATAATATAATAACATATCTATTTAGCATGAATGCAAAAATCGTAATGATATATTATTATATATGAATACACAAATATAAATGTATACTATATATTTAACATATCAGTTACATGTCATGTATATATGTATTTATGTATATATCATATTATTAATCTTCTTGTACTATTTTCTATTTAGAGGATAATTATTTAAATTGTAATCAAATAATATATGATATATATTAAAATTAACATTGTTCATATTGTATAATAGAATATAGTAATTTTATTTAACTTTTTCTGATTCACATTACATAAGATTTCTAGGGTATATTTTTTTTACTTAATTATAGCAACTATAGATTTGTAATTTTAAATTGAGAAATTTAGAAACATATATATTTTCCAAATAATGTGCAAATAATTTATGTTTGATTTTTATAAAAATATTTCAATGCATATTTTTTCTTAATATTTTCATACAAAAAATTTGCTTAATTAATATATGCATGTAATAATTGTTCACATATATTCTATATAGACTATAGTAATATCTAATATAATATTTTCTATATAATACGATATATCCGATTAGCAGATAAATATGAATACAAAATTTTAAAAATATAAATCATATATTTAACATATCAATTATATGTCATATATATTATATTTTTAATTTTATTATATTATTTTCCATATAGATCAAATTATATAATATTTTTTAATTATATATATATATAGTCATGCTAGAATACACTCGAGTGTATCCGGAGCGGAATACACTCAAGTAGTTTTTCATGATGCAATATTTTTTTTGAAAATATAATTTGTTGATCTTCTTAAACATCTCGTGAACAACTCATACACAAAATTTGAGCACATTTGGATATGTATAGCTCATGTTACGAAGACCGCAAAAATTATGCATTTCAAATTAGTTTCGCACGTCGATTTTGTTGTCGTTGGATGAGTGACTTACACTCATCCAAATGGGCTCCAAATTTGTGTGTAGCCTAGTTATAGTATGACGGTGAATATCAATGTTTTACATTTTGTAAAAAATAGTCTTGATATGCAAACACACTTGAGTGTATTCGTACGATCCGTACACTCGAGTATATTCTAGCCTGACTCTCTCTCTCTCTCTCTCTATATATATATATATATATATATATATATATAATTCAACGTAGATAAATAATTAGTTGCATAACAACAATTAGCGTTATTGTTGTTTATTCAAATCATACATGGTATCATAGTATTGAAAAAAATAAACAAATTGAATGTTGGCGCTCCACGTGGCAGCTTCTCCTTGAAGACGCCAAATAGATTGGCGTCTCCAAAGAGAGGCCTACCATGTGGCAACGACTGTCTCTTTTTCTGACTCAAACTAGGTTATTTGGGAAATATATTAGAAACTAGGTTAGTGTGGTAAATAAGTTAGTAAAAGTAGGTTAGTTTGGTTTTTTTCCATACGAGAAAAGGGATAACAATGGCTTTGCTCGATGCCTGATCCCTACGTGTGTCGCTTGCTTTGTTTTGCTGTTGTTTTCCAATTTTGGTCATATGAAGGTTCTAATGAGGGTCCGCATACATTTCATTGTTAGAAGAGTGAAACCTGCCAACCTTCCACTCCCAGTCCGGCTACAAACACGACGTGGGATAAGGCTGGGAGTTACCATCAGCGTTCCACCATGATTTTCGATCTAAGTATAGGTCTAGAAGGTAAGCTTTTGGCCATTGGATCCAATTCATCTAACGGTGCCCAGGAAGCGACGATGTGAATCTGTGGCTCCTCAACCTAGTGAGTGTGTGACACTACTATAAACCTTAGGTCTATCAACAACCAAAATGCACATTATTTCACACATTTCAAACCTAAATAACTCCCTCTAGGATACTCCAATTGCCACCAAATTTTAACCATATCTCTATCATCACTCAAGCTACATTATACTCAAAATTTGGTGATAAAACTTAACTATTTGACTTGTCAACTAAATTCCTCAAACGACAATAAATATAAGGATCTTAATCAAGAAATTGACATCAATCAACATTTCAAACTTTACCAAAAACTTGAAGCTCTCAATATAACTCAACCATATGATTTTACTTATTCCATTAGGTATCCAAATACTTCAAAAGTTCACTCCATCAGAGTAAAAGACAACCAGCAAGGAGGACAGATTAGCGAAAAAAATGAGTGAAAAAGCCAAGGAAAAAGAGAGGGGAAAAAAGAGGAAGAAATAGCTCATCAATTTGATCCCAAGGGTAGAAGGTGGAGCAACTTGGTTGTCTCTACTACAATGACAGACACCTTGCACAGACCAAGGAAGGAGAAGGTTTTGAGGACCCTTGCATCCTCAATACAAGATCCAACAACCAAGAAACAAGTTTCTTTATGGTTAGGATAAGGAAGAGGTGTCAAATGGCCGCAATCCTACCTTTAGGCCCCAATTGGGCCGGCCCAAGAGTAGAAAAAGAGTTTATGTAAAGACAAAAAGATTAAGTCAAGAAAATTTAAAGAATTTACAATGTTGGCTATAATGGCCTATTTAAGGAGATTTTTGCTCCATTGGATTCATTTTGTAAGATATGCAACATGAAATACATTAGGGAGAAAAGTTTTCATGGTGATTAGGTTCAAATAATCTTGCAAAATGGTGACATGTTACGGATTTAAAACTTGGATCTAAATGCAAATTAATGTCACCAATTGAATATCATGTAAAAAGCAATCAATTTGGTCATGAACACTCTCCTACCATGTAAGGCAACTCAAATTGAGTCAGGTGGTTACAAATAGAGAGAGGAAGAGTATAATTGATGAGAGAGAAAAGTTATTTATCACATACACTTCTCCTTAAAAGAAAAATTACATCCCCAAAATTTGTCCAAGACCATAAATAAGGGTCAAAGTCCATATCCATCATGTTGAAAGTGATCACCCCATAGGTGTCAAGACATCGTCCATCATGCTTTCCAAACATATATTGCTATCATCAAAGGTGTACCCATCCCAAAAATATACATATTATTTGATGTTACTTCATATCATTACATCATCTCTACATTAGGGTTTTACATCCCAATTCCTATAGAATTAGGGTTTTGTTCATGTATTCATACAAGATCAAGATGTGTTATTAGAAACTATAGTATCAATTTCTTAAATGGGCATGTTCATCACCATGAGATTCAATTAAGGTTAAGATTACCCCCATATATCTTTATCAAGTTAAAAGTACATGCATTATTTAAATTTCCCTCACGCATCACCAACATTTCTCAACTATGTTCTTTATGTTTCATTTTGGGTCTAAAATCAAACATCCACATCTCATGATTATTTAATCTAAGATCTTAAGGAAT